>CM050326.1:92529723-92681679 GCA_027475135.1 Bactrocera correcta
AAAATGTTTATTAACTTAATATGTTAATTTAATGATTTGAAGCATTTCGATAGCTAAATGTGTATATACAAGAAAATCGACTTTATACATAAATATATGATAACGGAATTCTTCTACATAGACTGCCGTAATGCCGCCATGGCTATATGCCAACTTCAGATCGTTAAAGAAGGTTTATTAACTTAAATATGTTAAGCCAATGAGTTGAAGCATCTCGATATCGATTGCTAAATGTGTATATACAAGAAAATCGACTTTTTACCTAAATATAAGTTTGCGGAAGTCTTCCAAATGCACTGCACAGCATTTCGATATCGATTGCTAAATGAGTTTATGCAAAAAAATCGAATTTATACCTAAATATATGATTACGGAATTCTTCTAAATGCACTGCCGTTATACCGTTAAGGCTTTACGTAGACTTTTGTAAGCTAAAAAATGTTTATTAACTTAACATGTTAATTTAATGATTTGAAGCATTTCGATAGCTAAATGTGTATATACAAGAAAATCGACTTTATACCTAAATGTGTGATAACGGCATTCTTCTACATGCACTGCCGTAAAGCCGCCATGGCTATATGCCAACTTCAGATCGTTAAAGAAGGTTTATTAACTTAAATATGTTAAACTAATGATCTGAAGCATTTCGATATCGATTGCTTGTTGTGTAAATACAAGAAAATCGACTATATACCTAAATATAAGATTTCTGAATTCTTCTACATGCACTGTCGTTATGCCGCCATGGCTTTGTATCACCTTCAATACGTTAAAAAAGGTTTATTAACTTAAATATGTTACACTTATGATCTGAAGCATTCGATTGCAAAGAATATACAAGAAAATCGAATTCATACCTAAATATAAGATTACGTAATTCTTCTAAATGCACTGCCGTTATGCCGTTAAGGCTTTTGTAGACTTCAATAATATAAAGAGGGTAAATTATCTTAAATATGTTAAACTAATGGTATGAAGCATTTCGATATCGATTGCTTAATGTGTATATACAAGAAAATCGACTTTATACCTAAATATAAGTTTACGGAATTCTTCCAAATGTACTGTCGTTATGCCGTCATGGCTTTGTATCACCTTCAATACGGTAAAGAAGGTTTATTAACTTAAATATGTTACACTTATGATCTGAAGCATTTCGATATCGATTGCTAAATGAGTATATACAAGAAAATTGAATTTATACCTAAACATACGATTACGGAATTCTTCCAAATGTACCGTCTTTATGCCGCCATGGCCTTATATCAACTTCAATACGTTAAAGAAGGTTAATTAACTTAAATATGTTAAACTAATTATTTGAAGCATTTCGATATCGATTCCTAAATGCGTATATACAACAAAATCGACTTTATACTTAAATATGGGATTACGGAACTCTTCTAAATGCATTGCCGTTATGCCGCCATTACTTTATGCCAACTTCAGTTCGTTAAAGAAGGTTTATGAACGTAAATATGTTAAACTAATGAATTGAAGCATTTCGATATCGCTTGCTTAACGTGTATATACAAGAAAATCGACTTTATACCTAAACACAAGATTACGGAATTCTTTCAAATGTACTGTAGTTATGCCGCCATGGCCTTATATAAACTTCAATACGTTAAAGAAGGTTAATTAACTTAAATATGTTAAACTAATGAGTTGAAGCATCTCGATATCGATTGCTAAATGTGTATGTACAACAAAATCGACTTTATATATAAACATAAGATTACGGAATTCTTCCAAATGCACTGCCGTTATACCGTTATGGCTTTATGTAAGCTTCAGTAAGTTAAAGAAGGTTTATGAACTTAAATATGTTAACAAAATCGACTTTAAGAAGGTTAATTAACTTAAATATGTTAAACTAATGATTTGAAGCATTTCGATATCGCTTGCTAAATGTGCATATACAATAAAATCGAATTTATACCTAAACATAAGATTACGGAATTCTTAAAAATGTACTGTCGTTATGCCGCCATGGCCTAATATCAACTTCAATACGTTAAAGAAGGTTAATTAACTTAAATATGTTAAACTAATGAATTGAAGCATCTCGATACCGATTGCTAAATGTGTATTTACAAAAAAATCGACTATATACCTAAACATAAGATCACGGAATTCTTCTCCATGCACTGCCGTTATGCCGCCATGGCTTTATGCCAACTTTCGTTCATTAAAGAAAGTTAATTAACTTAAATATGTTAAACTAATGATTTGAAGATTTTCAATATTTATTGCTTAATGTGTAAATACAAAAAAATCGACTATTTACCTAAATATAAGATTACGGAATTCTTCTATATGCACAGCCGTTATGCCGCCATGGCTTTATATCACCTTCATTACGTTAAAGAAGGTTAATTAATTTAAATATGTTAAACTAATGATTTGAAGCATTTCGATATCGATTGCTTAATGTGTAAATGCAAGAAAATCGACTATATACCTAAATATAAGATTACGGAATTCTTCTACATGCACAGCCGTTATGCCGCCACGGCTTTATATCACCTTCATTACGTTAAAGAAGGTTAATTAATTTTAAATATGTTAATCTAATGATTAGAAGCATTTCGATATCGATTGCTAAATGTGTATATACAACAAAATCGACTTTATACCTAAATATAAGATAACGGAATTCATATAAATATACTGCCGTTTTGCCGTTATGACTTTATGTAAACTTCAGTAAGATAAAGAAGGTTAATTAACTTAAATTTGCTAAACCAGTTATTTGAAGCATTTCGATATTGATTGCAAAATGTGCATATACAAGAAAATCGACTTTGAGCCTAAATATGAGAATACGGAATTCTTCCAAATGCACTGCCGTTATGGAATTATGTCAACTTCAGTTATCTGAAGCATTTCGATATCGATTGCTAAATGTGTATATACAAGAAAATCGACTTTATACCTAAATATAAGTTTACGGAATTCTTCCAAATGTACTGTCGTTATGCTGCTATGGCTTTGTGTCACCTTCAATACGTTTTAGAAGGTTTATTAACTTAAATATGTTAAACTAATGATTTGAAGCATTTCGATATCGATTGCTAAATATGTATATACAAGAAAATCGACTTTATACCTAAATATAAGATTACGGAATTCTTCTAACTGCACTGCCGCTAATCCGTTATGGCTTTATGTTAACTTCCGTTCGTGAAAGAAGGTTTATTAACTTAAATATGTTAAACTAATGGTTTGAAGCATTTCGATATCGATTGCTAAATGCGTAAATACAAGAAAATCGACTTTATACCTAAATATAAGATAACGAAATTCTTCTTAATGCACTGCCGTTATGCCGTTATGGCTTTATGTTAAATTTAGTGATTTGAAGCATTTCGTTATCGATTGCTAAATGCGTATATACAACAAAATCGACTTTATATATAAATATAAGATTACGGAATTCTTCTAAATGCACTGCCGTTATGTCGTTATGGCTTTATGTTAACTTTAGTTCGTTAAAGAAGGTTAGTTAACTTAAATATGTTAAACTAATGATTTGAAGCATTTCGTTATCGATTGCTAAATGCGTATATACAACAAAATCGACTTTATACCGAAATATAAGATAACGGAATTCTTCCAAATGTACTGTCGTTATGCCACCATGGCTTTGTATCACCTTCAATACGTTAAAGAAGGTCGTTTATTCTAAATATGGGAAACTAATGGTTTGAAGCATTTCGATATCGATTGCTAAATGCGTAAATACAAGAAAATCGATTTTATACCTAAATATAAGATTACGTAATTCTTCTAAATGCACTGCCGTTATGTCGTTATGGCTTTATGTTAACTTTAGTTCGTTAAAGAAGTTTAGTTAACTTAAATATGTTAAACTAATGATTTGAAGCATTTCGTTATCGATTGCTAAATGCGTATATACAACAAAATCGACTTTATACCGAAATATAAGATAACGGAATTCTTCCAAATGTACTGTCGTTATGCCACCATGGCTTTGTATCACCTTCAATACGTTAAAGAAGGTCATTTATTCTAAATATGATAAACTAATGATTTGAAGCATTTCGTTATCGATTGCTAAATGTGTATATATAAGAAAATCGACTTTATACCTAAATATAAGATAACGGAATTCTGCTACATGCACTGCCGTTATGCCGCCATGGCTTTATGCCAACTTCAGTTCGTTAAAGGAGCTTTATTAACTGAAATATGTTAAACTAATGATTTGAAGCATTTCGATATCGATTGCTAAATGTGTATATACAAGAAAATCGACTTTATACCTAAATATAAGATAAAGGAATTCTGCTACATGCACTGCCGTTATGCCGTTATGGCTTTATGTAAACTTCCGTTCGTGAAAGAAGGTTTATTAACTTAAATATGTTAAACTAATGAGTTGAAACATTTCGATATCGATTGCTAAATGCGTAAATAAAAGAAAATCGATTTTATACCTAAATAAAAGATTACGGAACTCTTCCAAATCCACTGCCGTTATACCGTTATGGCTTTATGTAATCTTCAGTAAGATAAAGAAGGTTAATTAACTTAAATATGTTAAACTATTATTTGAACCATTTCGATATCGATTGCTAAATATGTATATACAAGAAAATCGACTTTATACCTAAATATAAGATTACGAAAATCTTCTAACTGCACTGCCGCTATGCCGTTATGGCTTTATGTTAACCTCCGTTCGTGAAAGAAGGTTTATTAACTTAAATATGTTAAACTAATGAGTTGAAGCATTTCGATATCGATTGCTAAATGAGTATATACAAGAAAATCAAATTCATACCTAAATATAAGACAACGTAATTCTTCTAAATGCACTGCCGTTATGCCGTTAAGGCTTTTGTAGACTTCAATAAGATAAAGAGGGTTAATTATCTTAAATATGTTAAACTAATGATTTGAAGCATTTCGATGTTGATTGTTAAATGCGTATATACAAAAAAACCGACTTAATACCTAAATATAAAATTACGGAACTCTTCTAAATACCCTGCCGTTATGCCGTTAAGGCTTTTGTAGTCTTCAGTAAGATAAAGAGGATTAGTTAACTTAAATATGTTAAACTAATGATTTGAAACATTTCGATATCGATTGCTATATGTGTATATACAAGAAAATCGACTTTATACCTAAATATAAGATTACGGAATTCTTCTAATTGCACTGCCGTTATGCCGTTAAGGCTTTTGTAGACTTCAGTAAGATAAAGAGGATTAATTAACTTAAATATGTTAAACTAATGGTTTGAAGCATTTCGATATCGATTGTTAAATGTGCAAATACAAGAAAATCGACTTTATACCTAAATATAAAATTATAACATTACGGAATTCTTCTAAATACATTGCCGTTATGCCGTTAAGGCTTTTGTAGTCTTCAGTAAGATAAAGAGGATTAGTTAACTTAAATATGTTAAACTAATGATTTGAAACATTTCGATATCGATTGCTATATGTGTATATACAAGAAAATCGACTTTATACCTAAATATAAGATTATGGACTCCTTCCAAATGTACTTTCGTTATGCCGCCATGGCTTTGTATCACCTTCAATACGTTAAAAAAGGTTTATTAACTTAAATATGTTAAACCAGTTATTTGAAGCATTTCGATATGGATTGCTAAATGGGTACATACAAGAAAATTGAATTCATACCTAAATATAAGATTACGTAATTCTTCTAAATGTACTGTCGTTATGCCGTTAAGGCTTTTGTAGTCTTCAATAAGATAAAGAGGGTTAATTATCTTAAATATGTTAAACTAATGATTTTAAGCATTTCGGTGTCGAATTCTAAATGCGTATATACCACAAAATCGATTTAATACCTAAATACAAAATTAAGGAACTCTTCCAAATGCCCTGCCGTTATGCCGTTAAGGCTTTTGTAGACTTCAGTAAGATAAAGAGCGTTAATTAACTTAAATATGTTAAACTAATGATTTGAAGCATTTCGATATCGATAGCTAAATGTGTATATACAAGAAAATCGACTTTATACCTAAATATAAGATTACGGAATTCTTCTAATTGCACTGCCGTTATGCCGTTAAGACTTTTGTAGACTTCAGTTAGATAAGGAGGATTAATTAACTTTAATATGTTAAACTAATGATTTGAAACATTTCGATGTCGATTGCTAAATGTGTATATACAAGAAAATCGACTTTATACCTAAATATAAGATTACGGAATTCTTCCAAATGTACTGTCGTTATGCCGCCATGGCTTTGTATCACCTTAAATACGTTAAAGAAGGTTAATTTTTTTAAATATGTTAAACTAATGGTTTGAAGCATTTCGATATCGTTTGCTAAATGTGTAAATACAAGAAAATCGACTTAATACCTAAATATAAAATTATAGCATTACGGAATTCTTCTAAGTGCACTGCCGTTATGCCGTTAAGGCTTTTGTAGACTTCAGTAATATAAAGAGGATTAATTAACTTAAATATGTTAAACTAATGATTTGAAGCATTTCGATATCGATTGCTAAATGAGTATATACAAGAAAATCGAATTCATACCTAAATATAAGATTACGTAATTCTTCTAAATGCACTGCCGTTATGCCGTTAAGGCTTTTGTAGACTTCAGTAAGATAAAGAGGATTAAGTAACTTAAATATGTTAAACTAATGGCTTGAAGCATTTCGATATCGATTGTTAAATGTGCAAATACAAGAAAATCGACTTTATACCTAAATATAAAATTATAACATTACGGAATTCTTCTAAATACATTGCCGTTATGCCGTTAAGGCTTTATGTAGACTTCAGTAAGCTAAAAAATGTTTATTAACTTAATATGTTAAACTAATGATTTGAAGCTTTTCGATATCGATTGCTAAATGTGTGTGTACAAAAAAATCGACTTTATACCTAAATATAAGATTACGCAATTCTTCCAAATGCAAAGCCATTATACCTTAATGGCTTTATGTAAACTTCAGTAAGATAAAGACGGTTAATTAACTTAAATATGTTAAACTAATGATTTGAAGTATTTCGTTATAGATTGCTAAATGTGTATATACAAGAAAATCGACTTTATGCCTTAGTATGAGATAACGGAATTCGTCTAAATACACTGCCGTTATGCCGCCATGGCTTTATATCAACTTCAATACGTTAAAGAAGGTTAATTTACTTAAATATGTTAAACTAATGATTTGAAGCACTTCGATATCGGTTGCTAAATGTGTATATACATGAAAATCGAATTTATGCCTAAATATAAGATAACGGAATTCTTCTAAATGCACTGCCGTTATGCCGTTAAGGCTTTATGTAGACTTCAGTAAGACATCGTGGGATAATTAACTTAAATATGTTAAACTAATGATTGAAAGCATTTCGATATCGATTGCTAAATGTGTACATACAAGAAAGTCGACTTTATATCTAAATATAAGATTACGGAATTCTTCTACATGCACTGCCGTTATGCCGCCATGGCTATATGCCAACTTCAGTTCGTTAAAGAAGGTTTATTAACTTAAATATGTTAAACTAATGAGTTGAAGCATTTCGATATCGATTGCTAAATGTGTATATACGAGAAAGTCGATTTTATACCCAAATAAGAGATTACGGAATTCACCCAAATATACTGCCGTTATGCCGTTATGGCCTTATGTAAACTTCAGTAAGATAAAGAAGGGTTATTAACCTAAATATGCTTAACCAGTTATTTGAAGCATTTCGATATCGATTGCTAAATGTGTATATACAAGAAAATCGACTTTATATCTAAATATAAGATTACGGATTTCTTCCAAATGCACTGCCGTTATGAAGCCATGGCTTTATATCACCGTCATTACGTTAAAGAAGATTAATTAACTTAAACATGTTAAACTAATGGCTTGAAGATTTTTAATATCGATTGCTAAATATTTAAATAAAAGAAAATCGACTATATACCTAAATATAAGATTTCATAATTCTTCTACATGCACTGTCGTTATGCCGCCATGGCTTTGCATCACCTTCAATACGTTAAAGAAGGTTTATTAACTTAAATATGTTACACAACATATACAAGAAAATCGAATTCATACCTAAATATAAGATTACGTAATTCTTCTAAATGCACTGCCGTTATGCCGCCATTGCTTTATGCCAACTTCAGTTCGTTAAAGAAGGTTTATGAACGTAAATATGTTAAACTAATGAATTGAAGCATTTCGATATCGCTTGCTAAATGTGTATATACAAGAAAATCGAATTTATACCTAAATATAGGATTACGGAATTCTTCCAAATGCACTGCCGTTATACCGCCATGGCTTTATATCACCTTCAGTACGTTAAAGAAGTTTAATTATTTTAAATATGTTAAACTACTGATGTGAAGCATTTCGATAGCTAAATGTGTATATACAAGAAAATCGAGTTTATACCTAACTATATGATAACGGAATTCTTTTACATGCACTGCCGTAATGGCGTCATGGCTATATGCCAACTTCAGATCGATAAAGGAGGTTTATTAACTTAAATATGTTAAGCCAATGAGTTGAAGCATCTTGATATCGATTCCTTAATGTGTCAATACAAGAAAATCGACTTTATACCTAAATATAAGATTACGGAATTCTTCTACATGCACTGCCGTTATGCCGCCATTGCTTTATGCCAACTTCAGTTCGTTAAAGAAGGTTTATGAACGTAAATATGTTAAACTAATGAATTGAAGCATTTCGATATCGCTTGCTAAATGTGTATATACAAGAAAATCGAATTTATACCTAAACACAAGATTACGGAATTCTTCCAAATGTACTCTCGTTATGCCGCCATGGCCTTATATCAACTTCAATACGTTAAAGGAGGGTAATTAATTTAAATATGTTAAACTAATTATTTGAAGCATTTCGATATCGATTGCTAAATGCGTATATACAACAAAATCGACTTTATAATTAAATATAGGATTACGGAACTCTTCTAAATGCAATGCCGTTATGCCGCCATTGCTTTATGCCAACTTCAGTTCGTTAAGAAAGTTTTGTGAACTTAAATATGTTAAGCTAATGATTTGAAGCATTTCGATATCGATAGCTAAACGTGTGTATACAAGAAAATCGACTTTATACCTGAATAAAAGATTACGGAATTCTTCTACATGCACTGCCGTTATGCCGCCATTGCTTTATGCCAACTTCAGTTCGTTAAAGAAGGTTTAAGAACGTAAATATGTTAAACTAATGAATTGAAGCATTTCGATATCGCTTGCTAAATGTGTATATACAAGAAAATCGAATTTATACCTAAACACAAGATTACGGAATTCTTCCAAAGGTACTGTCGTTATGCCGCCATGGACCTTATATAACCTTCAATACGTTAAAGAAGGTTAATTAACTTAAATATTTCTAAACTAATGAGTTGAAGCATCTCGATATCGATTGCTTAGTGTGTATATTTAACATAAGCGGCTTTATATATAAACATAAGATTACGGAATTCTTCCAAATGCACTGCCGTTATACCGTTATGGCTTTATGTAAGCTTCAGTAAGTTAAAGAAGGTTTATGAACTTAAATATGTTAACAAAATCGAATTTATCCATAAATATATACAAAAAATCGACTTTATACCTAAATATAAAACTACGGAATTCTTCAGATGTACCGTCGTTATGCCGCCATGGCTTTATAAACCCTTTAGTATGTTAAAGAAGGTTAATTAACTTAAATATGTTATACTAATGATTTGAAGCATTTCGATATCGCTTGCTAAATGTGTACATACAAGAAAATCAAATTTATACCTAAATATAAGATAACGAAATTCTTCCAAATGTACTGTCGTTATGCCGCCATGGCTTTGTATCACCTTCAATACGTTAAAGAAGGTTAATTAACTTAAATATTTCTAAACTAATGAGTTGAAGCATCTCGATATCGATTGCTAAATGTGTATATACAACAAAATCGTCTTTATATATAAACATAAGGTTACGGAATTCTTCCAAATGCACTGCCGTTATACCGTTATGGCTTTGTGTAATCTTCAGTAAGTTAAAGAAGGTTTATAAACTTAAATATGTTAACAAAATCGACTTAATCCATAAATATATACAAAAAATCGACTTTATACCTAAGTATAAGATAACAGAATTCTTCTACATGCACTGCCGTTATGCCGCCATGGCTTTATGCCAACTTCCGTTCGTTAAAGAAGCTTTATTAACTTAAATATGTTAAACTAATGAGTTGAAGCATTTCGATATCGATTGCTAAATGCGTAAATACAAGAAAATCGACTTTATACCTAAATATAAGATAACGGAATTCTTCTAAATGCACTGCCGTTTTGCCGTTATGGCTTTTTTAAACTTCAGTAAGATAAAGGGATTAATTAACTTAAATATTTTAAACTAATGGTTTGAAGCATTTCGATATCGCTTGCTAAATGTGTACATACAAGAAAATCAAATTTATACCTAAATACAAGATAACGGAATTCTTCTAAATGCACCGCCGTTATGCCGTTAAGGCTTTTGTAGACTTTAATAAGATAAAGAGAGTTAATTAACTTAAGTATGTTAAACTAATGCTTTGAAGCATTTCGACATCGATTGCTAAATGCGTATTTATGACAAAATCGACTTTATACCTAAATATAAGACTAATGAACTCTTCTAAATGCAATGCCGTTATGCCGTTAAGGCTTTTGTAGACTTCAGTAAGATAAAGGGATTAATTAACTTAAATATTTTTAACTAATGGTTTGAAGCATTTCGATATCGATTGCTAATGTGTATATACAACAAAATCGACTTTATACCTAAATATAAGATTACGGAATTCTTCGAAATGCACTGCCGTTTTACCTTTATGGCTTTATGTAAACTTCAGTAAGATGAAGAAGGTTAATTAACTTAAATATGTTAAAATAATGATTTGAAGCATTTCGTTATAGATTGCTGAATGTGTATATACAAGAAAATCAACTTTGTACCTAAATATAAGATTACGGAATTCTTCTAAATGCACTGCCGTTATGCCGCCATGGCTTTATATCAACTTCAATGCGTTAAAGAAGGTTAATTAACTTAAATATATTAAAATAATGATTTGAAGCACTTCGGTATTGCTCGCTAAATGTGTATATACAAGAAAATGGAATTTATACCTAAATATAAGATAACAAAATTCTTCTAAATGCACTGCCTTTATGCCGTTAAAGCTTTATGTAGGCTTCAGTAAGATAGAGAGGGTTAATTAAATAAATATGTTAAACTAATGATTTAAAGCATTTCGAAATCGATTGCTAAATATGTAAATACAAGAAAATCGACTTTATACCTAAATATAAGGTTACGGAATTCTTCTAAATGCACTGCAGTTATACCGTTAAGGCTTTATGTAGACTTCAGTGTGTTAAAGAAGGTTTATTACCTTAAATATGTTAAACTAATAATTTCAAGCAATTCGATAACGATTTCTAAATGTGTATATACAAGAAAATCGACTTTATACCTAAATATAAGATTACGGAATTCTTCTAAATGCACTGCAGTTATACCGTTAAGGCTTTATGTAGACTTCAGTGTGTTAAAGAAGGTTTATTACCTTAAATATGTTAAACTATGTACCTAAATATAAGATTACGGAATTCTTCTAAATGCACTGCCGTTATGCCGTTAAGGCTTTTGTGGACTCTAGTAATATAAAGAGGGTTAATTAAGTTAAATATGTTAAACTAATGATTTGAAGTATTTCGATATGGATTGCTAAATGAGTATATACAAGAAAATCGACTTTATACCTAAATATAAGATTACGGAATTCTTCTAAATGCACTGCCGTTATGCCGTTAAGGCTTTTGTGGACTCTAGTAGGATAAAGAGGGTTAATTATGTTAAATATGTTAAACTAATGATTTGAGGCATTTCGATATGGATTGCTAAATGAGTATATACAAGAAAATCGACTTTATACCTAAATATAAGATAACGGAATTTTTCTAAATGCACTGCCGTTATGCCATTAAGGCTTTTTTAGACTTTAATAAGATAAAGAGGGTTAATTATCCTAAATATGTTAAACTAATGACTTGAAGCATTTCGATATCGCTTGCTAAATGTGTACATACAAGAAAATCAAATTTATACCTAAATATAAAGTAACGGAATTCCTCTAAATGCACTGCCGTTATGCCGTTAAGGCTTTATGTAGACCTCAGTAAGACAGAGGGGGTTAATTAACTTAAATATGTTTAACTAATGATTTGAAGCATCTCGATATCCATTGCTAAATATGTAATTACAAGAAAATCGTCTTTACACCTAAATATAAGATTACGGAATTCTTCTAAATGCACTGCAGTTATACCTTTATGGCTTTATATGACCTTCAATGCGTTAAAGAAGGTAAATTAACTTAAATATGTTAAACTAACGATTTGAAGCATTTCGATATCGCTTGCTAAATGTTTATATACAAGAAAATCAAATTTGTACATAAATTTAAGATAACGGAATTCTTCTATATGCACTGCCGTTATGCCGCCATGGCTTTATGCCAACTTCAGTTCGCTAAAGAAGGTTAATTAACTTAAATATGTTAAACTAATGATTTGAAGCATTTCGTTATCGATTGCTAAATGTGTATATACAACAAAGTCGACTTTATACCTAAATATAAGATTACGGAATTCTTCCAAATGTACTGTCGTTATGCCGCCATGGCTTTGTATCACCTTAAATACGTTAAAGAAGGTTAATTATTTTAAATATGTTTAACTAATGGTTTGAAGCATTTCGATATCGATTGCTAAATGTGTAAATACAAGAAAATCGACTTATTACCTAAATATAAAATTATAACATTACGGAATTCTTCTAAATGCACTGCCGTTATGCCGTTAAGGCTTTATATCAACTTAAATACGTTAAAGAAGGTAAATTATTTTAAATATGTTAAACTAATGGTTTGAAGCATTTCGATATCGATTGCTTAATGTGTAAATACAAGAAAATCTACTTTATACCTAAATATAAGATTACGGAATTCTTCTAAATGCACTGCCGTTATGCCGCCATGGCTTTATTTCAACTTCAATACGTTAAAAAAGGTTAATTAACTTAAATATGTTAAACTAATGATATGAAGCACTTCGATATCGCTTGCTAAATGTGTATATACAAGAAAATCGAATTTATACCTAAATATAAGATAACAGAATTCTACTTTATGCAGACTTCAGTGCGTTTAAGAAGGTTTATTAACTTAAATATGTTAAACTAATTATTTGAAGTATTTCGCTATCGATTGCAAAATGTGTATATACAAGAAAATCGAATATATACCTTAATATAAGACTACGGAATTTTTCTAAATGCACTGCCGGTATGCCGCCATTGCTTTATAACAACTTCAATACGTTAAAGAAGGTTAATTAACTTAAATATGTTAAAGTAATGATTTGAAGCATTTCGATATCGCTTGCTAATGATTTGAAGCATTTCGATAGCGCTTGCTAAATGTGTACATACAAGAAAATCAAATTTATACCTAAATAAAAGATAACGGAATTCCTCTAAATGCACTGCCGTTATGCCGTTAAGGCTTTATGTAGACTTCAGTAAGACAGAGGGGGTTAATTAACTTAAATATGTTTAACTAATGATTTGAAGCATTTCGATATCCATTGCTAAATATGTAAATACAAGAAAATCGTCTTTACACCTAAATATAAGATTACGGAATTCTTCTAAATGCACTGCAGTTATACCTTTATGGCTTTATATGACCTTCAATGCGTTAAAGAAGGTAAATTAACTTAAATATGTTAAGCTAACGATTTGAAGCATTTCGATATCGCTTGCTAAATGTTTATATACAAGAAAATCAAATTTATACATAAATAAAAGATAACGGAATTCTTCTAAATGCACTACCGTTATGCCGCCATGGCTTTATGCCAACTTCAGTTCGCTAAAGAAGGTTAATTAACTTAAATATGTTAAACTAATGATTTGAAGCATTTCGTTATCGATTGCTAAATGTGTATATACAACAAAGTCGACTTTATACCTAAATATAAGATTACGGAATTCTTCCAAATGTACTGTCGTTATGCCGCCATGGCTTTGTATCACCTTAAATACGTTAAAGAAGGTTAATTATTTTAAATATGTTTAACTAATGGTTTGAAGCATTTCGATATCGATTGCTAAATGTGTAAATACAAGAAAATCGACTTAATACCTAAATATAAAATTATAACATTACGGAATTCTTCTAAATGCACTGCCGTTATGCCGTTAAGGCTTTATATCAACTTAAATACGTTAAAGAAGGTAAATTATTTTAAATATGTTAAACTAATGGTTTGAAGCATTTCGATATCGATTGCTAAATGTGTAAATACAAGAAAATCTACTTTATACCTAAATATAAGATTACGGAATTCTTCTAAATGCACTGCCGCTATGCCGCCATGGCTTTATTTCAACTTCAATACGTTAAAGAAGGTTAATTAACTTAAATATGTTAAACTAATGATTTGAAGCACTTCGATATCGTTTGCTAAATGTGTATATACAAGAAAATCGAATTTATACCTAAATATAAGATAACAGAAATCTACTTTATGCAGACTTCAGTGCGTTAAAGAAGGTTTATTAACTTAAATATGTTAAACTAATGATTCGAAGCATTTCGATATCGATTGCTAAATGTGTATATATAAGAAAATCGACTTTATACCTAAATATAAGACTACGGAATTTTTCTAAATGCACTGTCGGTATGCCGTTAAGTATTTATGTAGACTTCAGTAAGACAGAGAGGGTTAATTAACTTAAATATGTTAAACTAATGATTTGAAGCATTTCGATATCGATTGCTAAATATGTAAATACAAGAAAATCGACTTTATACCTACATATAAGATTACGGAATTCTTCTAAATGCACTGCAGTTATACCGTTAAGGCTTTATGTAGACTTCAATAAGATAAAGAGGGTTAATTATCTTAAATATATTAAACTAATGATTTGAAGCATTTCGATATCACTTGCTAAATGCGTACATACAAGAAAGTCGACTTTATACCTAAATATAAGATTACGGAACTCTTCTAAATGCACTGCCGTTATACCGTTAAGGCCTTAGTTAAACTTCAGTAAGATAAAGAAGGTTAATTAACTTAAATATGTTAAACTAACGATTTGAAGCATTTCGATATCGATTACTAAATGTGTATATACAAGAAAATCGACTTTATACCTAAATATAAGATAACGGAATTCTTCTAAATGCACTGCCGTTATGCCGTTAAGTATTTATGTAGACTTCAGTAAGACAGAGAGGGTTAATTAACTTAAATATGTTAAACTAGTGATTTGAAGCATTTCGATATCGATTGCTAAATATGTAAATACAAGAAAATCGAATTTATACCTAAATATAAGATTACGGAATTCTTCTAAATGCACTGCAGTTATACCGTTAAGGCTTTATGTAGACTGCAATAAGATAAAGAGGGTTAATTATTTTAAATATGTTAAACTAATGATATGAAGCATTTCGATGTCGATTGCTAAATGCTTATATACAATAAAATCAACTTAATACCTAAATATAAGATAACGGAATTCTTCTAAATGCACTGCCGTTATGCCGTTATGGCTTTATGTTAACTTCAGTTCGTTTAAGAAGGTTAATTAACTTAAATATGCTAAACCAGTTATTCGAAGCATTTCGATATCGATTGCTAAATGCGTATATACAACAAAATCGCCTTTATACCTAAATATAAGATTACGGAATTCTTCTAAATGCACTGCCGTTATGCTGTTAAGACTTTTGTAGACTTCAATAAGATAAAGAGGGTTAATTATGTTAAATTTGTTAAACTAATGATTTGAAGCATTTCGATATCGGTTGCTAAATGTGTATATACAAGAAAATCGACTTTTTACCTAAATGTAAGATAACGGAATTCTTCCAAATGTACTGTCGTTATGCCGCCATGGCCTTGTATCACCTCCAACACGTTAAAGAAGGTTAATTATTTTAAATTTGTTAAACTAATGGATTGAAGCATTTCGATATCGATTGCTAAATGTGTAAATACAAGAAAATCGACTCTATACCTAAATATAAAATTGTAACATTACGGAATTCTTCTAAATGCACTGCCGTTATACCGTTAAGGCTTTATGTGGACTTCAGTAAGATAAAGAGGGTTAATTAACTTAAATATGTTAAACTAATGATTTGGGGCATTTCGATATGGAATGCTAAATGAGTATATACAAGAAAATCGACTTTATACCTAAATATAAGATTACGGAATTCTTCTAAATGCACTGCCGTTATGCTGTTAAGGCGTTTGTAGACTTCAATAAGATAAAGAGGGTTTATTAAGTTAAATATGTTAAACCAATGATTTGAGGCATTTCGATGTCGATTGCTAAATGCTTATATACAACAAAATCGACTTAATACCTAAATATAAGATAACGGAATTCTTCTAAATGCACTGCCGTTATGCCGTTATGGCTTTATGTTAACTTCAGTTCGCTAAAGAAGATTAATTAACTTAAATATGTTAAAATAATGATTTGAAGCATTTCGATATCGATTGCTAAATGCGTATATACAACAAAATCGCCTTTGTACCTAAATATAAGGTCACGGAATTCTTCTAAATGCACTGACGTTATGAAGACATTACCTTAAAGAAGGTAAATTAACTTAAATGTGTTAAACTGATGATTTGAAGATTTTCGATATCGATTGCTAAATGTACAAATACAAGAAATTCGGCTATATACCTAAATATAAGATTTCGGAATTCTTCTACATGCACTGTCGTTATGCCGTTAACGCTTTTGTAGACTTCAGTAAGATAGAGAGGGTTAATTAACTTAAATATGTTAAACTACTGATTTGAAGCATTTCGATGTCGATTGCAAAATGTGTATATACAAGAAGATCGACTTTATGCCTAAATATAGGACTACGGAATTCTTCCAAATGCACTGCCGTTATGGCTTTATGTCAACTTCAGTTCGCTAAAGGAGGTTTATTAACTTAAATATGTTAAACCCGTCATCTGAAGCATTTTGATATCGATTACGAAATGTATATATACAAGAAAATCGACTTTATACCTAAATATAAGATTACGGAATTCTTCAACATGTACTGTCGTTATGCCGCCATGGCTTTATATCACATTCAATACGTTAAAGAAGGTTAATTATTTTAAATTTAAGAAAATCGACTCTATACCTAAATATAAAACTATAACATTACGGAATTCTTCTAAATGCACTGCCGTTATTCCCTTAAGGCTTTATGTAGACTTCATTAAGCTAAAAACTATTTATTAGCTTAATATGTTCTGAATGAATGAATTCTTCTAAATGCACTGCCGTTATGCCGTAATGGCTTTATATCAACTTCCATACATTACAGAAGGTTAATTAACTTAAATATGTTAAACTAATGATTTAAACCACCTCGATATCGCTTGCTAAATGTGTATATACAAGAAAATCGACTTTATACCTAAATATAGGATTACGGATTTCTTCTAAATGCACTGCAGTTATACCATTAAGGCTTTATGTAGACTTCAGTGCGTTAAAGAAGGTTTATTAACTTAAATATGTTAAATTAATTATTTGAAGCACTTCGATATCGATTGCTAAATGGGTATATACAAGAAAATCGACTTTATACCTAAATATAAGATTACGGAATTTTTCTAAATGCACTGCCGTTATGCCGCCATGGCTCTATGCCAACTTAAGTTCGTTAAAGAAGGTTTATTAACTTAAATATGTTAAACTAACGATTTGAAGCATTTCGTTATCGATTGCTAAATGCGTATATACAACAAAATCGACTTTATAACTAAATACAAGATTACGGAACTCTTCCAAATGCACTGCCGTTATGCCGTTAAAGCTTTTGTAGACTTCAGTAAGATAAAGAGGATTAATAAACTGATATATGTTAAACTAATGATTTGAAGCTTTTCGATATCGATTGCTAAATGCGTAAATACAAGCAAATCGACTTTATACCTAAATATAAAATTACAGCATTACGGAATTCATCTAAATGCACTGCCGTTATACCGTTAAGGCCTTATGTAGACTTCAGTAAGATAAAGAGGGTTAATTATCTTAAATATGTTAAACAAATGATTTGAAGCATTTCGATGTCGATTGCTAAATGCGTATATACAACAAAATCGACTTAATACCTAAATATAAGATAACGGAATTCTTCTAAATGCACTGCCGTTATGCCGTTAAGGCTTTTGTAGACTTCAATAAGATAAAGAGGGTTAATTATCTTAAATATGTTAAACTAATGATTTGAAGCATTTCGATGTCGATTGCTAAATGCGTATATACAACAAAATCGACTTAATACCTAAATATAAGATAACGGAATTCTTCTAAATGCACTGCCGTTATGCCGTTAAGGCTTTTGTAGACTTCAATAAGATAAAGAGGGTTAATTATCTTAAATATGTTAAACTAATGATTTGAAGCATTTCGATATGGATGGCTAAATGAGTAAATACACGAAAATCGACTTTATACCTAAATACAAGATAACGGAATTCTTCTAAATGCACTGCCGTTATGCCGTTAAGGCGTTTGTTGACTTCAATAAGATAAAGAGGGTTAATTATCTTAAATATGTTAAACTAATGATTTGAAGCATTTCGATGTCGAATGCTAAATGCGTATACACAACAAATATAAGATAACGGAATTCTTCTAAATGCACTGCCGTTATGCCGTTAAGGCTTTTGTAGACTTCAATAAGATAAAGAGGGTTAATTATCTTTAATATGTTAAACTAATGATTTGAAGCATTTCTATATCGATTGCTAAATATGTAAATACAAAAAAATCGACTTTATACCTAAATATAAGATTACGGAATTCTTCCAAATGTGCTGTCGTTATGCCGCCATGGATTTGTATCACCTTCAATACGTTAAAGAAGGTTAATTATTTTAGATATGTTAAACTAATGTTTTGAAGCATTTCGATATCGATTGCTAAATATGTAAATACTAGAAAATCGACTTTATACCTATATATAAAATTATAACATTACGGAATTCTTCTAAATGCACTTCCGTTATACCGTTAAGGCTTTATGTAGACTTCAGCAAGCTAAAAAATGTTTATTAACTTAATATGTTAAACTAATGATTTGAAGCACTTCGATATCGATTGCTAAATGTGTATATACAAGAAAATCGACTTTATACCTAAATATAAGATTACGGAATTCTTCTAAATGCACTGCCGTTATGCCGCCATGGCTTTATATCAACTTCCATACGTCACAGAAGGTTAATTAACTTAAATATGTTAAACTAATGATTTAAACCATTTCGATATCGCTTGCTAAATATGTATATACAAGAAAATCGACTTTATACCTAAATATAAGATTACGGATTTCTTCTAAATGCACTGCAGTTATACCGTTAAGGCTTTATGTAGACTTCAGTGCGTTAAAGAAGGTTTATTAAATTAAATATGTTAAATTAATTATATGAAGCATTTCGATATCGATTGCTAAATGGGTATATACAAGAAAATCGATTTTATACCTAAATAAAAGATTACGGAATTCTTCTACATGCACTGCCGTTATGCCGCCATGGCTATATGCCGACTTCCGTTCGTTAAAGAAGGTTTATTAAGTTAAATATGTTAAACTAATGAGTTGAAGCATTCGGATATCGATTGCTAAATGTATATATACAAGAATATCGTCTATATAACTAAATAAAAGATTACGGAATTCACCCAAATATACTGTCGTTATTCCGTTATGGCTTTATGTAAACTTCAGTAAGATAAAGAAGGTAAATTAACCTAAATATGCTAAACCAGTTATTTGAAGCATTTCGATATCGATTGCTAAATGCGTATATACAACAAAATCGCCTTTATACCTAAACATAAGATTACGAAATTCTTCTAAATGCACTGTCGTTATGCCGCCATGGCTTTTTATCACCTTCAATACGTTAAAGAAGGCTAATTAACTTAAATGTGTTAATTCAGTGATCTGAAGATTTTCGATATCGATTGCTAAATGTGTAAATCCAGGAAAATCGACTATATACCTAAATATAAGATTATGGAATTCTTCTACATGCACTGCCGTTATGGCGCCATGGCTTCATGTTAACTTCAGCCGTTAAAGAAGTTTATCGATTTTAATCGACATCGATTGCTATAAGAGTATATACAAGAAATTGTCTTTATACTCGAACATAAGATTACAGAATTCTTCCAAATGCACTGCCGTTATACCGTTATGGTTTAATGTAAACTTCAATAAGATAAAGAAGGTTAATTAACTTAAATATGTTAAACTAATGATTTGAATCATTTCGATATCGAATGCTAAATGTGTTTATACAAAAAATCGACTTTATACCTAAATATAAGATTACGGAATTCTTCTAAATGCACTGCCGTTATGCCATTAAGGCTTTTGTAGACTTCAATAAGATAAAGAGGGTTAATTACCTTAAATATGTTAAACTAATGAGTTGAAGCATTTCGATATCGATTGCTAAATGTGTATATAAAAGAAAATCGACTTTATACCTAAATATAAGATAACAGTATTCTTCTAAATGCACTGCCGTTATGCCGTTATGGCTTTATGTTAACTTCAGTTCGTTAAAGAAGGTTAATTAACTTAAATATGCTAAACCAGTTATTTGAAGCATTTCGTTATCAATACTAAATGCGTATATGCAACAAAATCGAATTTATACCTAAACACAAGATTACGGAATTCTTCCAAACGCACTGCCGTTATGGCTTTATCTCAACTTCAGTTCGCTAAAGGAGGTTTATTAACTTAGATATGTTTCACCAGTTATTTGAAGCATTTTGAGATCGATTGCTTAATGCATATATACAAGAAAATCGACTTTATACCTAAATATAAGATTATGCCGCATAGCTTTGTATTAACTTCAATATGTTAAAGAAGGTAATTTAACTTAAACAGGTTAAACTATTGATTTGAAGCATTTTGATATCCATTGCTAAATGCGTATATACAACAAAATCGACTTAATACCTAAATATAAAGTTACGGAGCTTTTCCAAATGCCCTGCCGTTATGCCGTTAAGGCTTTTGTAGACTTCAAAAAGATAAAGAGGATTGATTAATTTAAATATGTTAAACTAATGATATGAAGCATTTCGATATCGATTGCTAAATGAGTATATACAAGAAAATCGACTTTATACCTAAATATAAGATAACGGAATTCTTCTAAATGCACTGACGTTATGCCGCCATGGTTTCATATCACCTTCATTTCGTTAAAGCAGGTTAATTAACTTAAATATGTTAACCTAATGATTTGAAGCTTTTCGATATGGATTGCTAAATGAACATATACAAGAAAATCGACTTTATACCTAAATATAAAATTAGGGAACTCTTCTAAATCCACTGCCGTTATGCCGTTAACGCTTTTGTAGACTTCAGTAAGATAAAGAGGGTTAATTAACTTAAATATGTTAAACTACTGATTTGAAGCATTTCGATATCGATTGCAAAATGCGTATATACAAGAAAATCGACTTTATGCCTCAATATAAGACTACGGAATTCTTCCAAATGCACTGCCGTTATGGCTTTATGTCAACTTCAGTTCGCTAAAGGAGGTTTATTAACTTAAATATGTTAAACCAGTCATCTGAAGCATTTCGATATCGATTACGAAATGTATATATACAAGAAAATCGACTTTATACCTAAATATAAGATTACGGAATTCTTCCACATGTACTGTCGTTATGCCGCCATGGCTATATTTCAACTTCAATACGTTAAAGAAGGTTAATTATTTGAAATATGTTGAACTAATGGGTTGAATCATTTCGATATCGATTGCTAAATGTATAAATACAAGAAAATCGACTTTATACCTAAATATAAGATAACGGAGTTCTTCCAAATGTACTGTCGTTATGCCGCCATGGCTTTATATAACCTTCAATACGTTAAAGATGGTTAATTAACTTAAATATGTCAAGCCAATGATTTGAAGCATTTCGATATCGATTGCTAAATATGTAAATACATGAAAATCGACTTTATACCTAAATATAAGATTACGGAATTCTTCTAAATGCACTGCAGTTATACCGTTAAGACTTTATGTAGACTTCAGTTCGTTAAAGAAGGTTTATTAACTTAAATATGTTAAAATAATTATTTGAAGCATTTCGATATCGATTGCTTAATGCATATATACAAAAAAGCGAATTTATACCTAATTATGAGACTACGGAATTCTTCCAAATGTACTGTCGTTACGACGCCATGGCTTTATATCGACTTCAATACATTAAAGAAGGATAATTAACATAAATATTTTAAACTAATGATTTAAAGCATATCGATATCGCTTGCTAAATGTGTATATACAAGAAAATCGACTTTATACCTAAATATAGGATTACGGATTTCTTCTAAATGCACTGCAGTTATACCGTTAAGGCTTTATGTAGACTTCAGTGCGTTAAAGAAGGTTTATTAACTTAAATATGTTAAAATAATGATTTGAAGCATTTCGATATCGCCTGCTAAATGTGTATATACAAGAAAATCGAATTTATACCTAAACATAAGACTACGGAATTCTTCTACATGCACTGCCGTTATGCCGCCATGGCTTTCTGTTAACTTCAGTGCGTTAGAAAAGCTTTATTAACTTAAATATGTTAAAATAATGATTTGAAGAATTTCGACGTCGATTGCTAAATGAGTATATACAAAAAAATCGAATTTATACCTAATTATGAGACTACGGAATTCTTCCAAATGTACTGTCCTTATGCCGCCATGAATTTATGCCAACTTCAGTTCGTTAAAGAAGGTTTACTATCTTAAACATGTTAAACTAATGATTTGAAGCATTCCGATATCGAATGCTAAATGTGTATATACAATAAAATCGCTTTTTACCTAAATATAAGATTAAGGAATTCTTCCAAATGCACTGCCGTTTTACGTTATGGCTTTATGTCAACTTCCGATCGTTAGAGTAGGTTTATTACCTTAAATATGTTAAACTAATGATTTGAAGCATTTCTGTATCGATTGCTAAACGTGTATATACAAAAAATCGACTTTATACCTAAATATAAGATTACGGAATTCTTCCAAATGTACTGTCGTTATGCCGCCATGGCTTTATATCAACTTCAATATGTTAAAGAAGGTTAAATTACTTAAATATGTTAAACTAATGATTTGAAGCATTTCGATATCCTTTGCTAAATGTGTATATACAAGAAAATCGACTTTATACCTAAATATATGATTATGGAATTCTTCTAAATGCACTGCCCTTATGGCTTTATGTCAATTTCGCTATAGGAGTTTTATTAACTTAAATATGTTAAACCAGTTATCTGAAGCATTTCGATATCGATTGCGAAATGTATATATACAAGAAAACCGACTTATACCTAAATATAAGATTACGGAATTCTTCCACATGTACTGTCGTTATGCCGCCATGGCTTTATATCACCTTCAATACGTTAAAGAAGGTGAATTAACTTAAATATGTTAAACTAATGATTTGAAGCATTTCGATATCCAATGCTAAATGTGTATATACAAGAAAATCGACTTTATACCTACATATAATATAACGGAATTCTTCTAAATGCACTGCCGTTATGCCGCCATGGCTTTATATCACCTTAAATACGTTAAAAAAGGTTAGTCTTATACCAACATATATGATAACGGAATTCTTCTAAATGCACTGCCGTTATGCCGCCATGGCTTTATATCACCTTAAATACGTTAAAAAAGGTTAGTTAACTTAAATATGTTAAACTAATGGTTTGAAGCATTTCGCTATCGATGGCGAAATGTATATATACAAGAATATCGACTTTATACCTAAATATAAGATTAATAAATTCTTCTAAATGCACTGCCGTCATACCGTTAACGCTTTATGTAAACTTCAGTACGATAAAGTAGGCTAATTAACTTAAATGTGTTAAACTAATGATTTGAAGCATTTCTATATCGATTGCTTAAAGCATATATACAAGAAAATCGATTTTTTACCTAAATACAAGATTACGGAATTCTTCCAAATGCACTGCCGTTATGTCGCCATGGCTTTATGTAACTTCGTGAAGATAAAGAAGGTTAATTAACTCAAATATGTTAAACTAATGATTTGAAGCATTTCGAAATCGATTGCTTAATGCCTATATACAAGAAAATATACTTTATACCTAAATATAAGACTACGGAATTCTTCCAAGTGTACTGTCGTTATGCCGTCATGGCTTTATATCAAATTCAATACGTTAAAGAAGGTTTATTAACTTAAATATGTTAAACTAATGATTTGAAGCATTTCGATATCGCTTGCTGAATGTGTATATACAAGAAAATCGAATTTATACCGAAACATAAGATTACGGGATTCTTCTACATGCACTGCCGTAATGCCGTTAAGGCTTTTGTAGACTTTAGTAAGATAAGGACGGTTAACTAACTTAAATATGTTAAAGTAATGATTTGAAGCATTTCGATATCGGCTGTTAAATATGTATATACAAGAAAATCGACTTTATACATTAATATAAGATAACGGAATTCTTCTAAATGCACTGCCGTTATGCCGTTATGGAATTATGTTCAGTTCGTTAAAGAAGGTTTATTAACTTAAATATGTTAAACTAATGATTTGAAGCATTTCGATATCCATTGCTAAATAAGTGTATACAACAAAATCGACTTTATACCTAAATAAATGATTACGGAATTCTTCCAAAGGCACTGCCGTTATGTCACCATGGCTTTATGTAACTTCAGTAATATAAAGAAGGTTAATTAACTTAAATATGTTAAACTAATGATTTGAAGAATTTCGAAATCGGCTGTTAAATATGCATATACAAGAAAATCGACTTTATACATTAATATAAGATAACGGAATTCTTCTAAATGCACTGCCGTTATGCCGTTATGGAATTATGTTCAGTTCGTTAAAGAAGGTTTATTAACTTAAATATGTTAAACTAATGCTTTGAAGCATTTCGATATCCATTGCTTAATAAGTGTATACAAGAAAATTGACTTTATACCTAAATATAAGATTACGGAATTCTTCTACATGCACTGCCGTTATGCCGCCATGGCTTTATGTTAACTTCAGTGCATTAAAGAAGCTTTATTTACTTAAATATGTTAAACTTATGATTTGAAGCATTTCGATATCGATTGCTAAATAAGTGTATACAAGAAAATCGACTTTATACCTAAATATAAGATTACGGAATTCTTCTACATGCACTGCCGTTATGCCGCCGTGGCTTTATGTTAAATTCAGTTCGTTAAAGAAGGTCTGTTAACTTAAATATGTTAAGCTAATGATTTGAAGCATTTCGATATCCATTGCTAAATAAGTGTATACAAGAAAATCGACTTTATACCTAAATATAAGATTACGGAATTCTTCCAAATGCACTGCCGTTATGCCGCCATGGCTTTATGTAAACTTCAGTAAGATAAAGAAAGTTAATTAACTTAAATATGTTAAACTAATGATTTGAAGCATTTCGATATCGATTGCTAAATGCGTATATACAACAAAATCGACTTTATACCTAAATATAAGATTACGGAATTCTTCCAAATGCACTGCCGTTATGCCGCCATGGCTTTATGCCAAATTCAGTTCGTTAAAGAAGGTTTATTAACTCAAATATCTTAAACTAATGATTGGAAGCATTTCGATACCGATTGCTAAATGTGTATAATCAAGAAAATCGACTTTATACCTAATCATAAGATTACGGAATTCTTCTAAATGCACTGCCGTTATGCCACCATGGCTTTAAGTAAACTTCAGTTCGTTAAAAAAGGTTTATTAACTTAAATATATTAAACTAAAATTTGAAGCATTTCGATATCGATTGCTAAATGTGTATATACCAGAAAATCGACTTTATACCTAAATATAAGATAACGGATTTCTTCTAAATGCACTGCCGTTATGGCTTTATGTTAACTTCAGTTCGTTAAAGAAGGTTTATTAACTTAGATATGTTACACCAGTTATTTGAAGCATTTCGAAATCGATTGCTTAATGCATATATACAAGACAATCGACTTTATACCTAAATATAAGATTACGGAATTCTTCCAAATGTACTGTCGTTATGCCGCCATGGCTTTATATCAACTTAAATTTGTTAAGGAAGGTTAATTAACTTAAATATGTTAAACTAATGATTTAAAGCATTTCGATATCCATTGCTAAATGTGTATATTCAACAAAATCGACTTTATACCTGAATGTAAGATGACGGAATTCATATAAATATACTGCCGTTATGCCGTTATGGCTTTGTGTAAACTTCAGTAAGATAAAGAAGGTTAATTAACTTAATTATGGTAAACTAATGATTTGACGCATTTCGATATCGATTGCTAAATGTGTATAATCAAGAAAATCGACTTTATACCTAAACATAAGATGACGGAATCCTTCTAAATCCACTGCCGTTATGCCACCATGGCTTTAAGTAAACTTCAGTTCGTTAAAAAGGTTTATTGACTTAAATATATTAAACTAAAATTTGAAGTATTTCGATATCGATTGCTAAATGTGTATATACCAGAAAATCGATTTTATACCTAAATATAAGACAACGGAATTCTTCTGAATGCACCGCCGTTACACCGTTAAGCCTTTATGTAAACGTCAGTAAGATAAAATAGGCTAAATAACTTAAATACATTTGTTAAACCAGTTATTTGAAGCATTTCGAAATCGACTGCTAAATGTGTAAATACAAAAAATCGATTTTATACCTAAATATAAGATTACGGAATTCTTCTAAATGCACTGTCGTTATGCCGGCAAAGCTTTATGTCACCTTCAGTACGTTAAAGAAGGTTTAGTAACTTTAATATGTTAAACTAATGATTTGAAGCATTTCGATATCGATTGCTAAATGTGTAAATACAAGAAAATCGACTTTATACCTAAATATAAGACTACGGAATTCTTCCAAATGTACTGTCGTTATGACGCCATGGCTTTACGTCAACTTCAATACGTTAAAGAAGGATAACTAACTTAAAAATGTTAAACTAATGATTTGCAGCATTTCGATATCGCTTTCTAAATGTGTATATACAAGAAAATCGAATTTATACCTAAACATAAGATTACGGAATTCTTCTACATGCACTGCCGTTATGCCGCCATGGCTTTATGTTAACTTCAGTGCGTTAAACAAGCTTTATTAACTTAAATATGTTAAAATAATGATTTGAAGCATTTCGATATCGATTGCTAAATGTGCATAGACAAGAAAATCGAATTTATACCTGAACATAAGATAACGAATTCTTCTAAATGCACTGCCGTTATGGCTTTATGTTAACTTCAGTTCATTAAAGAAAGTTTATTAACTTAGATATGTTACACCAGTTATTTGAAGCATTTCGAAATCGATTGCATAATGCCTATATACAAGAAAATCGACTTTATACCTAAATATGTATAAGACCACGGAATTCTTGCAAGTGTACTGTCGTTATGCCGCCATGGCTTTATATCAACTTCAATACGTTAAAGACGGTTTATTAACTTAAATATGTTAAACTAATGATTTGAAGCATTTCGATATCGCTTGCTGAATGTGTATATACAAGAAAATCGAATTTATACCAAAACATAAAGTTACGGAGTTCTTCTACATGCACTGCCGTTATGCCATTAAGGCTTTTGTAAGCTTTAGTAAGATAAAGATGGTTAACTAACTTAAATATGTTAAACTAATGATTTGAAGAATTTCGATATCGATTGCCAAATATGTATATAAAACAAAATCGAGTTTATACTTAAATATGTGATAACGGAATTCTTCCAAATGCACTGCCATTATGCCGCCATGGCTTTATGTTAACTTCAGTGCGTTAAAGAAGCTTTACTAACTTAAATATGTTAAACTAATGATTTGAAGCATTTCGATATCCATTGCTAAGTAAGTATATACAACAAAATCGAATTTATACCTAAATATAAGATTACGGCGTTCTTAAAATTTCACTGCCGTTATGTCGCCATGGCTTTATGTAACTTCAGTAAGATAAAGAAGGTTAATTAACTTAAATATGTTAAACTAATGATTTAAAGCATTTCGATATCGATTACTAAATGCGTATATACAAGAAAATCGACTTTATACCTAAATATAAGATTACGGAATTCTTCTACATTCACTGCCGTTCTGCCGCCTTGGCTTTATGTTAACTTCAGTTTGTTAAAGAAGCTTTATTAACTTAAATATGTTAAACTAATGATTTGAAGCATTTCGATATCGACTGCTAAATGAGTATATACAAGAAAAGCGACATTATACCTAAATATAAGATGACGGAATTCCTCTAAATGCACTGCCGTTATGCCGTTATGGCTTTATGTTAACTTCAGTTCGTTAAAAAAGGTTTATTAACTTAGATATGTTACACCAGTTATTTGAAGCATTTCGAAATGGAGTGCTTAATGCATATATACAAGAACATCGACTTTATACCTAAATATAAGATTACGGAATTCTTCCAAATGTACTGTCGTTATGCCGCCATGGCTTTATATGAACGTCATTACGTTAAAGAAGATTAATTAACATAAATATGTAAAACAAATGATTTAAAGCATTTCGATATCGATTGCTAAATGTGTATATACAAGAAAATAGAATTTATACCTAAACATAAGATTACGGAATTCTTCTACATGCACTGCCGTTATGCAATTAAGGCTTTTGTAGACTTTAGTAAGATAAAGATGGTTAACTAACTTAAATATGTTAAACTAATGATTTGAAGCTTTTCGATATCGCTTGCTGAATGTGTATATACAGCAAATCGACTTTATACCTAAATATAAATGCACTGCCGTTATGCCGTTAAGGCTTTATGTAGAATTCAGTAAGATAGAGAGGGTTAATTAACTTAAATATGTAAAACTAAAGATTTGAAGCATTTCGATATCGATTGCTTAATATGTAAATACAAGAAAATCGTTTTTATACCTAAATAGAAGATTACGGAATTCTTCTAAATGCACTGCCAATATGCCGCCATGGCTTTATGCCAACTTCAGTTCGTTAAAGAAGGTTAATTAACTTAAATATGTTAAACTAATGATTTGAAGCATTTCGATATCGATTGCTAAATGCGTATATACAAGAAAATCGACTTTATACCTTAATATAAGATTAAGGAATTCTTCTACATGCACTGCCGTTCTGCCGCCATGGCTTTATGTTAACTTCAGTGCGTTAAAGAAGCTTTATTAACTTAAATATGTTAAACTAATGATTTGAAGCATTTCGATATCGACTGCTAAATGAGTATATACAAGAAAATCGACTTTATACCTAAATATAATATTACGTAATTCTTCTTAATGCACTGCCGTTATGCCGTTAAGGCTTTTGTAGACTTCAGTAAGATAGAGAGGGTTAATTAACTTAAATATGTTAAACTAATGATTTGAAGCATTTCGGTGTCGATTGCTTAATGTGCATATACAACAAAATCGACTTTATACCTAAATATAACATTACGGAATTCTTCCAAATGCACTGCCGTCATGCCGCCATGGCTTTATTTAAACTTCAGTAAGATAAAGAAGGTTATTTAACTTAATTATGTTAAACTAATTATTTGTAGCATTTCGATATCGATTGCTTAATGTGTATATACAACAAAATCGACTTTATACCTATATAAGATTACGGAATTCTTCCAAATGCACTGCCGTTAAGGCTTTTGTAGACTTAAGTAAGATAAAGATGGTTAATTGACTAAAATATAATGAACTATTGAGTTGAAGCATCTCGATATCGATTGCTAAGTGTGTATATACAACAAAATCGACTTTATACCTAAATATAAGATTACGGAATTCTTCCAAATGCACTGCCGTTATACCGTTAAGGCTTTGTGTAGACTTCCGTAAGCTAAAAAAAGTTTATTAACTTAAATATGTTAAACTAATGACTTGAAGCATTTCGATATCAATTGCTAAGTGTGCATATACAACAAAATCGACTTTATACCTAAATATAAGATTACGGAATTCTTCCAAATGCACTGCCGTTATACCGGTAAGGCTTTGTGTAGACTTCCGTAAGCTAAAAAATGTTTATTAACTTAGATATGTTACACCAGTTATTTGAAGCATTTCGAAATCGATTGCTTAATGCATATATACAAGAAAATCGACTTTATACCTAAATATAAGATTACGGAATTCTTCCAAATGTACTGTCGTTATGCCGCCATGGCTTTATATGAACTTCATTACGTTAAAGAAGATTAATTTAGTTAAATATGTAAAACAAATTATTTGAAGCATTTTGATATCGATAACTAAATGTGTATATACAAGAAAATCGACTTTACACATATATATATAAGATTACGGAATTCTTCTTCATGCACTGCCGTTATGCCGCCACTGCTTTATGTTAACTTCCGTGCGTTAAAGAAGTTTTGTTAACTAAAATATGTTAAACTAATGATTCGAAGCATTTCGATATCGATTGCTAAATGAGTATATACAAGAAAATCGAATTTATACCTAAATATAAGATTACGGAATTCTTCTACATGCACTGCCGTTCTGCCGCCATGGCTTTATGTTAACTTCATTGCGTTAAAGAAGCTTTATTAACTTAAATATGTTACACTAATGATTTGATATCGATTGCTAAATGAGTATATACAAGCAAATCGACTTTATACCTAAATATAATTTTACGTAATTCTTCTATATGCACTGCCGTTATACCGTTATGGCTTTATGTAAACTTCAATAAGATAAAGAAGGTTAATTAATTTAAATATGTTAAACTAATGATTTGAAGCATTTTTATATCGAATGCTAAATGTGTATATACAAAAAAACGACTTTATAACTAAATATAAGATTACGGAATTCTTCTATATGCACTGCCGTTATGCCGCCATGGCTTTATGCCAACTTCAGTTTGTTAAAGAAGGTTTATTAACTCAAATATGTTAAACTAATGATTTAAAGCATTTCGATATCGATTGCTAAATGTGTATATACAAGAAAATCGACTTAATACCTAAATATAAGATTACGGAATTCTTCCAAATGTACTGTCGTTATGCCGCCATGGCTTTATGTAAACTTCAATACGCTAAAGAAGATTAATTAACTTAAATATGTTAAACTAATGATTTGAAGCATTTCGATATCTATTGCTAAATGTGTATATACAAAAAAATCGACTTTATACCTGAATATAAGATAACGGAATTCATATAAATATACTGCCGTTATGCCGTTATGGCTTTATGTAAACTTCAGTAAGATAAAGAAGGTTAATTAACTTAATTATGGTAAACTAATGATTTGACGCATTCCGATATCGTTTGCTAAATGTGTATAATCAAGAAAATCGACTTTATACCTAAACATAAGATTACGGAATTCTTCTAAATGCACTGCCGTTATGCCACCATGGCTTTATGTAAACTTCAGTTCGTTAAAAAAGGTTTATTAACTTTAATATATTAAACTAAAATTTGAAGCATTTCGATATCGATTTCTAAATGTGTATATTCCAGAAAATCGATTTTATACCTAAACATAAGACTACGGAATTCTTCTGAATGCACTGCCGTTACACCGTTAAGCCTTTATGTAAACGTCAGTAAGATAAAATAGGCTAAATAACTTAAATACATTTGTTAAACCAGTTATTTGAAGCATTTCGAAATCGACTGCAAATGTGTAAATACAAAAAATCGATTTTATACCTAAATATAAGATTACGGAGTTCTTCTAAATGCACTGTCGTTAAGCCGCCAAAGCTTTATGTCACCTTCAGTACGCTAAAGAAGGTTTATTAACTTAAATATGTTAAACTAATGATTTAAAGCATTTCGATATCGTTGCTAAATGTGTATTTGCAAGAAAATCGACTATATACCTAAATATTAGACTACGGAATTCGTCCAAATGTACTGTCGTTATGACGCCATGGCTTTATGTCAACTTCAATACGTTAAAGAAGGATAACTAACTTAAATATGTTAAACTGTTGATTTGCAGCATTTCGATATCGATTGCTAAATGTGTGTATACAAGAAAATCGAATTAATACCTAAACGTAAGATTACGGAGTTCTTCTACATGCACTGCCGTTATGGCGCCATGGCTTTATGTTAACTTCAGTGCGTTAAATAAGCTTTATTAACTTAAATATGTTAAAATAATGATTTGAAGCATTTCGATATCGATTGCTAAATGTGTATATACAAGAAAATCGAATTTATACCTAAATATAAGATTAAGGAATTCTTCTACATGCACTGCCGTTCTGTCGCCTTGGCTTTATGTTAACTTCAGTGCGTTAATGAAGCTTTATTAACTTAAATATGTTAAACTAATGATTTGAAGCATTTCGATATCGACTGCTAAATGAGTATATACAAGAAAATCGACTTTATATCTAAATATAATATTACGTAATTCTTCTTAAATAGTTCACGCAAGTGAGGAAAGTTCTCTGATCGCCATTCACTTGGGAGTGGCCAGAAACGATTATTTTACATATGACTCAAGCAGCTCACGACTTCCGGTCTTTGACCAAGTATCCTCTGGGTAGCCTAAGAACAGAGGGAAGCGAGACGCATTTGTAGACAGAAAAAGAAAGAGGCCGAAATGCGTGAGTACGAAGAGCTTGATAAGCTGGCCGACAGGGGTAATGCTCGAAAATTCTACGAAAAGATGCGGCGGCTTACAGAAGGTTTCAAGACCGGAGCATACTCTTGTAGAACCCCCAAAGGTGATCTAGTTACCGATGCCCAGAGCATACTTAAATTATGGAGGGAACACTTCTCCAGCCTGCTGAATGGCTGTGAACACACAACACCAGGAGAAAACGAACCCGATACCCCAACCGATGACGATGGAGCAGATGTTCCGTTGCCCGACCATGATGAAGTTCGAATAGCAATTGCCCGCCTGAAAAACAACAAAGCGGCAGGGGCCGACGGATTGCCAGCCGAGCTATTCAAACACGGCGGCGAAGAGCTGATAAGGTGCATGCGTCAGCTTCTTTGTAAAATATGGTCGGACGAAAGTATGCCCAACGATTGGAATTTAAGTGTGCTATGCCCAATCCATAAAAAAGGAGACCCCACAATCTGCGCCAACTACCGTGGGATTAGCCTCCTCAACATCGCATATAAGGTTCTGTCGAGCGTATTGTGTGAAAGATTAAAGCCCACCGTCAACAAACTGATTGGACCTTATCAGTGTGGCTTTAGACCTGGTAAATCAACAACCGACCAGATATTCACCATGCGCTAAATCTTGGAAAAGACCCGTGAAAGAAGAATCGACACACACCACCTCTTCGTCGATTTCAAAGCTGCTTTCGACAGCACGAAAAGGAGCTGCCTTTATGCCGCGATGTCTGAATTTGGTATCCCCGCAAAACTAATACGGCTGTGTAAACTGACGTTGAGCAACACGAAAAGCTCCGTCAGGATCGGGAAGGACCTCTCCGAGCCGTTCGATACCAAACGAGGTTTCAGACAAGGCGACTCCCTATCGTGTGACTTTTTCAATCTGCTGCTCGAGAAAATTATTCGAGCTGCAGAACTTAATCGAGCAGGTACAATCTTTTACAAGAGTGTACAGCCGCTGGCGTATGCCGATGATATTGATATCATCGGCCTCAACACCCGCGCCGTTAGTTCTGCTTTCTCCAGACTGAACAAGGAAGCAACTCAAATGGGTCTGGCAGTGAACGAGGGCAAGACGAAATATCTCCTGTCATCAAACAAACAGTCGTCGCACTCGCGACTTGGCACTCACGTCACTGTTGACAGTCATAACTTTGAAGTTGTAGATAATTTCGTCTATTTAGGAACCAGCATTAACACCACCAACAATGTCAGCCTGGAAATCCAACGCAGGATTACTCTTGCCAACAGGTGCTACTTCGGACTGAGTAGGCAATTGAAAAGTAAAGTCCTCTCTCGACGAACAAAAACCAAACTCTATAAGTCGCTCATTATTCCCGTCCTGCTATATGGTGCAGAGGCTTGGACGATGACAACAACCGATGAGTCGACGTTGCGAGTTTTCGAGAGAAAAGTTCTGCGAAAGATTTATGGTCCTTTGCGCGTTGGCCACGGCGAATATCGCATTCGATGGAACGATGAGCTGTACGAGATATACGACGACATTGACATAGTTCAGCGAATTAAAAGACAGCGGCTACGCTGGCTAGGTCAAGTTGTCCGGATGGATGAAAACGCTCCAGCTCTGAAAGTATTCGACGCAGTACCCGCCGCGGGAAGCAGAGGAAGAGGAAGACCTCCACTCCGTTGGAAGGACCAAGTGGAGAGGGACCTGGCTTCGCTTGGAATATCCAATTGGCGCCACGTAGCGAAGAGAAGAAACGACTGGCGCGCTGTTGTTGACTCGGCTATAATCGCATAAGCGGTGTCTACGCCAGTAAAGAAGAAGAAGAATTCTTCTTAATGCACTGCCGTTATGCCGTTAAGGCTTTTGTAGACTTTAGTAAGATAAAGATGATTAACTAACTTAAATATGTTAAACTAATGATTTGAAGCATTTCGATATCGATTGCTAAGTGTGTATATACAAAAAATCGACTTTATACCTAAATATAGTATTACGGATTTCTTCTAAATGCACTGCCATTATGGCTTTATGTTAACTTCAGTTCGTTAAAGAAGGTTTATTAACTTAGATATGTTACACCAGTTATTTGAAGAATTTCGAAATCGATTGCTTAATGCCTATATACAAGAAAATCGACTTTATACATAAGTATAAGACTACGGAATTCATCCAAGTGCACTGCCATTATGCCGCCATGGCTTTATGCCAACTTCAATACGTTAAAGAAGGTCAATTAACTTAAATATGTTAAACTTATGATTTGAAGCATTTCGATATCGCTTCCTAAATGTGCATATACAAGAAAATCGAATTTATACCTAAACATAAGATTACGGAATTCTCCTACATGCACTCCAGGTGTGCCATTAAGGCTTTTGTAGACTTTAGTGAGGTAAAGTTGGTTAACTAACTTAAATATGTTAAACTAATGATTTGAAGCATTTCGATATCGATTTCTAAATATGTATATACAACAAAATCGATTCTATACTTAAATATGTGATAACGGAATTCTTCCAAATGCACTGCCGTTATGCCGTTAAGGCTTTTGTAGACTTTGGTAAGATAACGAGGGTTAATTAACTCAAATATGTTAAACTGTTGAGTTGAAGCATCTCGATATCGATTGCTAAATGTGTATATACAAAAAATCGACTTTATACCTAAATATAATATTACGGAATTCTTCTAAATGCACTGCCATTATGCCGCCATGGCTTTATGCCAACTTCAGTTCGTTAAAGAAGGTTAATTAATTTAAATATGTTAAACTAATGATTTCAAGCATTTCGATATCCATTGCTAAGTAAGTATATACAACAAAATCGACTTTATACCTAAATATAAGATTACGGAGTTCTTCAAATTGCACTGCCGTTATGTCGCCATGGCTTTATGTAATTAAATATGTTAAACTAATGATTTAAGGCATTTCGATATCGATTACTAAATGCGTATATACAAGAAAATCGACTTTATACCTAAATATAAGATTAAGGAATTCTTCTACATCCACTGCCGTTCTGCCGTCTTGGCTTTATGTTAACTTCAGTGCGTTAAAGAAGCTTTATTAACTTAAATATTTTAAACTAATGATTTGAAGCATTTCGATATCGACTGCTAAATGAGTATATTCAAGAAAATCGACTTTATACCTAAATATAATATTACGTAATTCTTCTTAATGCACTGCCGTTATGCCGTTAAGGCTTTTGTAGACTTCACTAAGATAGAGAGGGTTAATTAACTTAAATATGTTAAACTAATGATTTGAAGCATTTCGATATCGATTGCTTAATGAATATATACAAGAAAATCGACTTTATACATAAATATAAGATTACGGAATTCTTCCAAATGTACTGTCGTTATGCCGCCGTCGCTTTATATCAACTTCGATATGTTAAAGAAGGTTAATTAACTCAAATATGTTAAACTAATTATTTGAAGCATTTCGATATCGATTGCTTAATGTGCATATACAACAAAATCGAATTTATACCTAAATATAAGATAACGGAATTCTTCCAAATGCACTTCCGTTATGCCGCCATGGCTTTATGTAAACTTCAGTAAGATAAATAAGGTTAGTTAACTTAAATATGTTAAACTAATTATTTGAAGCATTTCGATATCGATTGCTTAATGTGTATATACAACAAAATCGACTTTACACCTATATATAAGATTACGGAATTCTTCCAAATGCACTGCCGTTATACCGCTAAGGCTTTGTGTAGACTTCTGTAAGCTAAAAAATGTTTATTAACTTAAATATGTTAAACTAATGACTTGGAGCATTTCGATATCGATTGCTTAATGCATATATACAAGAAAATCGACTTTATACCTAAATATAAGATTACGGAATTCTTCCAAATGTACTGTCGTTATGCCGCCATGGCTTTATATGAACTTCATTAGGTTAAAGAAGATTAATTAATTTAAATATGTAAAACAAATGATTTGAAGCATTTCGATATCGATTTCTAAATGTGTATATACAAGAAAATCGACCTTACACCTATATATAAGATTACGGAATTCTTCTTCATGCACTGCCGTTATGCCGCCATGGCTTTATGTTAACTTCAGTGCGTTAAAGAAGCTTAATTAACTTAAATATGTTAAACTAATGATTTGAAGCATTTCGATATCGATTGATAAATGAGTATAAACAAGAAAATCGTTTTTACGCTTATATATAAGATTACGGAGTTCTCCTAAATGCACTGCCGTTATACCGTTAAGGCTTTGTGTAGACTTCATTGCGTTAAAGAAGCTTTATTAACTTAAATATGTTAAACTAATGATTTGAAGCGTTTCGATATCGATTGCTAAATGTGTATATACAAGAAAATCGACTTTATACCTAAATATAAGATTGCGGAAATCTTAAAAATGTACTGTCGTTATGCCGCCATGGCTTTATGCCAACTTCAGTTCGTTAAAGAAGGTTTATTATCTTAAAAATGTTAAACTAATGGGTTGAAGCATTTCGATATCGATAGCTTAATGAGTATATACAAGAAAATCGACTTTATACCTTAATATAAGATTACGGAATTCTTTTAAATGCGCTGCCGATATGCCGATAAGGCTTTTGTAGACTTCAGTAAAATAAAGAGGGTTAATTAACTTAAATATGTTAAACTAATGATTTGAAGCATTTCAAAATCGATTGCTAAATGCATGTATACAAGAAAATCGACTTTATACCTAAATACAAGATTACGGAATTCTTCTAAATGCACTGCCTTTATACCGTTATGGCTTTATGTAACTTCAACAAGATAAAGAAGGTTAATTAAATTAAATATGTTAAACTAATTATTTGAAGCATTTCGATATCGAATGCTAAATGTGTATATACAAAAAATCGACTTTATACCTAAATATAAGATTACGGAATTCTTCCAAATGCACTGCCGTTATGCCGCCATGGCTTTATGCCAACTTCAGTTCGTTAAAGAAGGTTTATTAACTCAAATATGTTAAACTAATGATTTGAAGCATTTCGATATCGATTGCTTAATGCATATATACAAGAAAATCAACTTAATGCCTAAATATAAGATAACGAAATTCTTCTAAATGCACTGCCGTTATGCCGTTATGGCTTTATGTTAACTTCAGTTCGTTAAAGAAGGTTTATTAACTTAGATATGTTACACCAGTTATTTAAAGCATTTCGAAATCTATTGCTTAATGCATATATACAAGCAAATCGACTTGATAGCTAAATATGAGATTACGGAATTCTTCCAAATGTACTGTCGTTATGCCGCCATGGCTTTATGTAAACTTCAATACGCTAAAGAAGATTAATTAACTTAACTATGTTAAACTAATGATTTGAAGCATTTCGATATCGATTGCTTAATGCATATATACAAGAAAATCGAATTTATACCTAAATATAAGATAACGGATTTCTTCTAAATGCACAGCCGTTATGCCGTTATGGCTTTATGTTAACTGCAGTCGTTAAAGATGGTTTATTATTTTAGATATATTACACCAGTTATTTGAAGCACTTCGAAATCGATTGCTTAATGCATATATACAAGCAAATCGAATTTATACCTAAATATAAGATTACGGAATTCTTCCAAATGTACTGTCGTTATGCCGCCATGGCTTTATATTAACTTCAATATGTTAAGGAAGGTTAATTAACTTAAACATGTTAAACTAATGATTTGAAGTATCTCGATATCGATTGCTTAATGCATATATACAAGAAAATCGACTTTATACCTAAATATAAGATAACGGATTTCTTCTAAATGCACTGCCGTTATGCCTTTATGGCTTTATGTTAACTTCAGTTCGTTAAAGATGGTTTATTAACTTAGATATATTACACCAGTTATTTGAAGCATTTCGAAATCGATTGCTTAATGCATATATACAAGCAAATCGAATTTATACCTAAATATAAGATTACGGAATTCTTCCAAATGTACTGTCGTTATGCCGCCATGGCTTTATATTAACTTCAATATGTTAAGGAAGGTTAATTAACTTAAACATGTTAAACTAATGATTTGAAGTATTTCGATATCGATTGCTTAATGCATATATACAAGAAAATCGACTTTATACCTAAATATAAGATAACGGATTTCTTCTAAATACACTGCCGTTATGCCGTTATGGCTTTATGTTAACTTCAGTTCGTTAAAGAAGGTTTATTAACTTAGATATGTTACACCAGTTATTTGAAGCATTTCGAAATCGATTGCTTAATGTATATATACAAGAAAATCGACTTTATACCTAAATATAAGATTACGGAATTCTTTTAAATGCGCTGCCGATATGCCGTTAAGGCTTTTGTAGACTTCAGTAAAATAAAGAGGGTTAATTAACTTAAATATGTTAAACTAATGATTTGAAGCATTTCAAATTCGATTGCTTAATGTATATATACAAGAAAATCGACTTTATACCTAAATACAAGATTACGGAATTCTTCTAAATGCACTGCCGTTATACCGTTATGGCTTTATGTAAACTTCAATAAGATAAAGAAGGTTAATTAAATTAAATATGTTAAACTAATGATTTGAAGCATTTCGATATCGAATGCTAAATGTGTATATACAAAAAATCGACTTTATACCTAAATATAAGATTACGGAATTCTTCCAAATGCACTGCCTTTATGCCGTTATGGCTTTATGTAAACTTCAGTAAGATAAAGAAGATTTATTAACTAAGATATGTTAGACTAATGATTTGAAGCATTTCGATATCGATTGCTTAGTGTGTATATACAAGAAAAACGACTATATACCTAAATATAAGATTGCGGAATTCTTCTAAATGTACTGTCGTTATGCCGCCATGGCTTTATATCACCTTCAATACGTTAAAGAAGGTTAATTAACTTAAATATGTTAAACTAATGATTTGAAGCATTTCGATATCGATTGCTAAATGAGTATATACATGAAAATCGACTTTATAACTAAATATAAGATTACGTAATTCTTCTAAATGCACTGCCGTTATGCCGTTAAGGCTTTTGTAGACTTCAGTAAGATAAAGAAGCTTTATTAACTTAAATATGTTAAACTAATGATTTGAAGCATTTCGATATCGATTGCTAAATGTGTATATACAAGCAAATCGACTTTATACCTAAATACAAGATTACGGAATTCTTCTAAATGCACTGTCGTTATGCCACCATGGCTTTAGGTTAACTTTTGTTCGTTAAAGAAGGTTTATTAACTTAAATATATGAACCCAGTTATTTGTAACATTTCGATATCGATTGCTAAATGCACATATACAAGAAAATCGACTTTATACCTAAATATAAGTTTAGGGAATTATTCTACATGCACTGCCGTTATGCCGCCATGGCTTTATATCACCTTCAATACGTTAAAGAAGGTTACTTAACTTAAATATGTGAAAGTAATGATTTGAAGCATTTCGATATCGATTTCTAAATGTGTATGTACAAGAAAATCGACTTTATACCTAAATATAAGATTACGTAGTTCCTCTAAATGCACTGCCGTTATGCCGTTAAGGCTTTTGTTGACTTCAGTAAGATAAAGAGGGTTAATTTACTTAAATATGTTAAACTAATGATTGGAGGCATTTCGATATCGATTGCTAAATATGTATATACAAAAAAATCGATTTAATGCCTAAATATAAGATTACGGAATTCTTCTAAATGCACTGTCGTTATGAGGCCGTGGCTTTATATCACCTTCAATACGTTAAAGAAATTAACTTTACTTAAATATGTTAAACTAATGATTTGAAGCATTTCGATATTGATTGCTAAATGTGTATATACAACAAAATCGACTTTATACCTAAATATAAGATTGCGGAATTCTTCTAAAGACACTGCCGTTATGCCATTAAGGCTTTTGTAGACTTCAGTAAGATAAAGAGGGTTAATTAACTCAAATATGTTAAACTAATGATTTGAAGCATTTCGATATCGATTGCTAATATATGTGTATATACAAGAAAATCGACTTTATACCTAAATATAAGATTACGGAATTCTTCCAAATGCACTGCAGTTATGCCATTAAGGCTTTTGTAGACTTCAGTAAGATAAAGAGGGTTAATTAACTCAAATATGTTAAACTAATGATTTGAAGCATTTCGATATCGATTGCTACATGCGTATATACAACAAAATCGACTTTATACCTAAACATAAGAATGCGGAATTCTTCCAAATGTACTGTCGTTATGCCGCCTTGGCTTTATATCAACTTCAATACGTTAAAGAAGGTTAATTAACTTAAATATGTTAAACTAATGATTTGAAGCATTTCGATATCGATTGCTAAATGTGTATATACAACAAAACCGACTTTATACCTAAATATAAGATTGCGGAATTCTTCTAAATACACTGCCGTTATGCCCAAATAGCTTTATGCCAACTTCAGTTCGTTAAAGAAGGTTTATTAACTTAAATTTGTTAAACTAATGATTTGAAGCATTTCGATATCGATTGCTAAATGTGTATATACGGGAAAATCGAATTTATACCTAAAAATAAGATTTCGGGATTCTTCTAAATGCACTCCGGTTATGCCGTTATGCCGTTATGGCTTTAAATTAACTTCAGTTTGTTTAAGAAGGTTTATTAACTTAAATATGGTAAACCAGTTATTTAAAGCATTTCGATATTGATTGTTTAATGCATATATACAAGAAAGTCGACTTTATACCTAAACGTAAGATTACGGAATTCCTCCAAGTATACTGTCGTTATGCCGCCATGGCTTTATATCGCCTTCAATACGCTAAAGAAGGTTAATTAACTTAAATAGGTTAAACTAATGATTTGAAGCATTTCGATATCGATTGCTTAATGTGTATATACAAGAAAATCGACTTTATACCTAAATATAAGATTACGGAATTCTTCTACATGCACTGCCGTTATGCCGATAAGGCTTTTGTAGGCTTCAGAAAGATAAAGACGGTTAGTTAACTTAAATATGTTTAACTAATTATTTGAAGCATTTCGATATCGTTTGCTAAATGTGTATACCGAAATCGACTATATACCTAAATATAAGGTTACGGAATTCTCATAAATGCTCTGCCGTTATGCCGTTATGCCGTTAAGGCTTTTGTAGACGTCAGTAAGATAAAGAAGGTTGATTAACTTAAATATGTTAAACTAATGATTTGAAGCATTTCGCTATCGATTGCTAAATGTGTATATTCAACAAAATCGACTTTATACCTAAATATAAGATAACGGAATTCTTCTAAACGCACTGCCGTTATGCCGTTATGGCTTTATGTTAACTTTAGTTCGTTAAAGAAGGTTTATTAACTTAAATATGTTGCACCAGTTATTTGAAGCCTTTCGAAATCGATAGCCTTGGCGGCATAACGGCAGTGCATTTGGAATAATTCCGTTATCTTATATTTAGGTATAAAGTCGATTTTCTTGTATATACACATTTAGCAATCGATATCGAAATGCTTCAAATCATAATTTTAACATACTTAAGTTAATAAAGCCTAATTAACGCACTGAAGTTAACATAAAGCCATGGCGGCATTACGGCAGTGCATGTACAAGAATTCCGTAATCTTATGTTTATGTATAAATTCGACTTTCTTGTATATAAACATTTAGCAAGCGATATCGAAATGCTTCAAATCCTTATTTTAACATATTTAAGTTAATAAAGCTTCTTTAACGCACTGAAGTTAACATAAAGCCATGGCGGGTTAACGACAGGACATTTGGAAGAATTCCGTTATCTTATGTTTAGGTATAAATTCGATTTTCTTGTATATACACAAATGCTTCAAATCATAATTTTAACATATTTAAGTTAATGAAGCTTAATTAACGCACTGAAGTTAACATAAAGCCATGGCGGCATAACGGCAGTGCATGTAGGAGAATTCCGTAGTCTTATGTTTAGGTATAAATTCGATTTTCTTGTATATACTCATTTAGCAAGCAATATCGAAATGCTTCAAATCATTATTTTAACATATTTAAGTTAATAAACCTTCTTCAACGAACTGAAGTCTGCATAAAGCCATGGCGGCATAACGACAGTACATTTGGAAGAAATCCGTAGTCTTATATTTAGGTATAAAGTCGATTTTCATGTATGTATGCATTAAGCAATCGATATCGAAATGCTTCAAATCATTAGTTTAACATATTTAAGTTAATAAACCTTCTTTAACGAGCTGAAGTTGGCATAAAGCCATGGCGGTATAACGGCAGTGCATGTAGAAGAATTCCGTACTCTTATTTTTAGGTATAAAGTCGATTTTCTTGTATATACACATTTAGCCATGGATATCGAAATGCTTCAAATCATTAGTTCAATATATTTAAGTTAATTAAACTTCTTTACCTTACTGAAGTTTACATAAAGCCTTAACGGTATAACGGCAGTGCATTTAAAAGAATTCCGTAATCTTATATTTAGGTCTAAAGTCGATTTTCTTGTATGTACACATTTAGCAATCGATATCGAAATGCTTTAAGTCATTAGTTTAACATATTTAAATAAGTAACATTCGTTAACGTATTGAAATTTATACAAAGCCATGGCGGCATAACGACAGTACATTTGGAAGAATTCCGTAATCTTATATTTAGGTATAAAGCGATTTTCTTGTATATGCACATTTAGCAATCGATATCGAAATGTTTAAAATCATTAGTTTAACATATTTAAGTCAATTAATCCTCTTTATGTTACTGAAGTCTACAAAAGCCTCAACGGCAGTGCATTTGGAAGAGTTCCGTAATCTTATATTTAGGTATAAAGTCGTTTTTGTTGTATATACACATTAAGCAATCGATAACGAAATGCTACAAATCATTAGTTTAACACATTTAAGTTAATTAACTTTCTTTATCTTATTGAAGTTTATATAACGGTATAACTGCAGTGCATTTCGAAGAATTTCGTAATCTTATATTTAGGTATAAAGTAGATTTTCTTGTATATACACATTAAGCAATCGATAACAAAATGCTACAAATCATTAGTTTAACACATTTAAGTTAATTAACCTTCTTTATCTTACTGAAGTTTATATAACGGTTTAACTGCAGTGCATTCAGAAGAATTCCGTTGTCTTATATTTAGGTATAAAGTCGATTTTGTTATACATACACATTTAGCAATCGATATCGAAATGCTTCAAATCATTGGTTTAACATATTGAAGTTAATTATCCTTCTTTAACGTATTGAAGTTGACATAAAGCCGTGGCGTCATAACAACAGTACATTTGGATGAATTCCGTAGTCTTATATTTAGGTATAAGTTCGATTTTCGATTTTCTTGTGTTTTTTTTTTTCATTTAGCAATCGATATCGAAATGCTTCAAGTCATTATTTTAACATATTTAAGTTAATAAAGCTTCTTTAACGCACTGAAGTTAACATAAAGCCATGGCGGCATAACGGCAGTGCATGTAGAAGAATTCCGTAATCTTATGTTTAGGTATAAATTCGATTTTCTTGTATATACACATTTAGCAATCGATATCGAAATGCTTCAAATCATTGGTTTAACATATTTAAGTTACTTATCCTTCTTTAACGTTTTGAAGTTGATATAAAACCATGGCGTCATAACGACAGTGTATTTGGAAGAATTCCGTAGACTTATATTTAGGTATAAAGTCGATTTTCATGTATATATGCATTAAGCAATCGATATCGAAATGCTTCAAATCATTAGTTTAACATATTTAAGCTAATTAGCTTACTTTATCGTACTGGAGTTTACATAAAGCCTTAACGGTATGACGGCAGTGCATTTAAAAGAATTTCTTAATCATATATTTAGGTATAAAGTCGATTTTCTTGTATATATACATTTCGCAGTCGTATTTCAAATGCTTCAAATCTTTTGTTTAACATATTTAAGTTAATAAACCTTCTTTAACGAACTTAAGTTTACATAAAGCCTTGGCAGCATAACGACCGTACATTTGGAAGAATTCCGTAGTCTTATATATAGGTATAGAGTCGATTTTCATGTATATGTGCATTAAGCAATCGATAGCGAAATGCTTCAAATCAGTAGTTTAACATATTTAAGTTAATTAGCCTACTTTATCGTAAGCCTTAACGGTATAACTGTAGTGCATTCAGAAGAATTCCGTTGTCTTATATTTAGGTATAAAGTCGATTTTGTTGTACATACACATTTAGCAATCGATATCGAAATGCTTCAAATCATTGGTTTAACATATTTAAGTTAATTGTCCTTCTTTAACGTATTGAAGTTGACATAAAGCCGTGGCGTCATAACAACAGTACATTTGGATGAATTCCGTAGTCTTGTATTTAGGTATAAGTTCGATTTTCGATTTTCTTGTGTTTTTTTTCATTTAGCAATCGATATCGAAATGCTTCAAGTCATTATTTTAACATATTTAAGTTAATAAAGCTTCTTTAACGCACTGAAGTTAACATAAAGCCATGGCGGCATAACGGCAGTGCATGTAGAAGAATTCCGTAATCTTATGTTTAGCTATAAATTCGATTTTCTTGTATATACACATTTAGCAATCGATATCGAAATGCTTCAAATCATTGGTTTAACATATTTAAGTTAATTATCCTTCTTTAACGTTTTGAAGTTGATATAAAACCATGGCGTCATAACGACAGTACATTTGGATGAATTCCGTAGTCTTATATTTAGGTATAAGTTCGATTTTCGATTTTCTTGTGTTTTTTTTTCACTTAGCAATCGATATCGAAATGCTTCAAATCATTAGTTTAACATATTTAAGTTAATTAGCTTACTTTATCGTACTGGAGTTTACATAAAGCCTTAACGGTATGACGGCAGTGCATTTAAAAGAATTTCTTAATCTTATATTTAGGTATAAAGTCGATTTTCTTGTATATATACATTTCGCAGTCGTATTTCAAATGCTTCAAATCTTTTGTTTAACATATTTAAGTTAATTGTCCTTCTTTAACGTATTGAAGTTGACATTAAGCCGTGGCGTCATAACAACAGTACATTTGGATGAATTCCGTAGTCTTATATTTAGGTATAAGTTCGATTTTCGATTTTCTTGTGTTTTTTTTCATTTAGCAATCGATATCGAAATGCTTCAAGTCATTATTTTAACATATTTAAGTTAATAAAGCTTCTTTAACGCACTGAAGTTAACATAAAGCCATGGCGGCATAACGGCAGTGCATGTAGAAGAATTCCGTAATCTTATGTTTAGCTATAAATTCGATTTTCTTGTATATACACATTTAGCAATCGATATCGAAATGCTTCAAATCATTGGTTTAACATATTTAAGTTAATTATCCTTCTTTAACGTTTTGAAGTTGATATAAAACCATGACGTCATAACGACAGTACATTTGGATGAATTCCGTAGTCTTATATTTAGGTATAAGTTCGATTTTCGATTTTCTTGTGTTTTTTTTTTTCACTTAGCAATCGATATCGAAATGCTTCAAATCATTAGTTTGGCATATTTAAGTTAATTAACCTTCTTTATCTTACTGAAGTCTTCAAAAACCTTAACGGCATAACGGCAGTGCATTTAGAAGAATTACGTAATCTTATATTTGGGTATAAAGCAGATTTTCTTGTATATACGCATTTAGCAATCGATATCGAAATGCTTCAAATCATTAGTTTTACATTTTCAAGTTATTTTTAAGTTATTTAACCTTCTTTACCTTACTGAAGTTTACATAAAGCCTTAGTGGTATAACTGCAGTGCATTCAGAAGAATTCCGTTGTCTTATATTTAGGTATAAAGTCGTTTTTGTTGTATATACACATTTAGCAATCGATATCGAAATGCTTCAAATCATTAGTTTAACATATTTAAGGTAATTAACCATCTTTAACGTACTGAAGGTAATATAAAGCCATGGCGGGATAACGACAGTACATTTGGAAGAATTTCTTAATCTTATATTTAGGTATAAAGTCGATTTTCTTGTATATACACATTTAGCAATCGATATCAAAATGCTTCAATTCATTAGTTTAACATATTTAAGTTAATTAACCATCTTTAACGATCTGAAGTTGGCATATAGCCATGGCGGCTTTACGGCAGTGCATGTAGAAGAATGCCGTTATCACACATTTAGGTATAAAGTCGATTTTCTTGTATATACACATTTAGCTATCGAAATGCTTCAAATCATTAAATTAACATATTAAGTTAATAAACATTTTTTAGCTTACAAAAGTCTACGTAAAGCCTTAACGGTATAACGGCAGTGCATTTAGAAGAATTCCGTAATCTTATATTTAGGTATAAAGTCGATTTTGTTGTACATACACATTTAGCAATCGATATCCAAATGCTTCAAATCATAAGTTTAACAAATTTAAGTTAATTAACCATCTTTATCGTACTGAAGGTGATATAAAGCCATGGCGGCATAACGACAGTACATTTGGAAGAATGCCGTAATCTTATATTTAGGTATAAAGTCGATTTTCTTGTATATATGAATTTAGCAATCGATATCGAAATGCTTCAAATATTGTTTAACATATTTAAGTTAATTTCTTTTTAACGATGAAGTTAATAAAGCCTGGCGTATAACACAGTACATTTGGAGAATTCCGTATCTTTATTTAGGTATAAGTCGATTTTGTTTTTTTTTTTCATTTAGCAATCGATATCGAAATGCTTCAATCATTATTTAACATATTAAGTTAATAAACTCTTTAACGACTGAAGTTACATAAAGCCTCGGATACGGCAGTGCATTAGAAGAATTCGTAATCTTATTTTGTATAAACGATTTTCTTGTATATACACATTAGCAATCGATATCGAAATGTTCAATCATTGTTTACATTTTAAGTTAATTATCCTTCTTTACTTTGAAGTTAATAAACTCGTAAACGCAGTCATTGAGATTCCGTATCTTATATTTAGGTATAAGTCGATTTTGTTTTTTTTTTTCACTTAGCAATCGATATCGAAATGCTTCAAACATTAGTTTAACATATTTAAGTAATTACTCTTTACGTATGAGTTAATAAAGCCTACGGATACGCAGTCATTTAAAAAATTCTAATCTTATATTTAGGTATAAAGTCGATTTTCTTGTAATTCATTTGCATCGATTCAAATGCTTCAAATCTTTGTTTAACATATTAAGTTAATTCCTTTTTAACGTATTGAAGTGACAAAGCCTGGCGCATAACACAGTACATTGGAGAATTCCGTATCTATATTTAGGTTAAATTTTGATTTTTTGTTTTTCATTTAGCAATCGATATCGAAATGCTTCAATCATATTTAACATATTTAAGTTAATAACTCTTTCGACTGAAGTAATAAAGCCATGGCGGCATAACGCAGTCATTGAAGAATTCCGTAATCTTATGTTTAGCTATAAATTCGATTTTCTTGTATATACACATTTAGCAATCGATATCGAAATGCTTCAAATCATTGGTTTAACATATTTAAGTTAATTATCCTTCTTTAACGTTTTGAAGTTGATATAAAACCATGGCGTCATAACGACAGTACATTTGGATGAATTCCGTAGTCTTATATTTAGGTATAAGTTCGATTTTCGATTTTCTTGTGTTTTTTTTTTTCACTTAGCAATCGATATCGAAATGCTTCAAATCATTAGTTTGGCATATTTAAGTTAATTAACCTTCTTTATCTTACTGAAGTCTTCAAAAACCTTAACGGCATAACGGCAGTGCATTTAGAAGAATTACGTAATCTTATATTTGGGTATAAAGCAGATTTTCTTGTATATACGCATTTAGCAATCGATATCGAAATGCTTCAAATCATTAGTTTTACATTTTCAAGTTATTTTTAAGTTATTTAACCTTCTTTACCTTACTGAAGTTTACATAAAGCCTTAGTGGTATAACTGCAGTGCATTCAGAAGAATTCCGTTGTCTTATATTTAGGTATAAAGTCGTTTTTGTTGTATATACACATTTAGCAATCGATATCGAAATGCTTCAAATCATTAGTTTAACATATTTAAGGTAATTAACCATCTTTAACGTACTGAAGGTAATATAAAGCCATGGCGGGATAACGACAGTACATTTGGAAGAATTTCTTAATCTTATATTTAGGTATAAAGTCGATTTTCTTGTATATACACATTTAGCAATCGATATCAAAATGCTTCAATTCATTAGTTTAACATATTTAAGTTAATTAACCATCTTTAACGATCTGAAGTTGGCATATAGCCATGGCGGCTTTACGGCAGTGCATGTAGAAGAATGCCGTTATCACACATTTAGGTATAAAGTCGATTTTCTTGTATATACACATTTAGCTATCGAAATGCTTCAAATCATTAAATTAACATATTAAGTTAATAAACATTTTTTAGCTTACAAAAGTCTACGTAAAGCCTTAACGGTATAACGGCAGTGCATTTAGAAGAATTCCGTAATCTTATATTTAGGTATAAAGTCGATTTTGTTGTACATACACATTTAGCAATCGATATCCAAATGCTTCAAATCATAAGTTTAACAAATTTAAGTTAATTAACCATCTTTATCGTACTGAAGGTGATATAAAGCCATGGCGGCATAACGACAGTACATTTGGAAGAATGCCGTAATCTTATATTTAGGTATAAAGTCGATTTTCTTGTATATATGAATTTAGCAATCGATATCGAAATGCTTCAAATAATTAGTTTAACATATTTAAGTTAATTCATCTTATTTAACGAAATGAAGGTTATATAAAGCCTTGGCGTTATAACGACAGTACATTTGGAAGAATTCCGTAATCTTATATTTAGGTATAAAGTCGATTTTGTTGTACATACACATTTAGCAATCGATATCGAAATGCTTCAAATCATTAGTTTAACATATTAAAGTTAATTAGCCTACTTTAACGTACTGAAGTTTACATAAAGCCTTAACGGTATGACGGCAGTGCATTTAGAAGAATTACGTAATCTTATATTTGGGTATAAAGCCGATTTTCTTGTATATACACATTAAGCAATCGATATCGAAATGTTTCAACTCATTAGTTTTACATTTTTAAGTTATTTTTAAGTTATTTAACCTTCTTTACCTTACTGAAGTTTACATAAAGCGTTAACGGTACAACTGCAGTGCATTCAGAAGTATTCCGTTATCTTATATTTAGGTATTAAGTCGATTTTGTTGTACATACACATTTAGCAATCGATATCGAAATGCTTCAAAACATTAGTTTAACATATTTAAGGTAATTAACCATCTTTAACGTATTGAAGGTGATATAAAGCCATAGCGGAATAACGACAGTACATTTGGAGGAATTCCGTAATCTTATATTTAGGTATAAAGTCGATTTTCTTGTAAATGCTCATTTAGCCATCGATATCGAAATGCTTCAAATCATTAGTTTAACATATTAAGTTAATAAACCTTGTTTAACGTATTGAAGGTGATACAAAGCCATGGCGGCATAACGACAGTACATTTGGAAGAATTCCGTAATCCTATATTTAGGTGTAAATCGATTTTGTTGTACATACACATTTAGCAATCGATATCGAAATGCTTCAAATCATAAGTTTAACATATTTAAGTTAATTAACCATCTTTGTCGTACTGAAGGTGATATAAAGCCATGGCGGCATAACGACAGTACATTTGGAAGAATGCCGTAATCTTATATTTAGGTATAAAGTCGATTTTCTTGTATATATGCATTTAGCAATCGATATCGAAATGCTTCAAATAATTAGTTTAACATATTTAAGTTAATTCATCTTATTTAACGTAATGAAGGTTATATAAAGCCTTGGCGTTATAACGACAGTACAATTGGAAGAATTCCGTAATCTTATATTTAGGTATAAAGTCGATTTTGTTGTACATACACATTTAGCAATCGATATCGAAATGCTTCAAATCATTCGTTTAACAAAGTTAAGTTAATAAACCATCTTTAACGTATTGAGGTTGATATAAAGCCATGGCGGCATAACGACAGTACATTTGGAACAATTCCGAAAACTTATATTGAGGTATAAGGTCTATTTTCTTGTATATATGCATTTAGCAATCGATATCGAACTGCTTCAAATCATTAGTTTAACATATTTAAGTTAATTCATCTTATTTAACGTAATGAAGGTGATATAAAGCCTTGGCGTAATAACGACAGTACATTTGGAAGAATTCCGTAGTCTTATATTTAGGTATAAAGTCGATTTTCATGTACATATGCATTAAGCAATCCTTATCGAAATGCTTCAAATCATTAGTTTAACATATTTAAATAATTAACATTCGTTAACGTATTGAAATTTATACAAAGCCACGGCGGCATAACGACAGTACATTTGGAAGAATTCCGTAATCTCCTCTTTAGGTATAAAGTCGATTTTCTTGTATATGCACATTTAGCAATCGATATGGAAATGTTTCAAATCATTAGTTTAACATATTTAAGCTATATAATCCTCTTTATGTTACTGAAGTCTACAAAAGCGTTAACGGCAGTGCATTTGGAAGAGCTCCGTAATCTTATATTTAGGTATAAAGTCGTTTTTGTTGTATATACGCATTAAGCAATCGATATCGAATGCTTCAACTCATTAATTTAACATATTTAAGTTAACTAACTTTTTTATCTTACTGAAGTTTACATAAAGCCATAACGGTTTAACGGCAGTGCATTTGGAAGAAGTCCGTATTCTTGTATTTAGGTATAAAGGCGATTTTTTTGTATATACGCATTTAGCAATAGATATCGAATGCTTCAACTCATTAGTTTAACATATTTAAGTTAATAAATCTTCTTTAACGAACTGAAGTTGGCATAAAGCAACGGCGGCGCAACGGCGGCATAACGGCATTGCATTTAGAAGTATTCCGTAATCTTATATTTAGGTATAAAGTCGATTTTCTTGTATATATGCAATTAGCAATCGATATCGAAATGCTTCAAATCAATAGTTTAACATATTTAAGTTAATTCATCTTATTTAACGTAATGAAGGTTATATAAAGCCTTGGCGTCATAACGACAGTACATTTGGAAGAATCGCGTAGTCTTATATTTAGGTATAAAGTCGATTTTCATGTATATATGCATTAAGCAATCTTTATCGAAATGCTTCAAATCATTAGTTTAACATATTAAAGTTAATTAGCCTACTTTAACGTACTGAAGTTTACATAAAGCCTTAACGGTATGACGGCAGTGCATTTAAAAGAATTTCTTAATCTTATATTTAGGTATAAAGTCGATTTTCTTGTTTATATGCATTTAGCAATCGATTTCGAAATGCTTCAAATAACTGGTGTAACATAAGTTAATAAACCTTCTTTAAAGAACTGAAGTTAACATAAAGCCATAACGGTATAACGGCAACGCATTTGGAAAAATTCCGTAATCTTATGTTTAGGTATAAAGTCGATTTTCTTGTATATGCACATTTAGCAATCGATATGGAAATGTTTCAAATCATTAGTTTAACATATTTAAGCTATATAATCCTCTTTATGTTACTGAAGTCTACAAAAGCGTTAACGGCAGTGCATTTCGAAGAGTTCCGTAATCTTATGTTTAGGCATAAAGTCGATTTTGTTGTATATACGCATTTAGCAATCGATATCGAAATGCTTCAAATCATTAGTTTAACATATTTAAATTAATAAATCTTCTTTAACGAACTGAAGTTGGCATAAAGCAACGGCGGCGCAACGGCGGCATAACGGCATTGCATTTAGAAGTATTCCGTAATCTTATATTTAGGTATAAAGTCGATTTTGTTGTATATACGCATTTAGCAATCGATATCGAAATGCTTCAAATCATTAGTTTAACATATTTAAGTTAATTAACCTTCTTTAGTGTATTGAGGTTGATATAAAGCCATGGCGCCATAAAGGCAGTGCGTTTAGAAGAATTCCGTAATCTTATATTTAGGTATAAAGTCGATTTTCTCGTATATACGCATTTAGCAATCGATATCGAAATGCTTCAAATCATTAGCTTAACATATTTAAGTTAATTAATCCTCTTTATGTTACTGAAGTCTACAAAAGCCTTAATAGCAGTGCATTTGGAAGAGTTCCGTAATCTTATGTTTAGGCATAAAGTCGATTTTGTTGTATATACGCATTAAGCAATCGATAACGAAATGCTACAAATCATTAGTTTAACACATTTAAGTTAATTAACCTTCTTTATTTATTTATTTATTTATTTATTAAATGAAAAATAATAATACAATTATTATCTTACAGAGTAAGAAGCACTAGCTGCAAACTTCTTTATCTTACTGAAGTTTACATAAAGCCATAACGGTATAACGGCAGTGCATTTGGAAGAATTCCGTATTCTTATATTTAGGTATAAAGTCGATTTTGTTGTATATACACATTTAGCAATCGATATCGAAATGCTTCAAATCATTAGTTTAACATATTTGAGTTAATAAACCTTCTATAACGAACTGAAGTTGGCATAAAGCCATGGCGGCATAACGGCAGTGCATTTAGAAGAATTCCGTAATGTTATAATTTTATATTTAGGTATAAAGTCGTTTTTCTTTTGTATTTACGCATTTAGCAATCAATATCGAAATGTTTCAAACCATTAGTTTAACATATTTCAAATAACTAACCTTCTTTAACGTATTGAAGTTGATATAAAGCCATGGCGCCATAAAGGCAGTGCATTTAGAAGAATTCCGTAATCTTATATTTAGGTATAAAGTCGATTTTCTTGTATATACACATTTGTCAATCGATAACGAAATGTTTCAAACCATTAGTTTAACATATTAAAGTTAACTTCTTTAACGTATTGAAGGTAATATAAAGCCATGGCGGCATAACGACTGTACATATGGAAGAAGTCCGTAATCTTATTATTAGGTTAAAAGTCGATTTTCTTGTATATATGCATTTAGCAATCGATTTTGAAATGCTTCAAATCATTAGTTTCACATATTTAAGTTAAAAAACCTACTTTAACGAACTGAAGTTGACATAAAGCCATGGCGGAGTAATGGCAGTGCATTTGGAAGAATTCCGTTATCCTATGTTTAGGTATAAAGTCAAGTTTCTTGTATTAGCACATTTAGAAATCGATATCGAAAAGCTTTAAATCATTAGTTTTACATATTTAAGTTAATTAACCTTCTTTAACGTATTGAAGTTGAGATAAAGCCATGTCGGCATAACGGCAGTGCATTTAGAAGAATTCCGTAATCTTATATTTAGGTATAAAGTCGATTTTCTTGTATATGCACATTTAGCAATCGATATCGAAATGCTTTAAATCATTAGTTTAACATATTTAAGTTAATTAACCATCTTTAACGTACTGAAGGTGATATAAAGCCATGGCGGCATAACGATAGTACATTTGGAAGAATTCCGTAATCTTATATTTAGGTATAAAGTCGATTTTCTTGTATATATGCATTTAGGAATCGATATCGAAATGCTTCAAATCATTAGTTTAACATATTTAAGTTAATTCATCTTATTTAACGTAATGAAGGTTATATAAAGCCTTGGCGTCATAACGACAGTACATTTGGAAGAATTCCGTAATCTTATATTTAGGTATAAAGTCGATTTTCTTATACACACACATTTAGCAATCGATATCGAAATGCTTCAAATCATTAGTTTAACATATTTATGTTAATAAACCACCTTTAACGTATTGAGGCTGATATAAAGCCATGGCGGCATAACGACAGTACATTTGGAAGAATTCCGTAATCTTATATTTAGGTATAAAGTCGATTTTCTTGTATATATGCATTTAGCAATCAATATCGAAATGCTTTAAATCATTAGTTTAACATATTTAAGTTAATTCATCTTATTTAACGTAATGAAGGTGATATAAAGCCTTGGCGTCATAACGACAGTACATTTGGAAGAATCGCGTAGTCTTATATTTAGGTATTAAGTCGATTTTCATGTATATATGCATTAAGCAATCTTTATCGAAATGCTTCAAATCATTAGTTTAACATATTAAAGTTAATTAGCCTACTTTAACGTACTGAAGTTTACATAAAGCCTTAACGGTATGACGGCAGTACATTTAAAAGAATTTCTTAATCTTATATTTAGGTATAAAGTCGATTTTCTTGTATATATGCATTTAGCAATCGATTTCGAAATGCTCCAAATAACTGGTGTAACATAAGTTAATAAACCTTCTTTAAAGAACTGAAGTTAACATAAAGCCATAACGGTATAACGGCAACGCATTTGGAAAAATTCCGTAATCTTATGTTTAGGTATAAAGTCGATTTTCTTGTATATGCACATTTAGCAATCGATATGGAAATGTTTCAAATCATTAGTTTAACATATTTAAGCTATATAATCCTCTTTATGTTACTGAAGTCTACAAAAGCGTTAACGGCAGTGCATTTGGAAGAGTTCCGTAATCTTATGTTTAGGCATAAAGTCGATTTTGTTGTATATACGCATTTAGCAATCGATATCGAAATGCTTCAAATCATTAGTTTAACATATTTAAGTTAATAAATCTTCTTTAACGAACTGAAGTTGGCATAAAGCAACGGCGGCGCAACGGCGGCATAACGGCATTGCATTTAGAAGTATTCCGTAATCTTATATTTAGGTATAAAGTCGATTTTGTTGTATATACGCATTTAGCAATCGATATCGAAATGCTTCAAATCATTAGTTTAACATATTTAAGTTAATTAACCTTCTTTAGTGTATTGAGGTTGATATAAAGCCATGGCGCCATAAAGGCAGTGCGTTTAGAAGAATTCCGTAATCTTATATTTAGGTATAAAGTCGATTTTCTCGTATATACGCATTTAGCAATCGATATCGAAATGCTTCAAATCATTAGCTTAACATATTTAAGTTAATTAATCCTCTTTATGTTACTGAAGTCTACAAAAGCCTTAATAGCAGTGCATTTGGAAGAGTTCCGTAATCTTATGTTTAGGCATAAAGTCGATTTTGTTGTATATACGCATTAAGCAATCGATAACGAAATGCTACAAATCATTAGTTTAACACATTTAAGTTAATTAACCTTCTTTATTTATTTATTTATTTATTTATTAAATGAAAAATAATAATACAATTATTATCTTACAGAGTAAGAAGCACTAGCTGCAACCTTCTTTATCTTACTGAAGTTTACATAAAGCCATAACGGTATAACGGCAGTGCATTTGGAAGAATTCCGTAATCTTATGTTTAGGCATAAAGTCGATTTTGTTGTATATACACATTTAGCAATCGATATCGAAATGCTTCAAATCATTAGTTTAACATATTTGAGTTAATAAACCTTCTATAACGAACTGAAGTTGGCATAAAGCCATGGCGGCATAACGGCAGTGCATTTAGAAGAATTCCGTAATGTTATAATTTTATATTTAGGTATAAAGTCGTTTTTCTTTTGTATTTACGCATTTAGCAATCAATATCGAAATGTTTCAAACCATTAGTTTAACATATTTAAAATAACTAACCTTCTTTAACGTATTGAAGTTGATATAAAGCCATGGCGCCATAAAGGCAGTGCATTTAGAAGAATTCCGTAATCTTATATTTAGGTATAAAGTCGATTTTCTTGTATATACACATTTGTCAATCGATAACGAAATGTTTCAAACCATTAGTTTAACATATTAAAGTTAACTTCTTTAACGTATTGAAGGTAATATAAAGCCATGGCGGCATAACGACTGTACATATGGAAGAAGTCCGTAATCTTATATTTAGGTTAAAAGTCGATTTTCTTGTATATATGCATTTAGCAATCGATTTTGAAATGCTTCAAATCATTAGTTTCACATATTTAAGTTAAAAAACCTACTTTAACGAACTGAAGTTGACATAAAGCCATGGCGGAGTAATGGCAGTGCATTTGGAAGAATTCCGTTATCCTATGTTTAGGTATAAAGTCAAGTTTCTTGTATTAGCACATTTAGAAATCGATATCGAAAAGCTTTAAATCATTAGTTTTACATATTTAAGTTAATTAACCTTCTTTAACGTATTGAAGTTGAGATAAAGCCATGGCGGCATAACGGCAGTGCATTTAGAAGAATTCCGTAATCTTATATTTAGGTATAAAGTCGATTTTCTTGTATATGCACATTTAGCAATCGATATTGAAATGCTTTAAATCATTAGTTTAACATATTTAAGTTAATTAACCATCTTTAACGTACTGAAGGTGATATAAAGCCATGGCGGCATAACGATAGTACATTTGGAAGAATTCCGTAATCTTATATTTAGGTATAAAGTCGATTTTCTTGTATATATGCATTTAGGAATCGATATCGAAATGCTTCAAATCATTAGTTTAACATATTTAAGTTAATTCATCTTATTTAACGTAATGAAGGTTATATAAAGCCTTGGCGTCATAACGACAGTACATTTGGAAGAATTCCGTAATCTTATATTTAGGTATAAAGTCGATTTTCTTGTATATACACATTTAGCAATCGATATCGAAATGCTTCAAATCATTAGTTTAACATATTTAAGTTAATAAACCTACTTTAACGTACTGAAGTTGACATAAAGCCTTGGCGGCATAACGACAGTACATTTAGAAGAATTCCGTAATCTTATATTTAGGTATAAAGTCGATTTTCTTGTATATATGCATTTAGCAATCGATATCGAAATGCTTCAAATCATTAGTTTAACATATTTAAGTTAATAAACCTTCTTTAACGAACTGAAGTTAACATAAAGCCTTAACGGTATAACGGCAGCATTTGGAAGAATTCCGTAATCTTATATTTAGGTATAAGTCGATTTTTTGTATATACACATTTAGCAATCGATACGAAATGCTTCAAACATTAGTTTAACATATTTAAGTAATAAACCTTCTTTAACGACTGAAGTTACATAAAGCCTTAACGGCATAACGGCAGTGCATTTAGAAGAATTCCGTAACTTATATTTAGGTATAAAGTCGATTTTCTTGTATATACCATTAAGCAATCGATATCGAAATGCTTCAAATCATAGTTTAACATATTTAAGTTAATAAACCTTCTTTAACGACTGAAGTTAACATAAAGCCTTAACGGTATAACGGCAGAGCATTTGGAAGAATTCCGTAATCTTATATTTAGGTATAAAGTCGATTGTTTTGTATATACACATTTAGCAATCGATACGAAATGCTTCAACCCATTAGTTTAACATATTTAAGTAATAAACCTTCTTTAACGAACTGAAGTTAACATAAAGCCTTAACGGATAACGGCAGTGCATTAGAAGAATTCCGTAATCTTATATTTAGGTATAAAGTCGATTTTCTTGTATTACTCATAAGCAATCGATATCGAAATGCTTCAAATCATTAGTTTAACATATTTAAGTTAATAAACCTTCTTTAACGCACTGAAGTTACATAAAGCCTTAACGGATAACGGCAGGCATTTGAAGAATTCCGTAATCTTATAATTAGGTATAAATCGATTTTTTTGTAAACACATTTAGCAATCGATATCGAAATGCTCTAAACCAGTAGTTTAACATATTTAAGTCAATTAACTTCTTTAACGCACTAAGTTATATAAAGCCTTAACGGATAACGGCAGTGCATTTAGAAGAATTCGTAATCGTATATTTAGGTATAAAGTCGACTTTCTTGTATATACTCATTTAGCAATCGATATCGAAATGCTTGCAAATCATTAGTTTAACATATTTAAGTTAATAAACTTCTTTATCTTGATCTGAAGTTAGCATTAAGCCTTAACGGATATCGTTGCTAAATGTGTATATAGAAGAAAATCGTAATTTATATCTAAAATAGATTACGGAATTTTTCTAAATGTACTGCCGTTATGCGCCATGGCTGTATATCAACTTCAATCAAGTTAAGAATTTAGTTAACTTAAATATTTAAACTAATGATTATGAAGCATTTCGATAACGATTGCTAATGTGTATTTACAAGAAAATCGACTTTATACCTAAATATAAGATTACGTAAAGTCTTTCTAAATGTACTGCAGTTATAGCCGTTAAAGGCTTTTGTAGACTTCAGTGTTAAAGAAGGTTAATTAATCTTAATATGTTAAATTAATGATTGAAGCATTACGATATCGATTGCTAAATGTGTATATACAAGAAAATCGACTTTATATCTAAATATAGATTACGGAATTCTTCTAAATGCACTGCCGTTATGCCGCCATGGCTTTATGTAACTTCAGTACGTTAAAGAAGTTTATTAACTTAAATATGTTAAACTAATGATTTGAAGCATTTCGATATCGATTGCTATATGTGTATGTACAAGAAAATCGACTTTATACCTAAATATAAGATTACGGAATCTTCTAAATGTACTGCCGTTATGCCGTTTAGGCTTTATGTAGACTTCAGTACGTTAAAGAGGTTAATTAACTTAAATATGTTAAACTAATGATTTGAAGCATTTCGATATCGATTGCTAAATGTGTATATACAAGAAAATCGACTTTATACCTAAATATAAAGATTACGGAATTCTTCTAAATGCACTGCCGTTATGCCGCCATGGCTTTATGTAACTTCAGTAGCGTTAAAGAAGTTTATTAACTTAAATATGTTAAACTAATGATTTGAAGCATTTCGATATCGATTGCTAAATGGTATATACAAGAAAATCGACTTTATACCTAAATATAAGATTACGGAATTCTTCTAAATTACTGCCGTTATGCCGCATGGCTTTATGTCAACTTCAGTACGTTAAAGAGGTTTAATTAACTTAAATATGTTAAACTAATGATTTGAAGCATTTCGATATCGATTGCTAAATGTGTATATACAAGAAAATCGACTTTGTACCTAAATATAAGTTATAATATTACGGAATTCTTCTAAATGTACTGCTCGTTATAGGCCGCCTATGGCCTTATGTCAACTTCAGTACGTTAAAGAAGGTTTAATTAACTTAAATATGTTAAACTAATGATTTGAAGCATTTCGATATCGATTGCTAAATGTGTATATACAAGAAAATCGACTTTATACTAAACATAAGATTACGGAATTCTTCTAAATGCACTGCCGTTATGCCGCCATGGCTTTATGCAACTTCAGTACGTAAAGAAGGTTTATTAACTTAAATATGTTAAACTAATGATTTGAAGCATTTCGATATCGATTGCTATATGTTGTGATATTACAAAGAAAATTCGAACTTTATACCTAAACATAAGATTACGGAATTCTTCTAAATGTACTGCGTTATGGCCGCCATGGCCTTATGTCACCTTCAGTACGTTAAAGAAGGTTAATTAACTTAAATATGTTAAACTAATGATTTGAAGCATTTCGATATCGCTTGCTAAATGTGTATATAAAAGAAAATCGAATTTATACCTAAACATAAGATTACGGAATTCTTCCAAATGTACTGTCGTTATGCCGCCATGGCTTTATCAACTTCATCGCTAAAGAAGGTTTATGAACTTAAATAAATTAAACTAACGATTTGAAGAATTTCCATATCGATTGCTATATGTGTATATACAAGAAAATTGACTATGTACCTAAATATTAGATTACGAAATTCTTCTAAATGCACCGCCGTTATACCGTTATGGCTTTATGTGAACTTCAGAAAGATAAAGAAGGTTAATTAACTTAATTATGCTAAACCAGTTATTTGAAGCATTTCGATATCGACTGGCCTTATGTCACCTTCAGTACGTTAAAGAAGGTTAATTAACTTAAATATGTTAAATTAATGATTTGAAGCATTTCGATATCGCTTGCTACATGTGTATATAAAAGAAAATCGAATTTATATCTAAACGTAAGATTACGGAATTCTTCCAAATGTACTGTCGTTATGCCGCCATGGCTTTATATCAAAGAAATTTAGTTAACTTAAATATGTTAAACTAATGATTTGAAGCATTTCGATATCGATTGCTATATGTTTATATACAACAAAATCGACTTTATACCTAAATATAAGATTACGGAATTCTTCTAAATGTACTGCAATTATACCGTTAAGGCTTTATGTAAGTGCGTTAAAGAAGGCTTATTAACTTAAATATGTTAAACTAATGATTTGAAGCATTTCGATATCGATTGCTTAATGTGTATATACAAGAAAATCTACTTTATACCTAAATATAAGATTACGGAATTCTTCTAAATGCACTGCCGTTATGCCGCCATGGCTTTAAGCCAACTTCCGTTCGTTAAAGAATTTTTATTAACTTAAATATGCTAAGCTAATGATTTGGAGCATTTCGATATCGATTGCTAAATGCATATATTCAAGAAAATCTTTTTTATACCTAAATATAAGACTACGGAATTCTTCTCAATGCACTGCCGTTATATCGTTATGGCTTTATGTAAATTTCAGTAAAATAAAGAAGGTTAATTAACTTAAATATGTTAATTTAATGATTTGAAGCATTTCGATATCGATTGCTAAATGTGTATATACAAGAAAATCGACTTTATGCCTAAATATAAGATAACGGAATTCATCCTAGTATTTTGCCGTTATGCCGTTAAGGCTTTTGTAGACTTCAGTAAGATAAAGAGGTTTAATTAACTTAAGTATGTTAAACTAATGGTGAAGCATTTCGATATCGATTGCCAAATGTGTAAATACATGAAAATCGACTTTGTACCTAAATATAAAGTTATAACATTACGGAATTCTTCTAAATGCACTGCCGTTATACCGTAAAGGCTTTATGTAGACTTCAGTAAGCTAAAAAATGTTAATTAACTTAATATGTTAAACTAATGGTATGAAGCATTTCGATATCGATAGCTAAATGTGTAAATACAACAAAATCGACTTTATACCTAAATATTAGATAACGGAATTCTTCTAAATGCACAGCCGTTATGCCATTATGGCTTTATGTTAACTTCAGTTCATTAAAGAAGGTTTATTAATTTAAATATGTTAAACCAGTTATTTGAAGCATTTCGATATCGATTGCTTAATGCATGTATACAAGAAAATCGACTTTATACCTAAATATAAGACTACGAAATTCTTCCAAATGTACTGTCGTTATGCCGCCATTGCTTTATGCCAACTTAATTTCGTTAAAGAAGGTTTATAAACTTAAATATGTTAAACTAATAATTTAAAGCATTTCGATATCGATTGCTAAATGTGTATATACAAGAAAATCGACTTTATACCTAAATAAAAGATTACGGAATTCTTCCACTTGCACTGCCGTTATGCCGCTATGGCTTTATGTTAACTTCAGTGCATTTAAAAAAGCTTTACTAACTTAAATATATTAAACTAATGATTTGAAGCATTTCGATATCGATTGCTAAATGAGTATATACAAGAAAATCGACTTTAAAACCCAAATATAAGATAACGGAATTCATCCTAATATACTGCCGTTATACCGTTAAGGCTTTTGTAGACTTCAGTAAGATAAAGAGGTTTAATTAACTTAAAATTTTTAAACTAATGGTTGAAGCATTTCGATATCGATTACTTAATGTGTAAATACATGAAAATCGACTTTGTAAACCCAAATATAAAGTTATAATTTAAGGAATTCTTCTAAATGCACTGCCGTTATACCGTTAAGGCTTTATGTAACTTCAGTAAGTAAAAAATGTTTATTAACTTAATATGTTAAACTAATGATTAGAAGCATTTCGATATCGATAGCTTAATGTGTAAATACAACAAAATCGACTTTATACCTAAATATAAGATTACGGAATTCTTCTAAATGCACAGCCGTTATGCCATTATGGCTTTATGTTAACTTCGGTGCATTAAAGAAGGTTTATTAACTTAAATATGTTAAACTAATGATTTGAAGCATTTCGATATCGATTGCTTAATGTGTATATACAAGAAAATCGACTTTATACCTAAATATAAGATTACGGAATTCTTCCAAATGCACTGCCGTTATGCCGCCATGGCTTTATGTCAACTTCAGTTCGTTAAAGAAGTTTTATTAACTTAAATATGTTAAACTAATGATTTGAAGCATTTCGATATCGATTGCTAAATGATATATATCAAGAAAATCGATTTTATACCTAAATATAAGATTACGGAATTCTTCCAATGCACTGCCGTTATAGCCGCCATGGCTTTATGTAACTTCAGTAAAATAAAGAAGGTTAATTAACTTAAATATGTTAAATTAATGATTTGAAGCATTTCGATATCGATTGCTAAATGTGTATATACAAGAAAATCGACTTTATGCCTAAATATAAGATAACGGAATTCATCCTAGTATTTTGCCGTTATGCCGTTAAGGCTTTTGTAGACTTCAGTAAGATAAAGAGGTTTAATTAACTTAAGTATGTTAAACTAATGGTGAAGCATTTCGATATCGATTGCTAAATGTGTAAATACATGAAAATCGACTTTGTACCTAAATATAAAGTTATAACATTACGGAATTCTTCTAAATGCACTGCCGTTATACCGTAAAGGCTTTATGTAGACTTCAGTAAGCTAAAAAATGTTATTAACTTAATATGTTAAACTAATGGTATGAAGCATTTCGATATCGATAGCTAAATGTGTAAATACAACAAAATCGACTTTATACCTAAATATTAAAATAACGGAATTCTTCTAAATGCACAGCCGTTATGCCATTATGGCTTTATGTTAACTTCAGTTCATTAAAGAAGGTTTATTAATTTAAATATGTTAAACCAGTTATTTGAAGCATTTCGATATCGATTGCTTAATGCATGTATACAAGAAAATCGACTTTATACCTAAATATAAGACTACGAAATTCTTCCAAATGTACTGTCGTTATGCCGCCATTGCTTTATGCCAACTTAATTTCGTTAAAGAAGGTTTATAAACTTAAATATGTTAAACTAATAATTTAAAGCATTTCGATATCGATTGCTAAATGTGTATATACAAGAAAATCGACTTTATACCTAAATAAAAGATTACGGAGTTCTTCCACTTGCACTGCCGTTATGCCGCTATGGCTTTATGTTAACTTCAGTGCATTAAAGAAGCTTTACTAACTTAAATATATTAAACTAATGATTTGAAGCATTTCGATATCGATTGCTAAATGAGTATATACAAGAAAATCGACTTTAAACCTAAATATAAGATAACGGAATTCATCCTAATATACTGCCGTTATGCCGTTAAGGCTTTTGTAGACTTTAGTAAGATAAAGAGGTTTAATTAACTTAAATTTTTAAACTAATGGCTTGAAGCATTTCGATATCGATTACTAAATGTGTAAATACATGAAAATCGACTTTGTACCTAAATATAAAAATATAATATTAAGGAATTCTTCTAAATGCACTGCCGTTATACCGTTAAGGCTTTATGTAGACTTCAGTAAGCTAAAAAATGTTTATTAACTTAATATGTTAAACTAATGATTAGAAGCATTTCGATATCGATAGCTTAATGTGTAAATACAACAAAATCGACTTTATACCTAAATATAAGATAACGGAATTCTTCTAAATGCACAGCCGTTATGCCATTATGGCTTTATGTTAACTTCGGTTCATTAAAGAAGGTTTATTAACTTAAATATGTTAAACTAATGATTTGAAGCATTTCGATATCGATTGCTAAATGTGTATATACAACAAAATCGACTTTATACCTAAATAAAAGATTACGGAATTCTTCCACTTGCACTGCCGTTATGCCGCTATGGCTTTATGTTAACTTCAGTGCATTAAAGAAGCTTTACTAACTTAAATATATTAAACTAATGATTTGAAGCATTTCGATATCGATTGCTAAATGAGTATATACAAGAAAATCGACTTTATGCCTAAATATAAGATTACGGAATTCTTCCACATGCACTGCCGTTATGCCGCCATGGCTTTATGTTAACTTCAGTGCGTAAAAGAAGCTTTACTAACTTAAATATATTAAACCAGTTATTTGAAGCATTTCGATATCGATTGCTAAATGAATATATACAAGAAAATCGACTTTATGCCTAAATATAAGATAACGGAATTCATCCTAGTATTTTGCCGTTATGCCGTTAAGGCTTTTGTAGACTTCAGTAAGATAAAGAGGTTTAATTAACTTAAGTATGTTAAACTAATGGTGAAGCATTTCGATATCGATTGCTAAATGTGTAAATACATGAAAATCGACTTTGTACCTAAATATAAAGTTATAACATTACGGAATTCTTCTAAATGCACTGCCGTTATACCGTAAAGGCTTTATGTAGACTTCAGTAAGCTAAAAAATGTTTATTAACTTAATATGTTAAACTAATGGTATGAAGCATTTCGATATCGATAGCTAAATGTGCAAATACAACAAAATCGACTTTATACCTAAATATTAGATAACGGAATTCTTCTAAATGCACAGCCGTTATGCCATTATGGCTTTATGTTAACTTCAGTTCATTAAAGAAGGTTTATTAATTTAAATATGTTAAACCGGTTATTTGAAGCATTTCGATATCGATTGCTTAATGCATGCATACAAGAAAATCGACTTTATACCTAAATATAAGACTACGAAATTCTTCCAAATGTACTGTCGTTATGCCGCCATTGCTTTATGCCAACTTAATTTCGTTAAAGAAGATTTATGAACTTAAATATGTTAAACTATCGATTTGAAGCATTTCGATATCGATTGCTAAATGTGTATATACAAGAAAATCGACTTTATATCTAAATATAAGACTACGGAATTCCTCCAAATGTACTGTCGTTACGCCGTCATGGCTTTATATAAACCTCAATACACTAAAGAAGGTTAATTAACTTAAATATGTTAAACTAATGATTTGAAGCATTTCGATATCGATTGCTAAATGCGTGTATACAACAAAATCGACTTTATACCTAAATATAAGATTACGGAATACTTCTAAATGCACTGCCGTTATGCCGCCGTTGCGCCGCCGTTGCTTGACGCCAACTTCAGTTCGTTAAAGAAGATTTATTAACTTAAATATGTTAAACTAATGATTTGAAGCATTTCGATATCGATTGCTAAATGCGTATATACAACAAAATCGACTTTATACCTAAATATAAGATAACGGAGTTCTTCTCAATGCACTGCCGTTATGCCGCTATGGCTTTATGTTAACTTCAGTGCATTAAAGAAGCTTTACTAACTTAAATATATTAAACTAATGATTTGAAGCATTTCGATATCGATTGCTAAATGAGCATATACAAGAAAATCGACTTTATACCTAAATATAAGATAACGGAATTCATCCTAATATACTGCCGTTATGCCGTTAAGGCTTTTGTAGACTTTAGTAAGATAAAGAGGTTTAATTAACTTAAATATGTTAAACTAATGGCTTGAAGCATTTCGATATCGATTACTAAATGTGTAAATACATGAAAATCGACTTTGTACCTAAATATAAAGTTATAATATATAGGAATTCTTCTAAATGCACTGCCGTTATACCGTTAAGGCTTTATGTAGACTTCAGTAAGCTAAAAAATGTTTATTAACTTAATATGTTAAACTAATGATTAAAAGCATTTCGATATCGATAGCTTAATGTGTAAATACAACAAAATCGACTTTATACCTAAATATAAGATAACGGAATTCTTCTAAATGCACAGCCGTTATGCCATTATGGCTTTATGTTAACTTCAGTTCATTAAAGAAGGTTTATTAACTTAAATATGTTAAACCAGTTATTTGAAGCATTTCGATATCGATTGCCTAATGCATGTATACAAGAAAATCGACTTTATACCTAAATATAAGACTACGGAATTCTTCCAAATGTACTGTCGTTATGCCGCCATGGATTTATGTCACCTTCAGAACGTTTAAGAAGGTTAATTAACTTAAATATGTTAAACTAATGATTTGAAGCATTTTGATATCGCTTGCTAAATGTGTATATAAAAGCAAAATGAATTTATATCTAAACGTAATATTACGGAAGTCTTCCAAATATACTGTCGTTAAGCCGCCATGGCTTTATATCAACTTCACTACGTTAAAGAAGGTTAAATAACTTAAATATGTTAAAGTAATGATTTGAAGCATTTCGATATCGATTGCTAAATGTGAATTACAAGAAAATTGACTTTATACCTAAATATAAGACTACGGAATTCTTCCAAATGTACTGCCGTTATGCCGTCATATCTTTATATCAACTTCAATACGTTAAGAAAGGTTAATTAACTTAAATATGTTAAACTAATGATTTGAAGCATTTCGATATTACTTGCTAAATGCATATATACAAGAAAATCTTCTTTATACCTAAATATAAGACTACGGAATTTTTCTAAATGCACTGCCGTTATATCGTTATGGCTTTATATAAACTTCAGTAAGATAAAGAAGGTTAATTAACTTAAATATGTTAAACTAATGATTCGAAGCATTTCGTTATCGATTGCTTAATGTGTATATACAAGAAAATCGACTTTATACCTAAATATAAGATAACGGAATTCTTCTTAATGCACTGCCGTTATGCCACCATGGCTTTAAGCCAACTTCCGTTCGTTAAAGAAGGTTTATTAACTTAGATATGCTAAACTATTGATTTGAAGCATTTCGATATCGATTGTTAAATGTGTATATACAAGAAATCGACTTTATACCTAAATATAAGACTAGGGAATTCTTCCAAATGTACTATCGTTATGCCGCCATGGTTTTATATCAACTTCAATACGTTAAAGAAGATTAATTATCGTAAACTAATGATTTGCAGCATTTCGATATCGATTGCTAAATGCGTATATACAACAAAATCGACTTTATACCTAAATATAACATTACGGAACTCTTCTAAATGCACTGCCGTTATGCCGCCGTTGCTTTATGCCAACTTCAGTTCGTTAAAGAAGATTTATGAACTTAAATATATTAAACTTATGATTTTAAGCATTTCGATATCGATTGTTATATGTGTATATACAAGAAAATCGACTTTATACCTAAATATAAGATTACGGAATTCTTCCACATGCACTGCCGTTATGCCGCCATGGCTTTATGTTAATTTCAGTGCGTTAATGAAGCTTTATAAACTTAAATATATTAAACTAATGATTTGAAGCATTTCGATAACGATTGCTAAATTAGTATATACAAGAAAATTGACTTTTACCTAAATATAAGATAACGGAATTCATCCAAATATTCTGCCGTTATGCCGTTAAGGCTTTTGTAGACTTCAGTAAGATAAAGAGGTTTAATTAACTTAAATATGTTAAACTAATGGCTTGAAGCATTCCGATATCGATTGCTAAATGTGTAAATACAAGAAAATCGACTTTGTACCTAAATATAAAGTTATAATATTACGGAATTCTTCTAAATGCACTGCCGTTATACCGCTAAGTCTTTATGTAGACTTCAGTAAGCTAAAAAATATTTATTAACTTAATATGTTAAACTAATGATTTGAAGCATTTCGATATCGATTGCTATACGTGTATGCTGTTATTCAAGAAAATCGACTTTATAACAAAGCATAAGATTACCGAATTCTTCTAAATGCTCTGCCGTTATGCCGCCATGGCTTTATGTCACCTTCAGTACGTTAAAGACGGTTAATTAACTTAAATATGTTAAACCAATGATTTGAAGCATTTCGATATCGCTTGCTTAATGTGTGTATAAAAGAAAATCGAATTTATACCTAAACATAAGATTACGGAATTCTTCCAAATGTACTGTCGTTATGGCGCCATGGCCTAATATCAACTTCAATACGTTAAAGAAGGTTAATTAACTTAAATATGTTAAACCAGTTATTTGAAGCATTTCGATATCGATTGCTAAATGCGTATATACAACAAAAACGACTTTATACCTAAATATAAGATTACGGAATTCTTCTAATTACACTGCCGCCATTGCTTTATGCCAACTTCAGTTCGTTAAAGAAGGTTTATGAACTTAAATAATTTAAACTAACGATTTGAAGAATTTCCATATCGATTGCTATATGTGTATATACAAGAAAATTGACTACATACTTAAATAAAAGATTACGAAATTCTTCTAAATGCACTGCCGTTATACCGTTATGGCTTTATGTAAACTTCAGAAAGATAAAGAAGGTTAATTAACTTAATTATGCTAAACCAGTTATTTGAAGCATTTCGATATCGACTGCAAAATGCGTATATACAGAAAAGTCGACTTTATGTCTAAACATATGACTGCGGAATTCTTCCAAATGCAGTGCCGTTATGGCTTAATGTAAACTTCAGTTCGCTAAAGGAGGTTTATTAGCTTAAATATGTTAAACCAGATATCTGAAGCATTTCGATATCGATTGCGAAATGTATATATGCAAGAAAATCAACTTTATACCTAAATATAAGATTAATAAATTCTTCTAAATGCACTGCCGTCATACCGTTAACGCTTTATGTAAACTTCAGTACGATAAAGTAGGCTAATTAACTTAAATGTGTTAAACTAATGATTTGAAGCATTTCTATATCGATTGCTTAAAGCATATATACAAGAAAATCGATTTTTTACCTAAATACAAGATTACGGAATTCTTCCAAATGCACTGCCGTTATGTCGCCATGGCTTTATGTAACTTCGTGAAGATAAAGAAGGTTAATTAACTCAAATATGTTAAACTAATGATTTGAAGCATTTCGAAATCGATTGCTTAATGCCTATATACAAGAAAATATACTTTATACCTAAATATAAGACTACGGAATTCTTCCAAGTGTACTGTCGTTATGCCGTCATGGCTTTATATCAAATTCAATACGTTAAAGAAGGTTTATTAACTTAAATATGTTAAACTAATGATTTGAAGCATTTCGATATCGCTTTCTGAATGTGTATATACAAGAAAATCGAATTTATACCGAAACATAAGATTACGGGATTCTTCTACATGCACTGCCGTAATGCCGTTAAGGCTTTTGTAGACTTTAGTAAGATAAGGACGGTTAACTAACTTAAATATGTTAATCTAATGATTTGAAGCATTTCGATATCGATTGCTATACGTGTATGCTGTTATTCAAGAAAATCGACTTTATAACAAAGCATAAGATTACCGAATTCTTCTAAATGCTCTGCCGTTATGCCGCCATGGCTTTATGTCACCTTCAGTACGTTAAAGACGGTTAATTAACTTAAATATGTTAAACCAATGATTTGAAGCATTTCGATATCGCTTGCTTAATGTGTGTATAAAAGAAAATCGAATTTATACCTAAACATAAGATTACGGAACTCTTCCACATGTACTATCGTTATGCCGCCATGGCTTTATATCACCTTCAATACGTTAAAGAAGGTTAATTATTTTTAATATGTTAAACTAATGGTTTGAAATATTTCGATATCGATTGCTAAATGTGTAAATACAAGAAAATCGACTTTGTACCCAAATATAAGTTTACGGATTTCTTCCAATGCAAAGAAGGTTAATTAACTTAAATATGTTAAACTTTTGATTTGAAGCATATCGATATCGATTGCTTAATGTGTATATACAAGAAAATCGACTCTATACCTAAATATAAGATTACGGAATTCTTCTAAATGCACTGCCGTAATGCCGCCATGGCTTTAAGCCAACTTCCGTTCGTTAAAGAAGGTTTATTAACTTACCTAAATGCCCTGCCGTTACGCCGTGGAGGCTTTTGTAGACTTCAGCAAGATAAAGAGGTTTAATTAACTTAAACATGTTAATCTAATGATTTGAAGCATTTCGATATCGATTGCTAAATGCGTAAATACAACAACATCGACTTTATACCTAAATATAAGATTACGGAATTCTTCTAAATGCACTGTCGTTATGCCGCCATGGCTTTATATCACCTTCATTACGTTAAAGAAGGTTGATTAATTTAAATATATCAAACTAATGATTTGAAGCATTTCGATATCGATTGCTATATGTTTATATACAAGAAAATCGACTTTATACCTAAATATAAGATAACGGAATTCTTCTAAATGCACTGCCGTTATGCCGCCATGGCTTTAAGCCAACTTCCGTTCGTTAAAGAAGGTTTATTAACTTAAATATGCTAAACTATTGATTTAAAGCATTTCGATATCGATTGCTAAATGTGTATATACAAGAAAATCGACTTTATACCTAAATATAAGACTACGGAATTCTTCCAAATATACTGTCGTTACGCCGTCATGGCTTTATATCAACTTCAATACATTAAAGAAGGTTAATTAACTTAAATATGTTAAACTAATGATTTGAAGCATTTCGATATCGATTGCTAATTGCGTACATAAAAAAAAATCGACTTTATACCTAAATATAATATTACGGAATTCTTCCACATGCACTGCCGTTATGCCGCCATGGCTTTATGTTAACTTCAGTGCGTAAAAGAAGCTTTACTAACTTAAATATATTAAACCAGTTATTTGAAGCATTTCGATATCGATTGCTAAATGAGTATATACAAGAAAATCGACTTTATGCCTAAATATAAGATAACGGAATTCATCCTAGTATTTTGCCGTTATGCCGTTAAGGCTTTTGTAGACTTCAGTAAGATAAAGAGGTTTAATTAACTTAAGTATGTTAAACTAATGGTGAAGCATTCCGATATCGATTGCTAAATGTGTAAATACATGAAAATCGACTTTGTACCTAAATATAAAGTTATAACATTACGGAATTCTTCTAAATGTACTGCCGTTATACCGTAAAGGCTTTATGTAGACTTCAGTAAGCTAAAAAATGTTTATTAACTTAATATGTTAAACTAATGGTATGAAGCATTTCGATATCGATAGCTAAATGTGTAAATACAACAAAATCGAGTTTATACCTAAATATTAGATAACGGAATTCTTCTAAATGCACAGCCGTTATGCCATTATGGCTTTATGTTAACTTCAGTTCATTAAAGAAGGTTTATTAATTTAAATATGTTAAACCAGTTATTTGAAGCATTTCGATATCGATTGCTTAATGCATGTATACAAGAAAATCGACTTTATACCTAAATATAAGACTACGAAATTCTTCCAAATGTACTGTCGTTATGCCGCCATTGCTTTATGCCAACTTAATTTCGTTAAAGAAGGTTTATGAACTTAAATATGTTAAACTAATGATTTGAAGCATTTCGATATCGATTGCTAAATGTGTATATACAAGAAAATCGACTTTATATCTAAATATAAGACTACGGAATTCTTCCAAATGTACTGTCGTTATGCCGCCGTTGCGCCGCCGTTGCTTTACGCCAACTTCAGTTCGTTAAAGAAGATTTATTAACTTAATTATTTTAGACTAATGATTTGAAGCATTTCGATATCGATTGCTAAATGCGTATATACAACAAAATCGACTTTATACCTAAATAAAAGATTACGGAATTCTTCCACTTGCACTGCCGTTATGCCGCTATGGCTCTATGTTAACTTCAGTGCATTAAAGAAGCTTTACTAACTTAAATATATTAAACTAATGATTTGAAGCATTTCGATATCGATTGCTAAATGAGCATATACAAGAAAATCGACTTTATACCTAAATATAAGTATACGGAACTCTTCTAAATGCACTGCCGTTATGCCGCCGTTGCTTTATGCCAACTTCAGTTCGTTAAAGAAGATTTATGAACTTAAATATATTAAACTTATGATTTTAAGCATTTCGATATCGATTGTTATATGTGTATATACAAGAAAATCGACTTTATACCTAAATATAAGATTACGGAATTCTTCCACATGCACTGCCGTTATGTCGCCATGGCTTTATGTTAACTTCAGCGCGTTAATGAAGCTTTATAAACTTAAATATATTAAACTAATGATTTGAAGCATTTCGATAACGATTGCTAAATGAGTATATACCAGAAAATTGACTTTTACCTAAATATAAGATAACGGAATTCATTGAAATATACTGCCGTTATGCCGTTAAGGCTTTTGTAGACTTCAGTAAGATAAAGAGGTTTAATTAACTTAAATATGTAAAACTAATGGTTTGAAGCATTCCGATATCGATTGCTAAATGTGTAAATACAAGAAAATCGACTTTGTACCTAAATATAAAGTTATAATATTACGGAATTCTTCTAAATGCACTGCCGTTATACCGCTAAGTCTTTATGTAGACTTCAGTAAGCTAAAAAATATTTATTAACTTAATATGTTAAACTAATGATTTGAAGCGTTTCGATATCGATTGCTATATGTGTATGCTGTTATTCAAGAAAATCGACTTTATAACAAAGCATAAGATTACCGAATTCTTCTAAATGCTCTGCCGTTATGCCGCCATGGCTTTATGTCACCTTCAGTACGTTAAAGACGGTTAATTAACTTAAATATGTTAAACTAATGATTTGAAGCATTTCGATATCGCTTGCTTAATGTGTGTATAAAAGAAAATCGAATTTATACCTAAGCATAAGATTACGGAATTCTTCCAAATGTACTGTCGTTATGGAGCCATGGCCTAATATCAACTTCAATACGTTAAAGAAGGTTAATTAACTTAATTATGCTAAACCAGTTATTTGAAGCATTTCGATATCGACTGCAAAATGCGTATATACAGAAAAGTCGACTTTATGTCTAAACATATGACTGCGGAATTCTTCCAAATGCAGTGCCGTTATGGCTTAATGTAAACTTCAAATCGCTAAAGGAGGTTTATTAGCTTAAATATGTTAAACCAGATATCTGAAGCATTTCGATATCGATTGCGAAATGTATATATACAAGAAAATCAACTTTATACCTAAATATAAGATTACGGAACTCTTCCACATGTACTATCGTTATGCCGCCATGGCTTTACATCACCTTCAATACGTTAAAAAAGGTTAATTATTTTTAATATGTTAAACTAATGGTTTGAAGCATTTCGATATCGATTGCTAAATGTGTAAATACAAGAAAATCGACTTTGTACCCAAATATAAGTTTACGGATTTCTTCCAATGCAAAGAAGGTTAATTAACTTAAATATGTTAAACTTTTGATTTGAAGCATATCGATATCGATTGCTTAATGTGTATATACAGAAAATCGACTCTATACCTAAATATAAGATTACGGAATTCTTCTAAATGCACTGCCGTAATGCCGCCATGGCTTTAAGCCGACTTCCGTTCGTTAAAGAAGGTTTATTAACTTACCTAAATGCCCTGCCGTCACGCCGTGGAGGCTTTTGTAGACTTCAGCAAGATAAAGAGGTTTAATTAACTTAAACATGTTAATCTAATGATTTGAAGCATTTCGATATCGATAGCTAAACGCGTATATACAACAACATCGACTTTATACCTAAATATAAGATTACGGAATTCTTCTAAATGCACTGTCGTTATGCCGCCATGGCTTTATATCACCTTCATTACGTTAAAGAAGGTTGATTAATTTAAATATATCAAACTAATGATTTGAAGCATTTCGATATCGATTGCTATATGTTTATATACAAGAAAATCGACTTTATACCTAAATATAAGATAACGGAATTCTTCTAAATGCACTGCCGTTATGCCGCCATGGCTTTAAGCCAACTTTCGTTCGTTAAAGAAGGTTTATTAACTTAAATATGCTAAACTATTGATTTAAAGCATTTCGATATCGATTGCTAAATGTGTATATACAAGAAAATCGACTTTATACCTAAATATAAGACTACGGAATTCTTCCAAATGTACTGTCGTTACGCCGTCATGGCTTTATATCAACTTCAATACATTAAAGAAGGTTAATTAACTTAAATATGTTAAACTAATGATTTGAAGCATTTCGATATCGATTGCTAATTGCGTATATACAAAAAAATCGACTTTATACCTAAATATAATATTACGGAATTCTTCTATATGCATTGCGGTTATGCCGCCGTTGCGCCGCCGTTGCTTTATGCGAACTTCAGTTCATTAAAGAAGATTTATTAACTTAAATATGTTAAACTAATGATTTGAAGCATTTCGATGTCGATTGCTAAAGGCGTATATACAACAAAATCGACTTTATACCTAAATATAAGATTACGGAATTCTTCCACATGCACTGCCGTTATGCCGCCATGGCTATATGTTAACTTCAGTGCGTAAAAGAAGCTTTACTAACTTAAATATATTAAACCAGTTATTTGAAGCATTTCGATATCGATTGCTAAATGAGTATATACAAGAAAATCGACTTTATGCCTAAATATAAGATAACGGAATTCATCCTAATATACTGCCGTTATGTTGTTAAGGCTTTTGTAGACTTCAGTAAGATAAAGAGGTTTAATTAACTTAAGTATGTTAAACTAATGGTGAAGCATTTCGATATCGATTGCCAAATGTGTAAATACATGAAAATCGACTTCGTACCTAAATATAAAGTTATAACATTACGGAATTCTTCTAAATGCACTGCCGTTATACCGTTAAGGCTTTATGTAGACTTCAGTAAGCTAAAAAATGTTTATTAACTTAATATGTTAAACTAATGGTATAAAGCATTTCGATATCGATAGCTAAATGCGTAAATACAAAAAAATCGACTTTATACTTAATATTAGATAACGGAATTCTTCTAAATGCACAGCCGTTATGCCATTATGGCTTTATGTTAACTTCAGTTCATTAAAGAAGGTTTATAAACTTAAATATGTTAAACCAGTTATTTTAAGCATTTCGATATCGATTGCTTAATGCATGTATACAAGAAAGTCGACTTTATACCTAAATATAAGACTACGGAATTCTTCCAAATGTACTGTCGTTATGCCGCCATTGCTATATGCCAACTTAATTTCGTTAAAGAAGGTTTATGAACTTAAATATGTTAAAATAATGATTTGAAGCATTTCGATATCGATTGCTAAATGCGTATATACAACAAAATCGACTTTATACCTAAATATAAGATTACGGAATACTTCTAAATGCAATGCCGTTATGCCGCCGTTGCGCCGTCGTTGCTTTATGCCAACTTCAGTTCGTTAAAGAAGATTTATTAACTTAAATATGTTAAACTAATGATTTGAAGCATTTCGATATCGATTGCTAAATGCGTATATACAACAAAATCGACTTTATACTTAAATAAAAGATTACGGAATTCTTCCACTTGCACTGCCGTTATGCCGCTATGGCTTTATGTTAACTTCAGTGCATTAAAGAAGCTTTACTAACTTAAATATATTAAACTAATGATTTGAAGCATTTCGATATCGATTGCTAAATGAGCATATACAAGAAAATCGACTTTATACCTAAATATAAGATAACGGAATTCATCCTAATATACTGCCGTTATGCCGTTAAGGCATTTTTTAGACTTTAGTAAGATAAAGAGGTTTAATTAACTTAAATTTGTTAAACTAATGGCTTAAAGCATTTCGATATCGATTTCTAAATGTGTAAATACATGAAAATGGACTTTGTACCTAAATATAAAGTTATAACATTAAGGAATTCTTCTAAATGCACTGCCGTTATACCGTTAAGGCGTTATGTTAACTTCAGTAAGCTAAAAAATGTTTACTAACTTAATATGTTAAACTAATGATTAGAAGCATTTCGATATCGATAGCTTAATGTGTAAATACAACAAAATCGACTTTATACCTAAATATAAGATAACGGAATTCTTCTAAATGCACAGCCGTTATGCCATTATGGCTTTATGTTAACTTCAGTTCATTAAAGAAGGTTTATTAACTTAAAAATGTTTAACCAGTTATTTGAAGCATTTCGATATCGATTGCTTAATGCATGTATACAAGAAAATCGACTTTATACCTAAATATAAGACTACGGAATTCTTCCAAATGTACTGTCGTTATGCCGCCATGGATTTATGTCACCTTCAGAACGTTTAAGAAGGTTAATTAACTTAAATATGTTAAACTAATGATTTGAAGCATTTTGATATCGCTTGCTAAATGTGTATATAAAAGAAAATGAATTTATATCTAAACGTAATATTACGGAATTCTTCCAAATATACTGTCGTTATGCCGCCATGGCTTTATATCAACTTCACTACGTTAAAGAAGGTTAAATACCGCTAAGTCTTTATGTAGACTTCAGTAAGCTAAAAAATATTTATTAACTTAATATGTTAAACTAATGATTTGAAGCATTTCGATATCGATTGCTATATGTGTATGCTGTTATTCAAGAAAATCGACTTTATAACAAAGCATAAGATTACCGAATTCTTCTAAATGCTCTGCCGTAATGCCGCCATGGCTTTATGTCACCTTCAGTACGTTAAAGACGGTTAATTAACTTAAATATGTTAAACTAATGATTTGAAGCATTTCGATATCGCTTGCTTAATGTGTGTATAAAAGAAAATCGAATTTATACCTAAACATAAGATTACGGAATTCTTCCAAATGTGCTGTCGTTATGGCGCCATGGCCTAATATCAACTTCAATACGTTAAAGAAGGTTAATTAACTTAAATATGTTAAACTAATGATTTGAAGCATTTCGATATCGATTGCTAAATGCGTATATACAACAAAAACGACTTTATACCTAAATATAAGATTACGGAATTCTTCTAATTACACTGCCGCCATTGCTTTATGCCAACTTCAGTTCGTTAAAGAAGGTTTATGAACTTAAATAATTTAAACTAACGATTTGAAGAATTTCCATATCGATTGCTATATGTGTATATACAAGAAAATTGACTACATACCTAAATAAAAGATTACGAAATTCTTCTAAATGCACTGCCGTTATACCGTTATGGCTTTATGTAAACTTCAGAAAGATAAAGAAGGTTAATTAACTTAATTATGCTAAACCAGTTATTTGAAGCATTTCGATATCGACTGCAAAATGCGTATATACAGAAAAGTCGACTTTATGCCTAAACATATGACTGCGGAATTCTTCCAAATGCAGTGCCGTTATGGCTTAATGTAAACTTCAAATCGCTAAAGGAGGTTTATTAGCTTAAATATGTTAAACCAGATATCTGAAGCATTTTGATATCGATTGCGAAATGTATATATACAAGAAAATCAACTTTATACCTAAATATAAGATTACGGAACTCTTCCACATGTACTATCGTTATGCCGCCATGGCTTTATATCACCTTCAACACGTTAAAAAAGGTTAATTATTTTTAATATGTTAAACTAATGGTTTGAAGCATTTCGATATCGATTGCTAAATGTGTAAATACAAGAAAATCGACTTTGTACCCAAATATAAGTTTACGGATTTCTTCCAATGCAAAGAAGGTTAATTAACTTAAATATGTTAAACTTTTAATTTGAAGCATATCGATATCGATTGCTTAATGTGTATATACAAGAAAATCGACTCTATACCTAAATATAAGATTACGGAATTCTTCTAAATGCACTGCCGTAATGCCGCCATGGCTTTAAGCCGACTTCCGTTCGTTAAAGAAGGTTTATTAACTTACCTAAATGCCCTGCCGTTACGCCGTGGAGGCTTTTGTAGACTTCAGCAAGATAAAGAGGTTTAAATAACTTAAACATGTTAATCTAATGATTTGAAGCATTTCGATATCGATAGCTAAATGCGTATATACAACAACATCGACTTTATACCTAAATATAAGATTACGGAATTCTTCTAAATGCACTGTCGTTATGCCGCCATGGCTTTATATCACCTTCATTACGTTAAAGAAGGTTGATTAATTTAAATATATCAAACTAATGATTTGAAGCATTTCGATATCGATTGCTATATGTTTATATACAAGAAAATCGACTTTATACCTAAATATAAGATAACGGAATTCTTCTAAATGCATTGCCGTTATGCCGCCATGGCTTTAAGCCAACTTTCGTTCGTTAAAGAAGGTTTATTAACTTAAATACGCTAAACTATTGATTTAAAGCATTTCGATATCGATTGCTAAATGTGTATATACAAGAAAATCGACTTTATACCTAAATATAAGACTACGGAATTCTTCCAAATGTACTGTCGTTACGCCGTCATGGCTTTATATCAACTTCAATATATTAAAGAAGGTTAATTAACTTAAATATGTTAAACTAATGGTGAAGCATTTCGATATCGATTGCCAAATGTGTAAATACATGAAAATCGACTTCGTACCTAAATATAAAGTTATAACATTACGGAATTCTTCTAAATGCACTGCCGTTATACCGTTAAGGCTTTATGTAGACTTCAGTAAGCTAAAAAATGTTTATTAACTTAATATGTTAAACTAATGGTATAAAGCATTTCGATATCGATAGCTAAATGTGTAAATACAAAAAAATCGACTTTATACTTAATATTAGATAACGGAATTCTTCTAAATGCACAGCCGTTATGCCATTATGGCTTTATGTTAACTTCAGTTCATTAAAGAAGGTTTTTTAACTTAAATATGTTAAACCAGTTATTTGAAGCATTTCGATATCGATTGCTTAATGCATGTATGCAAGAAAATCGACTTTATACCTAAATATAAGACTACGGAATTCTTCCAAATGTACTGTCGTTATGCCGCCATTGCTATATGCCAACTTAATTTCGTTAAAGAAGGTTTATGAACTTAAATATGTTAAACTAATGATTTGAAGCATTTCGATATCGATTGCTAAATGCGTATATACAACAAAATCGACTTTATACCTAAATATAAGATTACGGAATACTTCTAAATGCAATGCCGTTATGCCGCCGTTGCTTTATGCCAACTTCAGTTCGTTAAAGAAGATTTATTAACTTAAATATGTTAAACTAATGATTTGAAGCATTTCGATATCGATTGCTAAATGCGTATATACAACAAAATCGACTTTATACTTAAATAAAAGATTACGGAATTCTTCCACTTGCACTGCCGTTATGCCGCTATGGCTTAAATATATTAAACTAATGATTTGAAGCATTTCGATATCGATTGCTAAATGAGCATATACAAGAAAACCGACTTTATACCTAAATATAAGATAACGGAATTCATCCTAATATACTGCCGTTATGCCGTTAAGGCTTTTGTAGACTTTAGTAAGATAAAGAGGTTTAATTAACTTAAATTTGTTAAACTAATGGCTTAAAGCATTTCGATATCGATTACTAAATGTGTAAATACATGAAAATGGACTTTGTACCTAAATATAAAGTTATAACATTAAGGAATTCTTCTAAATGCACTGCCGTTATACCGTTAAGGCGTTATGTTAACTTCAGTAAGCTAAAAAATGTTTATTAACTTAATATGTTAAACTAATGATTAGAAGCATTTCGATATCGATAGCTTAATGTGTAAATACAACAAAATCGACTTTATACCTAAATATAAGATAACGGAATTCTTCTAAATGCACAGCCGTTATGCCATTATGGCTTTATGTTAACTTCAGTTCATTAAAGAGGGTTTATTAACTTAAAAATGTTTAACCAGTTATTTGAAGCATTTCGATATCGATTGCTTAATGCATGTATACAAGAAAATCGACTTTATACCTAAATATAAGACTACGGGATTCTTCCAAATGTACTGTCGTTATGCCGCCATGGATTTATGTCACCTTCAGAACGTTTAAGAAGGTTAATTAACTTAAATATGTTAAACTAATGATTTGAAGCATTTTGATATCGCTTGCTAAATGTGTATATAAAAGAAAATGAATTTATATCTAAACGTAATATTACGGAATTCTTCCAAATATACTGTCGTTATGCCGCCATGGCTTTATATCAACTTCACTACGTTAAAGAAGGTTAAATAACTTAAATATATTAAAGTAATGATTTGAAGCATTTCGATATCGATTGCTAAATGTGTATATACAAGAAAATTGACTTTATACCTAAATATAAGACTACGGAATTCTTCCATATGTACTGTCGTTATGCCGTCATATCTTTATATCAACTTCAATACGTTAAGAAAGGTTAATTAACTTAAATATGTTAAACTAATGATTTGAAGCATTTCGATATCGATTGCTAAATGTGTATATACAAGAAAATTGACTATATACCTAAACATAAGATTACGGAATTCTTCCAAATGTACTGTCGCTATGCCGCAATGGCTTTATATCAACTTCAATACGTTTAAGAAGGTAAATTAACTTAAATATGTTTAACTAATGATTTGAAGCATTTCGATATCGATTGCTAAATGCGTATATATAACGAAATCGACTTAATACCTAAATATAAGATTACGGAATTCTTCTAAATGCCTTGTCGTTATGCCACCATTGCTGTATGCCAACTTGAGTTCGCTAAAGAAGTTTTATGAACTTAAATTTGTTAAACTAATGATCTGAAGCATTTCGATATCGCTTGCTAAATGTGTATATACAAGAAAATCGACTTTGTACCTAAATATAAGATTACGGAATTCTTCTAAATGCACTGCCGTTATACCGTTTTGGCTTTAAGCCAACTTCAATACGTTAAAGAAGGTTTATTAACTTAAATATGCTAAACTATTGATTTGAAGCATTTCGATATCGATTGCTAAATGTGCATATACAAGAAAATCGACTTTATACCTAAATATAAGACTATGGAATTCTTCCAAATGTACTGTCGTTATGCCGCCATGGCTTTATATCAACTTCAATACGTTAAAGAAGGTTAATTAACTTAAATGTGCTAAACTATTTATTTGAAGCATTTCGATATCGATTGCTAAATGTGTATATACAAGAAAGTCGACTTTAAACCTAAATATAAGATTACGGAATTCTTCTAAATGCACTGCCGTTATGCCGCCATGGCTTTAAGCCAACTTCCGTTCGTTAAAGAAGGTTTATTAACTCAAATATGCTAAACTATTGATTTGAAGCATTTCGATATCGATTGCGAAATGTGTATATACAAGAAAATCGACTTTATACCTAAATATAATACTATGGAATTCTTCCAAATGTACTGTCGTTATGCCGCCATGGCTTTATATCAACTTCAATACGTTAAAGAATGTTAATTAACTTAACTATGTTAAACTAATGAATTGAAGCATTTCGATATCGATTGCCAAATGCGTATATACAACAAAATCGACTTTATACCTAAATATAAGATTACGGAATTCTTCTAAATGCACTGCCGTTGTGCCGCCGTTGCTTTAATGCCAACTTCAGTTCGTTAAAGAAGATTTATGAACTTAAATATGTTAAACTAATGAGTTGAACCATCTCGATATCGATTGCTAAATGTGTATATACAACAAAATCGACTTTATACCTAAATATAAGATTACGGAATTCTTCCAAATGCACTGTCGTTATACCGTTATGGCTTTACGTAAACTTCAGTAAGAAAAAGAAGGTTAATTACAACAAAATCGACATTATACCTAAATAAATTTACGGAATTCTTCCAAATGCACTGGCGTTATATCGTTATGGCTTTATGTAAACTTCAGTAAGCTAAAAAATGTTTATTAACTTAATATGTTAAACTAATGATTTGAAGCATTTCGATATCGATAGCTAAATGTGTATATACAAGAAGATAGACTTTATATCTAAAATAAGATCAGTGAATTCTTCTACATGCACTCCCGTTATGCTGCCATGGCTTTAAGCCAACTGCAGATCGTTAAAGAAGGTTTATTAACTTAAATATTGCTAAATGTGTATATACAAGAAAATCGACTTTATACCTAAATATAAGATTACGGAATTCTTCTAAATGCACTGCCGTAATGCCGCCATGGCTTTAAGCCAACTTCCGTTCGGTAAAGAAGGTTTATTAACTTACCTAAATGCGCTGCCGTTACGCCGTGGAGGCTTTTGTAGACTTCAGCAAGATAAAGAGGTTTAATTAACTTAAACATGTTAATCTAATGATTTGAAGCATTTCGATATAGATTGCTAAATGCGTGTATACAACAACATCGGCTTTATACCTAAATATAAGATTACGGAATTCTTCTAAATGCACTGTCGTTATGCCGCCATGGCTTTATATCACCTTCATTACGTTAAAGAAGGTTAATTAATTTAAATATATCAAACTAATGATTTGAAGATTTTCGATATCGATTGCTAAATGTGTATATACTAGCAAATCTACTTTATACCTAAATATAAGACTACGGATTTCTTCCAAATGTACTGTCGTTATGCCGCCATGGCCTTATGTCACCTTCAGTACGTTAAAGAAGGTTAATTAACTTAAATATGTTAAACTAATGATTTGAAGCATTTCGATATCGCTTGCTATATGTGTATATAAAGGAAATCGAATTTATATCTAAACGTAAGATTACGGAATTCTTCCAAATGTACTGTCGTTATGCCGCAATGGCTTTATATCAAAGAAAGTTAGTTAACTTAAATATGTTAAACTAATGATTTGAAGCATTTCGATATCGATTGCTATATGTGTATATACAACAAAATCGACTTTATACCTAAATATAAGATAACGGAATTCTTCTACATGCACTGCCGTTATGCCGTCATGGCTTTATGCCAACTTCCGTTCGTTAAAGAAGGTTAATTAACTTAAATATGTTAAACTAATGATTTGAAGCATTTCGATATCGATTGCTTAATGTGTATATACAAGAAAATCTACTTTATACCTAAATATAAGATTACTGAATTCTTCTAAATGCACTGCCGTTATGCCGCCATGGCTTTAAGCCAACTTCCGTTCGTTAAAGAATTTTTATTAACTTAAATATGCTAAACTAATGATTTGAAGCATTTAGATATCTATTGCTAAATGCATATATTCAAGAAAATCTTTTTTATACCTAAATGTAAGACTACGGAATTCTTCTCAATGCACTGCCGTTATATCGTTATGGCTTTATGTAAATTTCAGTAAAATAAAGAAGGTTAATTAACTTAAATATGTTAAACTAATGATTTGAAGCATTTCGTTATCGATTGCTAAATGTGTATATACAAGAAAATCGACTTTATACCTAAATATAAGATAACGGAATTCTTCTAAATGCACTGCCGTTATGCCGCCATGGCTTTAAGCCAACTTCCGTTCGTTAAAGAAGGTTTATTAACTTAAATATGCTAAACTATTGATTTGAAGCATTTCGATATCGATTGCTTAATGTGTATATACAAGAAAATCGACTTTATACCTAAATATAAGACTACGGAATTCTTCCAAATGTACTGTCGTTACGCCGTCATGGCTTTATTTCAACTTCAATACATTAAAGAAGGTTAATTAACCTAAATGTGTTAAACTAATGATTTGAAGCATTTCGATATCGATTGCTAATTGCGTATATACAACAAAATCGACTTTATACCTAAATATAATATTACGGAATTCTTCTAAATGCACTGTGGTTATGCCGCCGTTGCGCCGCCGTTGCTTTATGCCAACTTGAGTTCGTTAAAGAAGATTTATTAACTTAAATATGTTAAACTAATGATTTGAAGCATTTCGATATCGATTGCTAAAGGCGTATATACAACAAAATCGACTTTATACCTAAATATAAGATTACGGAATTCTTCCACATGCACTGCCGTTATGCCGCCATGGCTTCATGTTAACTTCAGTGCGTAAAAGAAGCTTTACTAACTTAAATATATTAAACCAGTTATTTGAAGCATTTCGATATCGATTGCTAAATGTGTATATACAAGAAAATCGACTTTATGCCTAAATATAAGTTAACGGAATTCATCCTAATATACTGCCGTTATGCCGTTAAGGCTTTTGTAGACTTCAGTAAGATAAAGAGGTTTAATTAACTTAAATATGTTAAACTAATGATGAAGCATTTCGATATCGATTGCTAAATGTGTAAATACATGAAAATCGACTTTGTACCTAAGTATAAAGTTATAACATTACGGAATTCTTCTAAATGCACTGCCGTTATACCGTTAAGGCTTTATGTAGACTTCAGTAAGCTAAAAAATGTTTATTAACTTAATATGTTAAACTAATGGTTTGAAGCATTTCGATATCGATAGCTAAATGTGTAAATACAACAAAATCGACTTTATACCTAAATATTAGATAACGGAATTCTTCTAAATGCACAGCCGTTATGCCATTATGGCTTTATGTTAATTTCAGTTCATTAAAGAAGGTTTATTAACTTAAATATGTTAAACCAGTTATTTGAAGCATTTCGATATCGATTGCTAAATGCATGTATACAAGAAAATCGACTTTATACCTAAATATAAGACTACGGAATTCTTCCAAATGTACTGTCGTTATGCCGCCATTGCTTTATGCCAACTTAATTTCATTAAAGAAGGTTTATGAACTTAAATATGTTAAACTAATGATTTGAAGCATTTCGATATCGAATGCTAAATGTATATATACAAGAAAATCGACTTTATATCTAAATATAAGACTACGGAATTCTTCCAAATGTACTGTCGTTACGCCGTCATTGTTTTATATCAACCTCAATACACTAAAGAAGGTTAACTAACTTAAATATGTTAAACTAATGATTTGAAGCATTTCGATATCGATTGCTAAATGCGTATATACAACAAAATCGACATTATACCTAAATATAAGATTACGGAATTCTTCTAAACGCACTGCCGTTATGCCGCCGTTGCGCCGCCGTTGCTTTATGCCAACTTCAGTTCGTTAAAGAAGATTTATTATCTTAAATATGTTAAACTAATGATTTGAAGCATTTCGATATCAATTGCTAAATGCGTATATACAACAAAATCGACTTTATACCTAAATATAAGATTACGGAATTCTTCCACATGCACTGCCGTTATGCCGCCATGGCTTTATGTTAACTTCAGTTCGTTAAAGAAGGTTTATTATCTGAAATATGTTAGACCAGTTATTTGATGCATTTCGATATCGATTGCTTAATGCATATGTATATACAAGAAAATCGAATTTATACCTAAATATAAGATAACGGAATTCATCCTAATATACTGCCGTTATGCCGTTAAGGCTTTTGTAGACTTCAGTAAGATAAAGAGGTTTAATTAACTTAAATATGTTAAACTAATGGCTTGAAGCATTTCGACATCGATTGCTTAATGCATATATACAAAAAATCGACTTTATACCTAAATATAAGGCTACGGAATTCATCCTAATATACTGCCGTTATGCCGTTAAGGCTTTTGTAGACTTCAGTAAGATAAAGAGGTTTAATTAACTTAAATATGTTAAACTAATGGCTTGAAGCATTTCGATATCGATTGCTAAATGTGTAAATACATGAAAATCGACTTTGTACCTAAATATAAAGTTATAACATTAAGGAATTCTTCTAAATGCACTGCCGTTATACCGTTAAGGGTTTATGTAGACTTCAGTAAGCTAAAAGATGTTTATTAACTTAATATGTTAAACTAATGATTAGAAGCATTTCGATATCGACAGCTACATCTGTAAATACAACAAAATCGACTTTATACCTAAATATAAGATAACGGGATTCTTCTAAATGCACAGCCGTTATGCCATTATGGCTTTATGTTAACTTCAGTTCATTAAAGAAGGTTTATTAACTTAAATATGTTAAACCAGTTATTTGAAGCATTTCGATATCGATTGCTTATTGCACGTATACAAGAAAATCGACTTTATACCTAAATATAAGACAACGGAATTCTTCCAAATGTACTGTCGTTATGCCGCCATGGATTTATGTCACCTTCAGAACGTTTAAGAAGGTTAATTAACTTAAATATGTTAAACTAATGGCTTGAAGCATTTCGATATCGATTGCTAAATGTGTAATACATGAAAATCGACTTTGTACCTAAATATAAAGTTAAAACATTACGGAATTCTTCTAAATGCACTGCCGTTATACCGTTAAGGCTTTATGTAGACTTCAGTAAGCTAAAAAATGTTTATTAACTTAATATGTTAAACTAATGGTTTGAAGCATTTCGATATCGATAGCTAAATGTGTAAATACAACAAAATCGACTTTACCTAAATATAAGATAACGGAATTCTTCTAAATGCACAGCCGTTATGCCATTATGGCTTTATGTTAACTTCAGTTCATTAAAGAAGGTTTTTTAACTTAAATATGTTAAACCAGTTATTTGAAGCATTTCGATATCGATTGCTTAATGCATGTATACAAGAAAATCGACTTTATACCTAAATATAAGACTACGGAATTCTTCCAACTGTACTGTCGTTATGCCGCCATTGCTTTATGCCAACTTAATTTCGTTAAAGAAGGTATATGAACTTAAATATGTTAAACTAATGATTTGAAGCATTTCGATATCGAATGCTAAATGTATATATACAAGAAAATCGACTTTATATCTAAATATAAGACTACGGAATTCTTCCAAATGTACTGTCGTTACGCCGTCATGGCTTTATATCAACCTCAATACACTAAAGAAGGTTAATAACCTTAAATATGTTAAACTAATGATTTGAAGCATTTCGATATCACTTGCTAAATGTGTATATAAAAGAAAATTGACTATATACCTAAACATAAGATTACGGAATTCTTCCAAATGTACTGTCGCTATGCCGCAATGGCTTTATATCAACTTCTATACGTTTAAGAAGGTAAATTAACTTAAATATGTTTAACTAATGATTTGAAGCAATTCGATATCGATTGCTAAATGCGTATATACAACGAAATCGACTTAATACCTAAATATATGATTACGGAATTCTTCTAAATGCCTTGCCGTTATGCCGCCATTGCTTTATGCCAACTTGAGTTCGTTAAAGAAGTTTTATGAACTTAAGTTTGTTAAACTAATGATTTGAAGCATTTCGATATCGATTGCTAAATGTGTATATACAAGAAAATCGACTTTATACCTAAATATAAGATTACGGAATTCTTCTAAATGCACTGCCGTTATACCGTTTTGGCTTTAAGCCAACTTCCGTTCGTTAAAGAAGGTTTATTAACTTAAATATGCTAAACTATTGATTTGAAGCATTTCGATATCGATTGCTAAATGTGCATATACAAGAAAATCGACTTTATACCTAAATATAAGACTATGGAATTCTTCCAAATTTACTGTCGTTATGCCGCCATGGCTTTTTGTCAACTTCAATACATTAAAGAATGTTAATTAACTTAACTATGTTAAACTAATGAATTGAAGCATTTCGATATCGATTGCCAAATGCGTATATACAACAAAATCGACTTTATACCTAAATATAAGATTACGGAATTCTTCTAAATGCACTGCCGTTGTGCCGCCGTTGCTTTAATGCAAACTGCAGATCGTTAAAGAAGGTTTATGAACTTAAATATGTTAAACTAATGATTTGAATCATTTCGATATCGATTGCTATATGAGTATATATAAGAAAATCGACTTTATACCTAAATATAAGACTACGGAATTCTTCTACATGCACTCCCGTTATGCCGCCATGGCTTTAAACCAACTGCAGATCGTTAAAGAAGGTTTATTAACTTAAATATGTTAAACTAATGAGTTGAACGATCTCGATATCGATTGCTAAATGTGTATATACAACAAAATCGACTTTATACCTAAATATAAGATTACGGAATTCTTTCAAATGCACTGCCGTTACACCGTTATGGCTTTACGTAAACTTCAGTAAGAAAAAGAAGGTTAATTACAACAAAATCGACATTATACCTAAATATAAGTTTACGGAATTCTTCCAAATGCACTGGCGTTATATCGTTATGGCTTTATGTAAACTTTAGTAAGCTAAAAAATTTTTATTAACTTAACATGTTAAACTAATGATTTGAAGCATTTCGATATCGATAGCTAAATCTGTATATACAAGAAGATAGACTTTATATCTAAATATAAGATTAGTGAATTCTTCTACATGCACTCCCATTATGCCGCCATGGCTTTAAGCCAACTGCAGATCGTTAAGGAAGGTTTATTAACTTAAATATGTTAAACTAATAAGTTGCACCATCTCGATATCGATTGCTAAATGTGTATATACAACAAAATCGACTTTATACCTAAATATAAGATTACCGAATTCTTCCATGTATTGTCGTTATGACGCCAAGGCTTTATATAACCTTCATTACGTTAAATAAGATGAATTAACTTAAATATGTTAAACTAATGATTTGAAGCATTTCGATATCGATTGCTAAATGCATGTATACAAGAAAATCGACTTTATACCTAAATATAAGATTACGGAATTCTTCCAAATGACTGCCGTTATACCATTATGGCTTTACGCAAAATTCAGTACGAAAAAGAAGCTTAATTACAACAAAATCGACATTATACCTAAATATAAGTTTACGGAATTCTTCCAAATGCACTGGCAATATGGCGCTATGTAAACTTCAGTCAGATAAAGAAGGTTAGTTAACTTAAATATGTTAAACCAATGATTTGAAGCATTTCGTTATCGATTGCTAAATGTGCATATACAAGAAAATCGACTTTATACCTAAATATAAGATTACGGAATTCTTCTAAATTCACTGCCGTTATGCCGCCATGGCTTTATGCCAACTTCCGTTCATTAAAGAAGGTTAATTAACTTAAATATGTTATACTAATAATTTGAAGCATTTCGATATCGATTGCTAAATGTGTATATACAACAAAATCGACTTTTTGCCTAAATATAAGACTACGGAATCCTTCCAAATGCAGTGCCCTTATGGCCTTATGTCAACTTCAGTTCGCTAAAGGAGGTTTATTAACTTAAATATGTTGAACCAGTTATCTGAAGCATTTCGATATAGATTGCGAAATGTGTATATACAAGAAAATCGCCTTTATACCTAAATATAAAATAATAACATTACGGAATTCTTCTAAATGCACTGCCGTTATACCGTTAAGGCTTTATGTAGACTTCAGTATGCTAAAAAATGTTTATTAACTTAATGTGTTAAACTTATGATTCAAGCATTTCGATATCGATTGCTAAACATGTATATACAAGAAAATCGACTTTATACCTAAACATAAGATTACGGAATTCTTCTGAATGCACTGCCGTTATGCCGCCATGGCTTAAATATTTTAAACTAATGAGTTGAAACATATCGATATCGATGCTAAATGTGTATATACAACAAAATCGAATGTATACCTAAACATAAGATTACGGAATTCTTCTACATGCCAATTTCAGTTCGTTAGAGAGGGTTTATTAACATAAATATGTTAAACTTATGATTTGAAGCATTTCGATATCGATTGCTAAATGTGTATACACAAGAAAATCGACTTTATACCCAAATATAGAATTAAGAAATTATTCGAAATGCACTGCTGTTATACCGTTAAGGCTTTATGTAAACTTCAGTAAGGTAAAGAAGGTTTATTAACTTAAAGATGTTAAACTAATGATTTGAAGCATTTCGATATCGATTGCTAAATGTGTATATACACGAAAATCGATTTTATACCTAAATAAAAGATTACGGATTCTTCTAAATGCACTGCCGTTATGCCGCCATCTCTGTATGCCAACTTCAGTTCGCTAAAGAAGGTTTATTAACTTAAATATGTTAAACTAATGATTTGAAGCATTTTGATATCGATTGCTAAATGTGTATATACAAGAAAATCTACTTTATACCTAAATATAAGACTACGGATTTCTTCCAAATGTACTGTCGTTATGCCGCTATGGCCTTATGTCACCTTCAGTACGTTAAAGAAGGTTAATTAACTTAAATATGTTAAACTAATGATTTGAAGCATTTCGATATCGCTTGCTAAATGTGTATATAAAAGAAAATCGAATTTATATCTAAACGTGAGATTACGGAATTCTTCCAAATGTACTGTCGTTATTCCCCCATAGCTTTATATCAAAGAAAGTTAGTTAACTTAAATATGTTAAACTAATGATTTGAAGCATTTCGATATCGATTGCTATATGTGTATATACCACAAAATCGACTTTATACCTAAATATAAGATTACGGATTTCTTCTAAATGTACTGCAATTATACCGTTAAAGCTTTATGTAGACTTAAGTGCGTTAAAGAAGGCTTATTAACTTAAATATGTTAAACTAATGATTTGAAGCATTTCGATATCGATTGCTTAATGTGTATATACAAGAAAATCTACTTTATACCTAAATATAAGATTACTGAATTCTTCTAAATGCACTGCCGTTATGCCGCCATGGCTTTAAGCCAACTTCCGCTCGTTAAAGAATTTTTATTAACTTAAATATGCTAAACTAATGATTTGAAGCATTTCGATATCTATTGCTAAATGCATATATTCAAGAAAATCTTTTTTATACCTAAATATAAGACTACGGAATTCTTCTCAATGCACTGCCGTTATATCGTTATGGCTTTATGTAAATTTCAGTAAAATAAAGAAGGTTAATTAACTTAAATATGTTAAACTAATGATTTGAAGCATTTCGTTATCGATTGCTAAATGTGTATATACAAGAAAATCGACTTTATACCTACATATAAGATAACGGAATTCTTCTAAATGCACTGCCGTTATGCCGCCATGGCTTTAAGCCAACTTTCGTTCGTTAAAGAATTTTTATTAACTTAAATATGCTAAACTAATGATTTGAAGCATCTCGATATCTATTGCTAAATGCATATATTCAAGAAAATCTTTTTTATACCTAAATATAAGACTACGGAATTCTTCTCAATGCACTGCCGTTATATCGTTATGGCTTTATGTAAATTTCAGTAAAATAAAGAAGGTTAATTAACTTAAATATGTTAAACTAATGATTTGAAGCATTTCGTTATCGATTGCTAAATGTGTATATACAAGAAAATCGACTTTATACCTAAATATAAGATAACGGAATTCTTCTAAATGCACTGCCGTTATGCCGCCATGGCTTTAAGCCAACTTCCGTTCGTTAAAGAAGGTTTATTAACTTAAATATGTTAAACTAATGATTTGAAGCATTTCGATATCGATTGCTAATTGCGTATATACAACAAAATCGACTTTATACCTAAATATAATATTACGGAATTCTTCTAAATGCACTGCGGTTATGCCGCCGTTGCACCGCCGTTGCTTTATGCCAACTTCAGTTCGTTAAAGAAGATTTATTAACTTAAATATGTTAAACTAATGACTTGAAGCATTTCGATATCGATTGCTTAATGCGTATATACAACAAAATCGACTTTATACCTAAATATAAGATTACGGAATTCTTCCACATGCACTGCCGTTATGCCGCCATGGCTTTATGTTAACTTCATTGCATTAAAGAAGCTTTACTAACTTAAATATAATAAACTAATGATTTAAAGCATTTCGATATCGATTGCTAAATGAGCATATACAAGAAATTCGACTTTATACCTAAATATAAGATAACGGAGTTCATCCTAATATACTGCCGTTATGCCGTTAAGGCTTTTGTAGACTTCAGTAAGATAAAGAGATTTAATTAACTTAAATATGTTAAACTAATGACTTGAAGCATTTCGATATCGATTGCTAAATGTGTAAATACATGAAAATCGACTTTGTACCTAAATATAAAGTTATAACATTACGGAATTCTTCTAAATGCACTGCCGTTATACCGTTAAGGCTTTATGTAGACTTCATTAAGCTAAAAAATGTTTATTAACTTAATATGTTAAACTAATTATTAGAAGCATTTCGATATCGATAGCTAAATGTGTAAATACAACAAAATCGACTTTATACCTAAATATAAGATAACGGAATTCTTCTAAATGCACAGCCGTTATGCCATTATGGCTTTATGTAAACTTCAGTTAATTTAAGAAGGTTTATTAACTTAAATATGCTAAACCAGTTATTTGAAGCATTTCGATATCGATTGCTTAATGCATGTATACAAAAAAATCGACTTTATACCTAAATATAAGACTATGGAATTCTTCCAAATGTACTGTCGTTATGCCGCCATGGCTTTATATCAACTTCAATACGTTAAAGAAGGTTTATTAACTTAAATATGCTATACTATTTATTTGAAGCATTTCGATATCGATTGCTAAATGTGTATATACAAGAAAATCGACTTTATACCTAAATATAAGATTACGGAATTCTTCTAAATGCACTGCCGTTATGCCGCCATGGCTTTAAGCCAACTTCCGTTCGTTAAAGAAGGTTTATGAACTTAAATATGCTAAACTATTGATTTGAAGCATTTCGATATCGATTGCTAAATGTGTGGAGGATGGGGTCATGTGTAGAAGTTCACGCAAGTGAGGAAAGTTCTCTGATCGCCATTCACTTGGGAGTGGCCAGAAACGATTCTTTTACATATGACTCAAGCAGCTCACGACTTCCGGTCTTTGACCAAGTATCCTCTGGGTAGCCTAAGAACATCCGTTTGAAGGCGAGCTAAAGTGAGAAGGCGAAACACCCCTGCATAGGGTTGTGCGCTGGGTTTGGGACCCGCCACGTAAAAAAACACCCCCAATGAAAGACAACAACAAGCCTCGGATGAGTGACCCCCCTTTTGATGACGACCATGGCAAACGAAATAAGGACAATGATTTGAGGGCATGCACCTGGAATGTCCGGTCCCTTAATTGGGAAGGTGCCGCTGCCCAGCTGGTAGATGTCCTCGTAAAGATAAAGGCTGACATCACCGCCGTCCAAGAAATGCGATGGACGGGACAAGGACAGAGACGAGTAGGTCCTTGTGACATTTACTACAGTGGCCATATAAAGGAGCGCAAGTTTGGTGTTGGATTCGTGGTGGGAGAGAGACTCCGTCGCCGAGTACTATCATTCACTCCGGAGAATGAACGTCTAGCCACAATCCGCATCAAAGCGAGGTTCTTCAACATATCGCTGATTTGCGCCCACGCCCCGACGGAAGAGAAGGACGATGTGACCAAAGATGCCTTTTATGAGTGCTTAGAGCGCACTTATGAGAGATGCCCCCGCCACGATGTCAAAATCGTGCTTGGCGACTTCAATGCCAGGGTGGGCAAAGAAGGTATCTTTGGCACTACGGTCGGTAAATTCAGCCTCCACGCGGAAACATCCCCAAATGGGCTGAGGCTGATCGACTTCGCCGGGGCCCGAAATATGGTTATCTGTAGCACTAGATTCCAGCATAAGAAGATACATCAAGCTACCTGGCTGTCTCCAGATCGAAAAACCACCAACCAGATCGATCATGTTGTGATAGACGGAAGACACGTCTCCAGTGTTTTAGATGTGCGTGCGCTCCGAGGTCCTAACATCGACTCGGACCACTATATTGTTGCAGCCAAAATACGCACCCGCCTCTGTGCAGCAAAAAACGCACGCCAACAAACACAAGGATGGTTCGACGTCGAGAAGCTGCAATCACAACAGACAGCCGAACGTTTTTCTACTCGGCTTGCACTCCTGCTCTCTGAGAGCACTCGTCAACAACTCGGTATAAGGGAACTGTGGGACGGCATTTCAAACTCCTTACGTACAGCTGCAACCGAAACCATTGGTTTTCGGAAAGTGCAGAAGAACAGCTGGTACGACGAGGAGTGCCGTGTCGCAGCGGAGAGAAAACAGGCTGCCTACCTCGCAACGTTACGATCGACCACAACACGTGCGGGATGGGATAGATACCGAGAGTTGAAGAGGGAAGCGAGACGCATTTGTAGACAGAAAAAGAAAGAGGCCGAAATGCGTGAGTACGAAGAGCTTGATAAGCTGGCCGACAGGGGTAATGCTCGAAAATTCTACGAAAAGATGCGGCGGCTTACAGAAGGTTTCAAGACCGGAGCATACTCTTGTAGAACCCCCAAAGGTGATCTAGTTACCGATGCCCAGAGCATACTTAAATTATGGAGGGAACACTTCTCCAGCCTGCTGAATGGCAGTGAACGCACAACACCAGGAGAAAGCGAACCCGATACCCCAATCGATGACGATGGAGCAGACGTTCCATTGCCCGACCATGAAGAAGTTCGAATAGCAATTGCCCGCCTGAAAAACAACAAAGCGGCAGGGGCCGATGGATTGCCGGCCGAGCTATTCAAACACGGCGGCGAAGAGCTGATAAGGTGCATGCATCAGCTTCTTTGCAAAATATGGTCGGACGAAAGTATGCCCAACGATTGGAATTTAAGTGTGCTATGCCCAATCCACAAAAAAGGAGACCCCACAATCTGCGCCAACTACCGTGGGATTAGCCTCCTCAATATCGCATATAAGGTTCTGTCGAGCGTACTGTGTGAAAGATTAAAGCCCACCGTCAACAAACTGATTGGACCTTATCAGTGTGGCTTTAGACCTGGTAAATCAACAACCGACCAGATATTCACGATGCGCCAAATCTTGGAAAAGACCCGTGAAAGGAGAATCGACACACACCACCTCTTCGTCGATTTCAAAGCTGCTTTCGACAGCACGAAAAGGAGCTGCCTTTATGCCGCGATGTCTGAATTTGGTATCCCCGCAAAACTAATACGGCTATGTAAACTGACGTTGAGCAACACAAAAAGCTCCGTCAGAATCGGGAAGGACCTCTCCGAGCCGTTCGATACCAAACGAGGTTTCAGACAAGGCGATTCCCTATCGTGCGACTTTTTCAACCTGCTTCTGGAGAAAATAGTTCGAGCTGCAGAACTTAACAGAGAGGGTACTATCTTTTATAAGAGTGTACAACTGCTGGCGTATGCCGATGATATTGATATCATCGGCCTCAACACCCGCGCCGTTAGTTCTGCTTTCTCCAGACTGGACAAGGAAGCAAAAGAAATGGGTCTGGCAGTGAACGAGGGCAAGACGAAATATCTCCTGTCATCAAACAAACAGTCGTCGCACTCGCGACTTGGCACTCACGTCACTGTTGACAGTCATAACTTTGAAGTTGTAGATAATTTCATCTATCTTGGAACCAGCGTAAACACCACCAACAATGTCAGCCTAGAAATCCAACGCAGGATAACTCTTGCCAACAGGTGCTACTTTGGACTAAGTAGGCAATTGAGAAGCAAAGTCCTCTCTCGACAAACAAAAACCAAACTCTATAAGTCTCTCATAATTCCCGTCCTCCTATATGGTGCAGAGGCTTGGACGATGACAACAACCGATGAGTTGACGTTGCGAGTTTTCGAGAGAAAGGTTCTGCGAAAGATTTATGGTCCTTTGCGCGTTGGCCACGGCGAATATCGCATTCGATGGAACGATGAGCTGTACGAGATATACGACGACATTGACATAGTTCAGCGAATTAAAAGACAGCGGCTACGCTGGCTAGGTCATGTTGTCCGGATGGATGAAAACACTCCAGCTCTGAAAGTATTCGACGCAGTACCCGCCGCGGGAAGCAGAGGAAGAGGAAGACCTCCACTCCGTTGGAAGGACCAAGTAGAGAAGGACCTGGCCTCGCTTGGAATATCCAATTGGCGCCACGTAGCGAAGAGAAGAAACGACTGGCGCGCTGTTGTTGACTCGGCTATAATCGCGTAAGCGGTGTCTACGCCAGTAAAGAAGAAGAAATGTGTATATACAAGAAAATCGACTTTATACCTAAATATAAGATTACGGAATTCTTCTAAATGCACTGCCGTTATGCCGCCATGGCTTTAAGCCAACTTCCGTTCGTTAAAGAAGGTTTATTAACTTAAATATGCTAATCCAGTTATTTGAAGCATTTCGATATCGATTGCTTAATGCATGTATACAAGAAAATCGACTTTATACCTTAATATAAGACTGTGGAATTCTTCCAAATGTACTGTCGTTATGCCGCCATGGCTTTATATCAACTTCGATACGTTAAAGAAGGTTAATTAACTTAAATATGCTAAACTATTTATTTGAAGCATTTCGATATCGATTGCTAAATGTGTATATACAAGAAAATCGACTTTATACCTAAATATAAGATTACGGAATTCTTCTAAATGCACTGCCGTTATGCCGCCATGGCTTTAAGCCAACTGCAGATCGTTAAAGAAGGTTTATTAACTTAAATATGTTAAACTAATGAGTTGAACCATCACGATATCGATTGCTAAATGTGTATATACAACAAAATCGACTTTATACCTAAATATAAGATAACGGAATTCTTCCAAATGCACTGCCGTTATACCGTTATGGCTTTACGTAAACTTCAGATAGAAAAAGAAGGTTAATTACAACAAAATCGACATTATACCTAAATATAAGTTTACGGAATTCTTCCAAATGCACTGGCGTTATACTGTTATGGTTTTATGTAAACTTCAGTCAGATAAAGAAGGTTAGTTAACTTAAATATGTTAAACTAATGATTTGCAGCATTTCGTTATCGATTGCTAAATGTGCATATACAAGAAAATCGACTTTATACCTAAATATAAGATTACGGAATTCTTCTAAATTCACTGCCGTTATGCCGCCATGGCTTTATGCCAACTTCCGTTCATTAAAGAAGGTTAATTAGCTTAAATATGTTAAACTAATAATTTGAAGCATTTCGATATCGATTGCCAAATGTGTATATACAACAAAATCGACTTTATGCCTAAATATAAGACTACGGAATCCTTCCAAATGCAGTGCTCTTATGGCCTTATGTCAACTTCAGTTCGCTAAAGGAGGTTTATTAACTTAAATATGTTGAACCAGTTATCTGAAGCATTTCGATATAGATTGCGAAATGTGTATATACAAGAAAATCGCCTTTATACCTAAATATAAAATAATAACATTACGGAATTCTTCTAAATGCACTGCCGTTATACCGTTAAGGCTTTATGTTGACTTCAGTATGCTAAAAAATGTTTATTAACTTAATGTGTTAAACTTATGATTTCAAGCATTTCGATATCGATTGCTAAACATGTATATACAAGAAAATCGACTTTATACCTAAACATAAGATTACGGAATTCTTCTGAATGCACTGCCGTTATGCCGCCATGGCTTAAATATTTTAAACTAATGAGTTGAAACATATCGATATCGATGCTAAATGTGTATATACAACAAAATCGAATGTATACCTAAACATAAGATTACGGAATTCTTCTACATGCCAATTTCAGTTCGTTAGAGAGGGTTTATTAACTTAAATATGTTAAACTTATGATTTGAAGCATTTCGATATCGATTGCTAAATGTGTATACACAAGAAAATCGACTTTATACCCAAATATAGAATTAAGAAATTATTCGAAATGCACTGCTGTTATACCGTTAAGGCTTTATGTAAACTTCAGTAAGGTAAAGAAGGTTTATTAACTTAAAGATGTTAAACTAATGATTTGAAGCATTTCGATATCGATTGCTAAATGTGTATATACACGAAAATCGATTTTATACCTAAATAAAAGATTACGGATTCTTCTAAATGCACTGCCGTTATGCCGCCATCTCTGTATGCCAACTTCAGTTCGCTAAAGAAGGTTTATTAACTTAAATATGTTAAACTAATGATTTGAAGCATTTTGATATCGATTGCTAAATGTGTATATACAAGAAAATCTACTTTATACCTAAATATAAGGCTACGGATTTCTTCCAAATGTACTGTCGTTATGCCGCCATGGCCTTATGTCACCTTCAGTACGTTAAAGAAGGTTAATTAACTTAAATATGTTAAACTAATGATTTGAAGCATTTCGATATCGCTTGCTAAATGTGTATATAAAAGAAAATCGAATTTATATCTAAACGTGAGATTACGAAATTCTTCCAAATGTACTGTCGTTATTCCCCCATAGCTTTATATCAAAGAAAGTTAGTTAACTTAAATATGTTAAACTAATGATTTGAAGCATTTCGATATCGATTGCTATATGTGTATATACCACAAAATCGACTTTATACCTAAATATAAGATTACGGATTTCTTCTAAATGTACTGCAATTATACCGTTAAAGCTTTATGTAGACTTAAGTGCGTTAAAGAAGATTTATTAACTTAAATATGTTAAACTAATGACTTGAAGCATTTCGATATCGATTGCTTAATGCGTATATACAACAAAATCGACTTTATACCTAAATATAAGATTATGGAATTCTTCCACATGCACTGCCGTTATGCCGCCATGGCTTTATGTTAACTTCATTGCATTAAAGAAGCTTTACTAACTTAAATATAATAAACTAATGATTTAAAGCATTTCGATATCGATTGCTAAATGAACATATACAAGAAAATCGACTTTATACCTAAATATAAGATAACGGAGTTCATCCTAATATACTGCCGTTATGCCGTTAAGGCTTTTGTAGACTTCAGTAAGATAAAGAGGTTTAATTAACTTAAATATGTTAAACTAATGACTTGAAGCATTTCGATATCGATTGCTAAATGTGTAAATAACTGAAAATCGACTTTGTACCTAAATATAAAGTTATAACATTACGGAATTCTTCTAAATGCACTGCCGTTATACCGTTAAGGCTTTATGTAGACTTCAGTTCATTTAAGAAGGTTTATTAACTTAAATATGCTAAACCAGTTATTTGAAGCATTTCGATATCGATTGCTTAATGCATGTATACAAAAAAATCGACTTTATACCTAAATATAAGACTATGGAATTCTTCCAAATGTACTGTCGTTATGCCGCCATGGCTTTATATCAACTTCAATACGTTAAAGAAGGTTTATTAACTTAAATATGCTATACTATTTATTTGAAGCATTTCGATATCGATTGCTAAATGTGTATATACAAGAAAATCGACTTTATACCTAAATATAAGATTACGGAATTCTTCTAAATGCACTGCCGTTATGCCGCCATGGCTTTAAGCCAACTTCCGTTCGTTAAAGAAGGTTTATGAACTTAAATATGCTAAACTATTGATTTGAAGCATTTCGATATCGATTGCTAAATGTGTATATACAAGAAAATCGACTTTATACCTAAATATAAGATTACGGAATTCTTCTAAATGCACTGCCGTTATGCCGCCATGGCTTTAAGGCAACTTCCGTTCGTTAAAGAAGGTTTATTAACTTAAATATGCTAATCCAGTTATTTGAAGCATTTCGATATCGATTGCTTAATGCATGTATACAAGAAAATCGACTTTATACCTTAATATAAGACTATGGAATTCTTCCAAATATACTGTCGTTATGCCGCCATGGCTTTATATCAACTTCGATACGTTAAAGAAGGTTAATTAACTTAAATATGCTAAACTATTTATTTGAAGCATTTCGATATCGATTGCTAAATGTGTATATACAAGAAAATCGACTTTATACCTAAATATAAGATAACGGAATTCTTCCAAAAGCACTGCCGTTATACCGTTATGGCTTTACGTAAACTTCAGATAGAAAAAGAAGGTTAATTACAACAAAATCGACATTATACCTAAATATAAGTTTACGGAATTCTTCCAAATGCACTGGCGTTATACTGTTATGGTTTTATGTAAACTTCAGTCAGATAAAGAAGGTTAGTTAACTTAAATATGTTAAACTAATGATTTGCAGCATTTCGTTATCGATTGCTTAATGTGCATATACAAGAAAATCGACTTTATACCTAAATATAAGATTACGGAATTTTTCTAAATGCACTGCCGTTATGCCGCCATGGCTTTATGCCAACTTCCGTTCGTTAAAGAAGGTTTATTAACTTAAATATGTTAAACTAATGATTTGAAGCATTTCGATATCGATTGCTAAATGTGTATATACAACAAAATCGACTTTATGCCTAAATATAAGACTACGGAATCCTTCCAAATGCAGTGCCCTTATGGCCTTATGTCAACTTCAGTTCGCTAAAGGAGGTTTATTAACTTAAATATGTTAAACCAGTTATCTGTAGCATTTCAATATAGATTGCGAAATGTGTATATACAAGAAAATCGCCTTTATACCCAAATATAAAATAATAACATCACGGAATTCTTCTAAATGCACTGCCGTTATACCGTTAAGGCTTTATGTAGACTTCAGTATGCTAAAAAATGTTTATTAACTTAATGTGTTAAACTTTTGATTTCAAGCATTTCGATATCGATTGCTAAATGTGTATATACAAGATAATCGACTTTATACCTAAATATAAGATTACGGAATTCTTCTAAATGCACTGCCGTTATGCCGCCATGGCTTAAATATTTTAAACTAATGAGTTAAAGCATCTCGATATCGATGCTAAATGTGTATATACAACAAAATCGAATGTATACCTAAACATAAGATTACGGAATTCTTCTACATGCCAACTTCAGTTCGTTAAAGAGGGTTTATTAACTTAAATATGTTAAACTTATGATTTGAAGCATTTCGATATCGATTGCTAAATGTGTATACACAAGAAAATCGACTTTATACCCAAATATAGAATTAAGAAATTATTCGAAATGCACTGCTGTTATACCGTTAAGGCTTTATGTAAACTTCAGTTAGGTAAAGAAGAGTAATTAACTTAAATATATTGAACTAATGATTTGAAGCTTTTCGATATCGATTGCTAAGTGTGTATATACAACAAAATTGACTTTTTACCTAAATATAAGATTACGGAATTCTTTCAAATGCACTGCCGTTATACCGTTAAGGCTTTATGTAAACTTTAGTAATATAAAAAAGGTTAATTAACTTAAATATGTTAAACTAATGATTTGAAGCATTTCGATATCGATTGCTAAATGTGTATATACAAGAAAATCGACTTTATGCTTAATATAAGATAACGGATTCTTCTAAATGCACTGCCGTTATGCCGCCATCTCTGTATGCCAACTTCAGTTCGTTAAAGAAAGTTTATTAACTTAAATATGTTAAACTAATGACTTGAAGCATTTTGATATCGATTGCTAAATGTGTATATACAACAAAATCGACTTTATACCTAAATATAAGATAACGGAATTGTTCTAAATGCACTGCCGTTATGCCGTTATGGCTTTATGTTAACTTCAGTTCGTTAAAGAAGGTTTATTAACTTAAATATGTTAAACTAATCATTTAAAGCATTTCAAAATCGATTGCTAAATGTATATTTACAAGAAAATCGACTTTATACCTAAATATAAGATTACGGAATTCTTCCAAATGTACTGTCGTTATGCCGCCATGGCTTTATATCACCTTCAATACGTTAAAGATGGTTAATGAACTTATATATGTTAAACTAATGATTTGAAACATTTCGATATCGATTGCTAAATATGTAAATACAAGAAAATCGAATTTATACCTAAATATAAGATTATGGAATTCTTCTAAATGCACTGCAGTTATACCGTCATGGCTTTATGTAGACTTCAGTGCGTTAAAGAAGGTTTATTTTAATTAACTTCAAAATGTAAAACTAATGATTTGAAGCATTTCGATATCGGTTGCTAAATGTGTATATACAGAAAATCGACTTTATACATAAATATAGGGTTACGGAATTCATCGAAATACACTGCCGTTATGGCTTTATATAAACGTCAGTACGTGAAAAAAGGTTGTTTAACTTATATATGTTAAACTTATGATTTGAGGCATTTCGATATCGATTGCTGAATGTGTATATACAAGAAAATCGACTTAGTACCCAAATATAAGATTAAGAAATTCTTCTAAATGCACTGCCGTTATACCGTTAAGGCTTCATGTAAACTTCAGAAAGGTAAGGAAGGTTAATTAACTTAAATATATTGAACTAATTACTGAAGCTTTTCGATATCGATTGCTAAAAGTGTATATACAAGAAAATCGACTTTATGGCTAAATATAATATTACGGAGTTCTTCTAAATGCACTGCCGTTATGCGGTTATGGCTTTATGTTAACTAGAGTTCATTAAAGAAGGTATATTAACCTAAATATGTTAAACTAATGATTTGAAGCATTTCGATATCGCTTGCTAAATGTGTATATACAAGAAAATCGAATTTGTACCTAAACATAAGATTACGGGATTCTATTACATGCACTGCCGTTATGCCGCCATGGCTTTATGTTAACTTCAGTGCGTTAAAGAAGCCTTATTAACTTAGATATGTTAAAATAATGATTTGAAGCATTTCGATATCGATTGCAAAATGTGTGTAATCAAGAAAATCGACTTTATACCAAAACATAAGATTACGGAATTCTTCAAAATGCACTGCCGTTATACCGTTATGGCTTTATGTAAACTTCAGTTCGTTAAAGAAGGTTTATTAATTTAAATATGTTAAACTAATGATTTAAAGCATTTCGATATCGATTGCTAAATGTGTATATACAAGAAAATCGATTTTACCTAAATATAAGATAAAAAAAATTCTTCTAAATGCACTGCCGTTATGGCTTTATGTTAACTTCAGTTCGTTAAAGAAGGTTTATTAACATAAATAAGTTAAACCAGTTATTTGAAACGTTTGGATATCGATTGGTTAATGCTTATATACAAGAAAATCGACTTGATACCTAAATATAAGACTACGGAATTCTTCCAAATGTACTGTCGTTATGGCGCCATTTCTTTATATCAAATTCAATACGTTAAAGAAGGTTTATTAACTTTAATATGTTAAACTAATGATTTGAAGCATTTCGATATCGCTTGCTAAATGTGTATATACAAGAAAATCGACTTTATACCTAAACGTAAGATTACGGAATTCTTCTAAATGCACTGCCGTCATGCCGATAAGGCTTTATGTAAAGGTCAGTAAGATAAAGAAGGTTAATTAACTTAAATATGTTAAACCAGTTATTTGAAGCATTTCGATATCGATTGGTTAATACATATATACAGGAAAATCGACTTTATACCTAAATATAAAACTACGGAATTCTTCCAAATGTACTGTCGTTATGCCGCCATGGCTTTATATAAACTTCAATACGTTAAAGAAGGTTTATTAACTTAAATATGTTAAACTAATGATATGAAGCATTTCGGTATCGCTTGCTTAATGTGTATATACACGAAAATCGAATTTATACCTAAATAGAAGATTACAGAATTCTTCTAAATGCACTGCTGTTATGCGCCATGGCTTTATGCCAACTTCAGTTCGTTAAAGAAGGTTTATTAACTTAAATATGTTAAACTAATGATTTGAAACATTTCGATATCGATTTCTAAATGTGTATATACAAGAAAATCGACTTTATACCTAAACATAAGATTACGGAATTCTTCTAAATGCACTGCCGTTATGCCGCCAAGGCTTTATGCCAACTTCAGTTCGTTAAAGAAGATTTATAGCTTAAATATAATAAACCGGACATCTGATGCATTTTTATATCGATTGCTTAATGCATATATACAAGAAAATCGACTTTATACCTAAATATAAGATTACGGAATTCTTCTGCATGCCGTTATGCCGCCATGGCTTTATGCTAACTTTAATACCTTAAAGAAGGTTAATTAACTTAAATATGTTAAACTAATGATTTGAAGCATTTCAATGTCGATTGCTAAATGTGTATACACAAGAAAATCGAATTTATACCTAAATATAAGATTACGGAATTCTTCTACATGCACTGCCGTTATGCCGCCATGTCTTTATGTTAACTTCAGTGCCTTAAAGATATCAATTGCTAAATATGTATATACAAGAAAAGCGACTTCATACCTAAATATAAAATAACGGAATTCTTCTAAATGCACAGCCGTTATGCCATTATGGCTTTATGTAAACTTCAGTTCATTTAAGAAGGTTTATTAACTTAAATATGCTAAACCAGTTATTTGAAGCATTTCGATATCGATTGCTTAATGCATGTATACAAAAAAGCATAAATGCACTGCCGTTATGCCGCCATGGCTTTATGCCAACTTCCGTTCGTTAAAGAAGGTTTATTAACTTAAATATGTTAAACTAATGATTTGAAGCATTTCGATATCGATTGCTAAATGTGTATATACAACAAAATCGACTTTATGCCTAAATATAAGACTACGGAATCCTTCCAAATGCAGTGCCCTTATGGCCTTATGTCAACTTTAGTTCGCTAAAGGAGGTTTATTAACTTAAATATGTTAAACCAGTTATCTGTAGCATTTCAATATAGATTGCGAAATGTGTATATACAAGAAAATCGCCTTTATACCCAAATATAAAATAATAACATCACGGAATTCTTCTAAATGCACTGCCGTTATACCGTTAAGGCTTTATGTAGACTTCAGTATGCTAAAAAATGTTTATTAACTTAATGTGTTAAACTTTTGATTTCAAGCATTTCGATATCGATTGCTAAATGTGTATATACAAGAAAATCGACTTTATACCTAAATATAAGATTACGGAATTCTTCTAAATGCACTGCCGTTATGCCGCCATGGCTTAAATATTTTACACTAATGAGTTAAAGCATCTCGATATCGATGCTAAATGTGTATATACAACAAAATCGAATGTATACCTAAACATAAGATTACGGAATTCTTCTACATGCCAACTTCAGTTCGTTAAAGAGGGTTTATTAACTTAAATATGTTAAACTTATGATTTGAAGCATTTCGATATCGATTGCTAAATGTGTATACACAAGAAAATCGACTTTATACCCAAATATAGAATTAAGAAATTATTCGAAATGCACTGCTGTTATACCGTTAAGGCTTTATGTAAACTTCAGTTAGGTAAAGAAGAGTAATTAACTTAAATATATTGAACTAATGATTTGAAGCTTTTCGATATCGATTGCTAAGTGTGTATATACAACAAAATTGACTTTTTACCTAAATATAAGATTACGGAATTCTTTCAAATGCACTGCCGTTATACCGTTAAGGCTTTATGTAAACTTTAGTAATATAAAAAAGGTTAATTAACTTAAATATGTTAAACTAATGATTTGAAGCATTTCGATATCGATTGCTAAATGTGTATATACAAGAAAATCGACTTTATGCTTAATATAAGATAACGGATTCTTCTAAATGCACTGCCGTTATGCCGCCATCTCTGTATGCCAACTTCAGTTCGTTAAAGAAGGTTTATTAACTTAAATATGTTAAACTAATGACTTGAAGCATTTTGATATCGATTGCTAAATGTGTATATACAACAAAATCGACTTTATACCTAAATATAAGATAACGGAATTGTTCTAAATGCACTGCCGTTATGCCGTTATGGCTTTATGTTAACTTCAGTTCGTTAAAGAAGGTTTATTAACTTAAATATGTTAAACTAATCATTTAAAGCATTTCAAAATCGATTGCTAAATGTATATTTACAAGAAAATCGACTTTATACCTAAATATAAGATTACGGATTTCTTCCAAATGTACTGTCGTTATGCCGCCATGGCTTTATATCACCTTCAATACGTTAAAGATGGTTAATGAACTTATATATGTTAAACTAATGATTTGAAACATTTCGATATCGATTGCTAAATATGTAAATACAAGAAAATCGAATTTATACCTAAATATAAGATTATGGAATTCTTCTAAATGCACTGCAGTTATACCGTCATGGCTTTATGTAGACTTCAGTGCGTTAAAGAAGGTTTATTTTAATTAACTTCAAAATGTAAAACTAATGATTTGAAGCATTTCGATATCGGTTGCTAAATGTGTATATACAGAAAATCGACTTTATACATAAATATAGGGTTACGGAATTCATCGAAATACACTGCCGTTATGGCTTTATATAAACGTCAGTACGTGAAAAAAGGTTGTTTAACTTATATATGTTAAACTTATGATTTGAGGCATTTCGATATCGATTGCTAAATGTGTATATACAAGAAAATCGACTTAATACCCAAATATAAGATTAAGAAATTCTTCTAAATGCACTGCCGTTATACCGTTAAGGCTTCATGTAAACTTCAGAAAGGTAAGGAAGGTTAATTAACTTAAATATATTGAACTAATTACTGAGGCTTCTTGTAAACTTCAGAAAGGTAAGGAAGGTTAATTAACTTAAATATATTGAACTAATTACTGAAGCTTTTCGATATCGATTGCTAAAAGTGTATATACAAGAAAATCGACTTTATGGCTAAATATAATATTACGGAGTTCTTCTAAATGCACTGCCGTTATGCGGTTATGGCTTTATGTTAACTTGAGTTCATTAAAGAAGGTATATTAACCTAAATATGTTAAACTAATGATTTGAAGCATTTCGATATCGCTTGCTAAATGTGTATATACAAGAAAATCGAATTTGTACCTAAACATAAGATTACGGGATTCTATTACATGCACTGCCGTTATGCCGCCATGGCTTTATGTTAACTTCAGTGCGTTAAAGAAGCCTTATTAACTTAGATATGTTAAAATAATGATTTGAAGCATTTCGATATCGATTGCAAAATGTGTGTAATCAAGAAAATCGACTTTATACCAAAACATAAGATTACGGAATTCTTCAAAATGCACTGCCGTTATACCGTTATGGCTTTATGTAAACTTCAGTTCGTTAAAGAAGGTTTATTAATTTAAATATGTTAAACTAATGATTTAAAGCATTTCGATATCGATTGCTAAATGTGTATATACAAGAAAATCGACTTTATACCTAAATATAAGATAAAAAAAATTCTTCTAAATGCACTGCCGTTATGGCTTTATGTTAACTTCAGTTCGTTAAAGAAGGTTTATTAACATAAATAAGTTAAACCAGTTATTTGAAACGTTTGGATATCGATTGGTTAATGCTTATATACAAGAAAATCGACTTGATACCTAAATATAAGACTACGGAATTCTTCCAAATGTACTGTCGTTATGGCGCCATTTCTTTATATCAAATTCAATATAAGGCTTATTAACTTTAATATGTTAAACTAATGATTTGAAGCATTTCGATATCGCTTGCTAAATGTGTATATACAAGAAAATCGACTTTATACCTAAACGTAAGATTACGGAATTCTTCTAAATGCACTGCCGTCATGCCGATAAGGCTTTATGTAAAGGTCAGTAAGATAAAGAAGGTTAATTAACTTAAATATGTTAAACCAGTTATTTGAAGCATTTCGATATCGATTGGTTAATACATATATACAAGAAAATCGACTTTATACCTAAATATAAAACTACGGAATTCTTCCAAATGTACTGTCGTTATGCCGCCATGGCTTTATATAAACTTCAATACGTTAAAGAAGGTTTATTAACTTAAATATGTTAAACTAATGATATGAAGCATTTCGGTATCGCCTAAATATAAGATTACGGAATTCTTCTGCATGCCGTTATGCCGCCATGGCTTTATGATAACTTTAATACCTTAAAGAAGGTTAATTAACTTAAATATGTTAAACTAATGATTTGAAGCATTTCAATGTCGATTGCTAAATGTGTATACACAAGAAAATCGAATTTATACCTAAATATAAGATTACGGAATTCTTCTACATGCACTGCCGTTATGCCGCCATGTCTTTATGTTAACTTCAGTGCCTTAAAGATATCAATTGCTAATTATGTATATACAAGAAAAGCGACTTCATACCTAAATATAATATTACGGAATTCTTCTAAATGCACTGCCGTTATGCCGTTGTGGCTATATGTTAACTTCTGTTCGTTAAAAAAGGTTTATTAACTTAAATATGTTAAACAAGTTATTTGAAGCATGACTTTATGCCGTTAAGGCTTTTGTAGACTTAAGTAAGATAAAGATGGTTAATTAACTTAAATATGTTAAACTATTGAGTTGAAGCATCTCGATATCGATTGCTAGGTGTATATATACAACAAAATCGACTTTATACCTAAATAAAAATAACAAAATTCTTCCAAGTGCGCTGCCGTTATACCGTTATGGCTTTATGTAAACTTCAATAAGATAAAGAAGGTTAATTAACTTAAATATGTTAAACTAATGATTTGAAGCATTTCGATATCGAATGCTAAATGTGTATATACAAAAATTCGACTTTACACCTAAATATAAGATTACGGAATTCTTCTAAATGCACTGCCGTTATGCCGCCATGGCTTTATGCCAACTTCAGTTCGTTGAAGAAGGTTAATTAACTTAAATATGTTAAACTAATGATTTGAAGCATTTCGATATCGATTGCTAAATGTGTATACACAAGAAAATCGAATTGATACCTAAACATAAGATTACGGAATTCTTCTACATGCACTGCCGTTATGCCGCCATGGCTTTATGGTAACTTCAGTTCGTTAAAGAAGCTTTATTAACTTAAATATGTTAAAATAATGATTTGAAGCATTTCGATATCGATTGCCAAATGAGTATATACAAAAAAATCGACTTTATACCTAAATATAAGATTACAGAATTCTTCTAAATGCACTGCTGTTATGCGCCATGGCTTTATGCCAACTTCAGTTCGTTAAAGAAGCTTTATTAACTTAAATATGTTAAACTAATGATTTGAAACATTTCGATATCGATTTCTAAATGTGTATATACAAGAAAATCGACTTTATACCTAAACATAAGATTACGGAATTCTTCTAAATGCACTGCCGTTATGCCGCCAAGGCTTTATGCCAACTTCAGTTCGTTAAAGAAGGTTTATAGCTTAAATATAATAAACCGGACATATGATGCATTTTTATATCGATTGCTTAATGCATATATACAAGAAAATCGACTTTATACCTAAATATAAGATTACGGAATTCTTCTGCATGCCGTAATGCCGCCATGGCTTTATGTTAACTTTAATACCTTAAAGAAGGTTAATTAACTTAAATATGTTAAACTAATGATTTGAAGCATTTCAATGTCGATTGCTAAATGTGTATACACAAGAAAATCGAATTTATACCTAAATATAAGATTACGGAATTCTTCTACATGCACTGCCGTTATGCCGCCATGTCTTTATGTTAACTTCAGTGCCTTAAAGAAACTTTATTTACTTAAATATGTTAAACTAATGATTTGAAGCATTTCGATATCAATTGCTAAATGTGTATATACAAGAAAAGCGACTTCATACCTAAATATAATATTACGGAATTCTTCTAAATGCACTGCCGTTATGCCGTTGTGGCTATATGTTAACTTCTGTTCGTTAAAGAAGGTTTATTAACTTAAATATGTTAAACAAGTTATTTGAAGCATTTCGATAGCGATTGCTAAATGCATATATACAAGAAAATCGACTTTATACCTAAATATAAGATTACGGAATTCTTCCAAATGTACTGTCGTTATGCCGCCATGACATTATATCACCTTCGATACGTTAAAGAAGGTTAATTAACTTAAATATGTTAAACTAATGATTTGAAGCATTTCGATATCGATTGCTAAATGTGTATATACAAGAAAATCGACTTTATACCTAAATATGAGTTAACGGAGTTCTTCTCAATGCACTGCCTTTATGCCGTTAAGGCTTTTGTAGACTTAAGTAAGATAAAGATGGTTAATTAACTTAAATATGTTAAACTATTGAGTTGAAGCATCTCGATATCGATTGCTAGGTGTATATATACAACAAAATCGACTTTATACCTAAATAAAAGATAACGGAATTCTTCCAAGTGCGCTGCCGTTATACCGTTATGGCTTTATGTAAACTTCAATAAGATAAAGAAGGTTAATTAACTTAAATATGTTAAACTAATGATTTGAAGCATTTCGATATCGAATGCTAAATGTGTATATACAAAAATTCGACTTTACACCTAAATATAAGATTACGGAATTCTTCTAAATGCACTGCCGTTATGCCGCCATGGCTTTATGCCAACTTCAGTTCGTTGAAGAAGGTTAATTAACTTAAATATGTTAAACTAATGGTTTGAAGCATTTCGATATCGATTGCTAAATGTGTATACACAAGAAAATCGAATTTATACCTAAATATAAGGTTACGGAATTCTTTTACATGCACTGCCGTTATGCCGCCATGGCTTTATGTTAACTTCAGTTCGTTAAAGAAGGGTTATTAACTTAAATATGTTAAACTAATGATTTGAAGCATTTCGGTACCGATTGCTAAATGAGCATATACAAGAAAATCGACTTTATATCTAAATATAAGATAACGGATTTCTTCTAAATGCACTGCCGTTATGCCGCCATGGCTTTATGTTAACTTCAGTTCGTTGAAGAAGGTTTATTAACTTAAATATGTAAAACTAATGATTTGAAACATTTCGATATCGATTGCTAAATGTGTATATACAAGAAAATCGACTTTATACCTAAATATAAAATTACGGGATTCTTCTACATGCACTGCCGTTATGCCGCCATGGCTTTATGTTAACTTCAGTGCGTTTAAGAAGCTTAATTAACTTAAATATGTTAAACTAATGATTTGAAGCATTTCGATATCGATTGCTAAATGTGTATATACAACAAAATCGATTTTATACCTACATATGAGATTACGGAATTCTTCCAAATGCACTGCCGTTATGCCGTTAAGGCTTTTGTTGACTTAAGTAAGATAAATATGGTTAATTAACTTAAATATGTTAAACTATTGAGTTGAAGCATCTCTATATCGATTGCTAAGTGTATATATACAACAAAATCGACTTTATACCAAAATATAAGACTACGGAATTCTTCCAAATGCGCTGCCGTTATACCGTTATGGCTTTGTGTAAACTTCAGTAAGATAAAGAAGGTTAATTAACTTAAATATGTTAAACTAATGATTTGAAGCATTTCGATATCGCTTGCTAAATGTGTTTATACAAAAATTCGACTCTATACCTAAATATAAGATTACGGAATTCTTCTAAATGCACTGCCGTTATGTCCCCACGGCTTTATGCCAACTTCAGTTCGTTAAAGAAGGTTTATTAACTCAAATATGTTAAACTAATGATTTGAAGCATTTCGATATCGATTGCTAAATGTGTATATACAAGAAAATGGACTTTATACCTAAATATAATATAACGGAGTTCTTCTCAATGCACTGCCGTTATGCCGTTAAGGCGTTATGTTAACTTCAGTTCGTTAAAGAAGGTTTATTAACTTAAATATGTTAAACCAGTTATTTGAAGCATTTCGAAATCGATTGCTTAATGCATATATACAAGAAATTCGACTTTATACCTAAATATAAGATTACGGAATTCTTCCAAATGTACTGTCGTTATGCCGCCCTGGCTTTATGCCAACTTCAGTTCGTTAAAGAAGGTTTATTAACTTAAATATGTTAAACTAATGATTTGAAGTATTTCGATATCGATTGCTAAATGAGTATATACAACAAAATCGACTTTCTGCCTGAATATAAGATTACGGAATTCTTCTACATGCGCTGCCGTTATGCCGCCATGGCTTTATGTTAACTTCAGTGCATTAAAGAAGCTTTATTTACTTAAATATGTTAAACTTATGATTTGAAGCATTTCGATATCGATTGCTAAATGAGTATATACAAGAAAATCGACTTTACACCTAAATATAATATTACGGAATTCTTCTACATGCACTGTCGTTATGCCGCCATGGCTTTATGCCAACTTCAGTTCGTTAAAGAAGGTTTATTAACTAAAATATGTTAAACTAATTGGTTGAAGCATTTCGATATCGATTGTTAAATATGTAAAAACAAGAAAATCGACTTTACACCTGAATATAAGATTACGGAATTCTTCCAAATGTGCTGCCGTTACACCGTTATGGCATTATGTGAACTTCAGTAAGATAAAGAAGGTTAATTAACCTAATTATGTTAAACTAATGATTTGAAGCATTTTGATATCGATTGCTAAATATGTAAATACAAGAAAATCGACTTTACGCCTAAATATAAGATTACGGAATTCTTCTACATGCACTGTCGTTATGCCGCCATGGCTTTATGCCAACTTCAGTTCGTTAAAGAAGGTTTATTAACTAAAATATGTTAAACTAATTGGTTGAAGCATTTCGATATCGATTGCTAAATGTGTATATACAACAAAATCGATTTTATACCTAAATATAAGATTACGGAATTCTTCCAAATGCGCTGCCGTTATACCGTTATGGCATTATGTGAACTTCAGTAAGATAAAGAAGGTTAATTGACCTAATTATGTTAAACTAATGATTTGAAGCATTTTGATATCGATTGCTAAATATGTAAATACAAGAAAATCGACTTTACACCTAAATATAGGATTACGGAATTCTTCTACATGCACTGTCGTTATGCCGCCATGGCTTTAAGCCAACCGTATTTCGTTAAAGAAGGTTTGTTAACTAAAATATGTTAAACTAATGGGTTGAAGCATTTCGATATCGATTGCTAAATGCATATATACAAGAAAATCGACTTTATACCTAAATATAAGATTACGGAATTCTTCCAAATGTACTGTCGTTATGCCGCCATGGCTTTATGCCAACTTCAGTGCGTTAAAGAAGCTTAATTAACTTAAATATGTTAAACTAATGATTTGAAGCATTTCGATATCGAATGCTAAATGTGTATATACAAAAATTCGACTTTACACCTAAATATAAGATTACGGAATTCTTCTAAATGCACTGCCGTTATGCCGCCATGGCTTTATGCCAACTTCAGTTCGTTAAAGAAGGTTAATTAACTTAAATATGTTAAACTAATGATTTGAAGCATTTCGATATCGATTGCTAACTGTGTATACACAAGAAAATCGAATTTATACCTAAATATAAGATTACGGAATTCTTCTACATGCACTGCCGTTATGGCTTTATATAAACGTCAGTACGTTAAAAAAGGTTGTTTAAATTAAATATGTTAAAGTTATTATTTGAAGCATCTCGATATCGATTCCCAGATGTGTAAATACATGAAAATAGACTATAACCTAAATATAAAGTTACGGAATTCTTCTACATGCACCACCGTTATGCCGCCATGGCTTTATGCCAACTTCAGTTCGTTAAAGAGGGTTTATTAACTTAAATATGTTAAACTTATGATTTGAAGCATTTCGATATCGATTGCTAAATGTGTATATACAAGAAAATCGACTTTATACCCAAATATAAGATTAAGAAATTCTTCTAAATGCACTGCCGTTATACCGTTAAGGCTTCATGTAAACTTCAGTAAGGTAAAGAAGGTTAATTAACTTAAATATATTGAACTAATGACTGAAGCTTTTCGATATCGATTGCTAAATGTGTATATATTTGCCCATTTGCCAAAATTAAGGCGTCGCGGATAATCAGCTGGGTTTAGTTTTTGTGCCATTTGAATTTTATATGGAAACATCTTCAAATCTTTATGTATTATGCGTCGGAGAGTGGTGCGAGAGATGTCTAATTCCTGAGAGCGGCGATACCTCGATGTCGATGGAGTCTCCTTAATACTGGCTCGTACAGCTTCGATATTTTCATCAGAACGTCTTGTGCGTTGTCTGGATGCATGACTGGCATTACTGAGTTTACCGGTGTTCACAAATTTTGCGTATAAAGACTTAATTGTGTTCTTAACTGGGGCACTTTTCACTTTATTTTTTTTGCGAAACGCACGTTGAGTTAACACAATTGGAAAGTTATTTTGAATATAAAGCTGAACAATTTCAGCGCGTTTGTTTGGAGTGTACTGTTCCATGGTATAAATTGTCTTCGAATGACGCTTCTAACGCGGTATGACATTAGCCGATTTGTCAGCGCTGTTAAAAGTTACAGCGCTGCCAGATGGGTCAACTTTAAATGGCCTACCCTGTACAAGAAAATCGACTCTATAGCGAAATATAATATTACGGAGTTCTTCTAAATGCACTGCCGTTATGCGGTTATGTCTTTATGTTAACTTGAGTTCATTGAAGAAGGTATATTAACTTAAATATGTTAAACTAATGATTTGAAGCATTTCGATATCGCTTGCTAAATGTGTATATACAAGAAAATCGAATTTGTACCTAAACATAAGATAACGGAGTTCTTCTCAATGCACTGCCGTTATGCCGTTAAGGCGTTATGCTAACTTCAGTTCGTTAAAGAAGGTTTATTAACTTTAATATGTTAAACCAGTTATTTGAAACATTTGGATATCGATTGGTTAATGCATATATACAAGAAAATCGACTTGATACCTAAATATAAGACTACGGAATTCTTCCAAATGCACCACCGGTATACAGTTAAGCCTTTATGTAAACGTCAGTAAGATAAAATAGGCTAAATAACTTAAATACATATGTTAAACTAATGATTTGAAGCATTTCAATATCGATTGTTAAATGTATATATACAACAAAATCGATTTTATACCTAAATATAAGATTACGGAATTCTTCAAAATGCACTGCCGTTATACCGTTATGGCTTTATGTAAACTTCAGTAAGATAAAGAAGGTTAATTAACTTAAATATTTTAAACTAATGATTTGAAGCATTTCGATATCGAATGCTAAATGTGTATATACAAAAATTCGACTTTACACCTAAATATAAGATTACGGAATTCTTCTAAATGCACTGCCGTTATGCCGCCATGGCTTTATGCCAACTTCAGTTCGTTAAAGAAGGTTAATTAACTTAAATATGTTAAACTAATGATTTGAAGCATTTCGATATCGATTGCTAAATGTGTATACACAAGAAAATCGAATTTATACCTAAATATAAGATTACGGAATTCTTCTACATGCACTGCCGTTATGCCGCCATGGCTTTATGTTAACTTCAGTTCGTTAAAGAAGGTTTATTAACTTAAATATGTTAAACTAATGATTTGAAGCATTTCGGTGTCGATTGCTAAATGAGTATATACAAGAAAATCGACTTTATATCTAAATATAAGATAACGGAGTTCTTCTCAATGCACTGCCGTTATGCCGTTAAGGCGTTATGCTAACTTCAGTTCGTTAAAGAAGGTTTATAACTTAAATATGATAAACCGGTTATTTGATGCATTTTTATATCGATTGCTTAATGCATATATACAAGAAAATCGACTTTATACCTAAATATAAGATTACGGAATTCTTCTGCATGCCGTTATGCCGCCATGGCTTTATGTTAACTTCAATACGTTAAAGAAGGTTAATTAACTTAAATTCGTTAAACTAATGATTTGAAGCATTTCAATGTCGATTGCTAAATGTGTATACACAAGAAAATCGAATACTTCTACATGCACTGCCGTTATGCCGCCATGGCTTTATGTTAACTTCAGTGCGTTAAAGAAGCTTTATTTACTTAAATATGTTAAACTAATGATTTGAAGCATTTCGATATCAATTGCTAAATGTGTATATACAAGAAAATCGACTTCATACCTAAATATAAGATAACGGAATTCTTCTAAATGCACTGCCGTTGTGGCTTTATGTTATTTTCTGTTCGTTAAAGAAGGTTTATTAACTTAAATATGTTAAACCAGTTATTTGAAGCATTTCGATATCGTTTGCTAAATGCATATATACAAGAAAATCGACTTTATACCTAAATATAAGATTACGGAATTCTTCCAAATGAACTGTCGTTATGCCGCCATGACAATATAACACCTTCGATACGTAAAAGAAGGTTAATTAACTTAAATATGTTAAACTAATGATTTGAAGCATTTCGATATCGATTGCTAAATGTGTATATACAAGAAAATCGACTTTATACCTAAATATAACATAACGGAGTTCTTCTCATTGCACTGCCGTTATGCCGTTAAGGCTTTTGTAGACTTAAGTAAGATAAAGATGGTTAATTAACTTAAATATGTTAAACTATTGAGTTGAAGCATCTCGATATCGATTGCTAGGTGTATATATACAACAAAATCGACTTTATACCTAAATAAAAGATAACGGAATTCTTCCAAATGCGCTGCCGCTATACCGTTATGGCTTTATGCCAACTTCTGTTCGTTAAAGAAGGTTTATTAACTCAAATATGTTAAACTAATGATTTGAAGCATTTCGATATCGAATGCTAAATGTGTATACACAAGAAAATCGAATTTATACCTAAATATAAGATTACGGAATTCTTCTACATGCACTGCCGTTATGCCGCCATGGCTTTATGTTAACTTCAGTTCGTTAAAGAAGGTTTATTAACTTAAATATGTTAAACTAATGATTTGAAACATTTCGATATCGATTGCTAAATGTGTATATACAAGAAAATCGACTTTATACCTAAATATAAAAGTACGGGATTCTTCTACATGCACTGCCGTTATGCCGCCATGGCTTTATATCAATTTCAATACGTTAAAGAAGGTTAATTAACTTAAATATGTTAAACTAATGATTTGAAGCATTTCGATATCGATTGCTAAATGCGTATATACAACAAAATCGGCTTTATACCTACATATGAGATTACGGAATTCTTCCAAATGCACTGCCGTTATGCCGTTAAGGCTTTTGTAGACTTAAGTAAGATAAAGATGGTTAATTAACTTAAATATGTTAAACTGTTGAGTTGAAGCATCTCGATATCGATTGCTATGTGTATATATACAACAAAATCGACTTTATACCAAAATATAAGACTACGGAATTCTTCCAAATGCGCTGCCGCTATACCGTTATGGCTTTATGTAAACTTCAGTAAGATAAAGAAGGTTAATTAACTTAAATATGTTAAACTAATGATTTGAAGCATTTCGATATCGAATGCTAAATGTGTATATACAAAAATCCGACTCTATACCTAAATATAAGAATACGGAATTCTTCTAAATGCACTGCCGTTATGCCCCCATGGCTTTATGCCAACTTCTGTTCGTTAAAGAAGGTTTATTAACTCAAATATGTTAAACTAATGATTTGAAGCATTTCGGTATCGATTGCTAAATGTGTATATACAAAAAAATGGAATTTATACCTAAATATAAGATAACGGAGTTCTTCTCAATGCACTGCCGTTATGCCGTTAAGGCGTTATGTTAACTTCAGTTCGTTAAAGAAGGTTTATTAACTTAAATATGTTAAACCAGTTATTTGAAGCATTTCGAAATCGATTGCTTAATGCATATATACAAGAAATTCGACTTTATACCTAAATATAAGATTACGGAATTCTTCCAAATGTACTGTCGTTATGCCGCCCTGGCTTTATGTCAACTTCAATACGTTAAAGAAGGTTAATTAACTTAAACATATTAAACTAATGATTTGAAGCATTTTGATATCGATTGCTAAATGTGTATATACAACAAAATCGACTTTTTACCTAAAGATCAGATTACGGAATTCTTCCAAATGCACGACCGTTATACCGTTAAGGCTTTATGTAAACTCCAGTAAGATAAAGAAGGTTTATTAACTTAAATATGTAAAACTAATGTTGACTTTATACCTAAATATAAGATTAGGCAATTCTTCTAAATACACTGCCGTTTTGCCGACATGACTTTATGCCAACTTCAGTTCGTTAAAGAAGGTTTATTAACTTAAATATGTTAAACTAATGATTTGAAGCATTTCAATATCGATTGCTAAATGAGTATATACAAAAAAATCGAATTTATACCTAAATATAAGATTACGGATTTCTTCTACATGCACTGCCGTTATGCCGCCATGGCTTTATGTTAACTTCAGTGCATTAAAGAAGCTTTATTAACTTAAATATGTTAAACTAATGATTTGAAGCATTTCGATATCGATTGCTAAATGAGTATATACAACAAAATCGACTTTACACCTAAATATAAGATTATGGAATTCTTCTACATGCACTGTCGTTATGCCGCCATGGCTTTATGCCAACTTCAGTTCGTTAAAGAAGGTTTATTAAATTAAATATGTTAAACTAATGGGTTGAAGTATCTCGATATCGATTGCTAAATGCATATATACAAGAAAATCGACTTTATACCTAAATATAAGATTACGGAATTCTTCCAAATGTACTGTCGTTATGCCGCCATGGATTTATGCAAACTTCAGTTCGTTAAAGAAGGTTTATTAACTCAAATATGTTAAACTAATGATTTGAAGCATTTCGATATCGATTGCTAAATGTGTATCTACAAGAAAATCGACTTTATACCTAAATATAAGATTACGGAATTCTTCTAAATGCTTTGCCGTTATTCCGTTAAAACGTTTATATACTTCAGTAAGATAAAGAGGGTTAATTAGCTTAAATATGTTAAACAAATGATTTCAAGCATTTCGATATCGATTGTTAAATGAGTATATACAAAAAAATCGACTTTATACCTAAACATAATATTAATTAATTCCTCTAAATGTACTGCCGTTATACCGTTATGGCTTTATGTAAACTTCAATAAGATAAAGAAGGTTAATTAACTTAAATATGTTAAACTAATGATTTGAAGCATTTCGAAATCGAATGCAAAATGTGTATATACAAAAATTCGACTTTATACCTAAATATAAGATTACGGAATTCTTCTAAATGCACTGCCGTTATGCCGCCATGGCTTTATGCAAACTTCAGTTCGTTAAAGAAGGTTTATTAACTCAAATATGTTAAACTAATGATTTGAAGCATTTCGATATCGATTGCTAAATGTGTATCTACAAGAAAATCGACTTTATACCTAAATATAAGATTACGGAATTCTTCTAAATGCTTTGCCGTTATGCCGTTAAAACGTTTATAGACTTCAGTAAGATAAAGAGGGTTAATTAGCTTAAATATGTTAAACTAATGATTTGAAGCATTTCGATATCGATTGCTAAATGAGTATATAAAACAAAATCGACTTTATACCTAAATATAAAATTACGGAATTCTTCTACATGCACTGCCGTTATGCCACCATGGCTTTATGTTAACTTCAGTGCCTTAAAGAAGCTTTATTAACTTAAATATGTTAAACTAATGATTTGAAGCATATCGATATCGATTGCTAAATGAGTATATACAAGAAAATCTACTTTATACCTAAACGTAATTTTAATTAATTCTTCTAAATGCACTGCCGTTATGCCGTTAAGGCTTTTATAGACTTCATTAAAATAGAGAGGGTTAATTAACTTAAATATGTTAAACTAATGATGTGAAGCATTTCGATATCGATTGCTAAATGCGTATATACAACAAAATCGATTTTATACCTAAATATGAGATTACGGAATTCTTCCAAATGCACTGCCGTTATGCCGTTAAGGCTTTTGTAGACTTAAGTAAGATAAAGATGGTTAATTAACTTAAATATGTTAAACTATTATATACCTATATATATATTTGGAAGAATTCCGTAGTCTTATATTTAGGTATAAAGTCGATTTTGTTGTATCTATATATATATATATATATATATAAAGTCGATTTTGTTGTATCTATATATATATAGATACAACAAAAGCGACTTTATACCTAAATATAAGACTACGGAATTCTTCCAAATGCGCTGCCGTTATACCGTTATGGCTTTATGTAAACTTCAATAAGATGAAGAAGGTTAATTAACTTAAATATGTTAAACTAATGATTTGAAGCATTTCGAGATCGGATGCTAAATGTGTATATACAAAAATTCGACTTTATACCTAAATATAAGATTACGGAATTCTTCTAAATGCCGTTATGGCTTTAATTTAACTTCAGTTCGTTTAAGAAGGTTTATTAACTTAAATATGTTAAACCAGTTATTTGACGCATTTCGAAATCGATTGCTTAATGCATATATACAAGAAATTCGACTTTATACCTAAATATAAGATTACAGAATTCTTCCAAATGTACTGTCGTTATGCCGCCATGGATTTATGTTAACTTCAGTGCGTTAAAGAAGCTTAATTAACTTAAATATGTTAAACTAATGAGTAGAAGCATTTCGATATCGATTGCTAAATATGTAAATAGAAGAAAATCGACTTTACACCTAAATATAAGATTATGGAATTCTTCTACATGCACTGTCGCTATGCCGCCATGGCTTTATGCCAACTTCAGTTCGTTAAAAGAGGTTTATTAACTTAAATATGTTAAACTAATGGGTTGAAGCATTTCGATATCGATTGCTAAATGTGTATATACAACAAAATCGATTTTATACCTAAATTAAAGATTACGGAATTCTTCCAAATGCACTGCGTTATACCGTTATGGCTTTATGTAAACTTCAGTAAGATAAAGAAGGTTAATTAACTTAAATATGTTAAACCAGTTATTTGAAGCATTTCGTTATCGATTGCTAAATGTGTATATACAAGAAAATCGACTTTATACCTAAATATAAGATAACGGAATTCTTCCAAATGCACTGCCGTTATACCCTTATGGCTTTATGTAAACTTCAGTAAGATAAAGAAGGTTAATTAACTCAAATATGTTAAACCAGCTATTTGAAGCATTTCGATATCGCCTGCTAAATGTGTATATACAAGAAAATCGACTTTATACCTAATTATAAGATAACGGAATTCTTCTACATGCACTGCCGTTTTGCCGCCATGGCTTTGTGCCAACTTCATTTCGTTAAAGAAGGTTTATTAACTTAAATATGTTAAACTAATGAGTAGAAGCATTTCGATATCGATTGCTAAATATGTAAATAGAAGAAAATCGACTTTACACCTAAATATAAGATTATGGAATTCTTCTACATGCACTGTCGCTATGCCGCCATGGCTTTATGCCAACTTCAGTTCGTTAAAAGAGGTTTATTAACTTAAATATATTAAACTAATGATTTGAAGCATTTCGATATCGATTGCTAAATGAGTATATACAACAAAATCGACTTTATACCTAAATATAAAATTACGGAATTCTTCTACATGCACTGCCGTTATGCCGACATGGCTTTATGTTAACTTCAGTGCGTTAAAGAAGCTTAATTAACTTAAATATGTTAAACTAATGATTTGAAGCATTTCGACATCGATTGCTAAATGAGTATATACAAGAAAATCGACTTTATACCTAAACATAATATTAATTAATTCTTCTAAATGCACTGCCGTTATGCCGTTAAGGCTTTTGTAGACTTCATTAAGATAGAGAGGGTTAATTAACTTAAATATGTTAAACTAATGATTTGAAGCATTTCGATATCGATTGCTAAATGTGTATATACAACAAAATCGATTTTATACCTAAATATGAGATTATGGAATTTTTCCAAAAGCACTGCCGTTATGCCGTTAAGGCTTTTGTAGACTTAAGTAAGATAAAGATGGTTAATTGACTTAAATATGTTAAACTATTGAGTTGAAACATCTCGATATCGATTGCTAGGTGTATATATACAACAAAATAGGCTTTATACCTAAATATAAGACTTCGGGATTCTTCCAAATGCGCTGCCGTTATACCGTTATGGCTTTATGTAAACTTCAATAAGATAAAGAAGGTTAATTAACTTAAATATGTTAAACTAATGATTTGAAGCATTTCGATATCGAATGCAAAATGTGTATATACAAAAATTCGACTTTATACCTAAATATAAGATTACCGAATTCTTCTAAATGAACTACCGTTATTGCGCCATGGCTTTATGTAAACTTCAGTAAGATAAAGAAGGTTTATTACTTAAATATGTAAACCTAATGATGACTTTATACCTAAATATAAGATTACGGAATTCTTCTAAATACACTGCCGTCTTGCCGCCATGACTTTATGCCAACTTCAGTTCGTTAAAGAAGGTTTATTAACTTAAATATGTTAAACTAATGGTTTGAAGCATTTCGATATCGATTGCTAAATGAGTATATACAAGAAAATCGACTTTATACCTAAATATAATGTAACGGAGTTGTTCTCAATGCACTGCCGTTATGCCGTTAAGGCGTTATGTTAACTTCAGTTCGTTAAAGAAGTTTTATTAACTTAAATATATTAAACCAGTTATTTGAAGTATTTCGAAATCGATTGCTTAATGCATATATACAAGAAAATCGACTTTTTACCTAAATATAAGATTACGGAATTCTTCTAAATGCACTGCCGTTATGCCGCCATGGCTTTATGCCAACTTCAGTTCGTTAAAGAAGGTTTATTAACTTAAATATGTTAAACTAATGATTTGAAGCATTTCGATATCGATTGCTAAATGTATGTACACAAGAAAATCGAATTTATACCTAAATATAAGATTACGGAATTCTTCTAAATGCACTGCCGTTATGCCGCAATGGCTTTATGCCAACTTCAGTTCGTTACAGAAGGTTTATTAACTTAAATATGTTAAACTAATGGTTTGAAGCATTTCGATATCGATTGTTAAATATGTAAATACAAGAAAATCGACTTTACACCTAAATATAAGATTACGGAATTCTTCCAAATGCGCTGCCGTTATACCGTTATGGCATTATGTTAACTTCAGTAAGATAAAGAAGGTTAATTATTCTAATTATGTTAAACTAATGATTTGAAGCATTTTGATATCGATTGCTAAATATGTAAATACAAGAAAACCGACTTTACACCTAAATATAAGATTGCGGAATAATTCTACATGCACTGTCGTTATGCCGCCATGGCTTTATGTTAACTTTAATACGTTAAAGAAGGTTTATTAACTAAAATATGTTAAATTAATGGGTTGAAGTATTTCGATATCGATTGCTAAATGTGTATATACAATAAAACCGACTTTATACCTAAATATAAAAATACGGAATTTTTCCAAATGCACTGCCGTTATACCGTTATGGCTTTATGTAAACTTCAGTAAGATAAAGAATGTTAATTAACTTAAATATGTTAAACCAGTTATTTGAAGCATTTCGTTATCGATTGCTAAATGAGTATATACAAGAAAATCGACTTTATACCTAAATATAAGATAACGGAATTCTTCTACATGCACTGCTGTTATGCCGCCATGGCTTTATGTTAACTTCAGTGCGTTAAAGAAGCTTAATTAACTTAAATATGTTAAACTAATGGCTTGAAGCATTTCGATATCGATTGCTTAATATGTAAATGGAAGAAAATCGACTTTACAACTAAATATAAGATTATGGAATTCTTCTACATGCACTGTCGTTATGCCGCCATGGCTTTATGCCAACGTTAAAAAAGGTTTATTAACTTAAATATGTTAAACTAATGGGTTGAAGCATCTCGATATCGATTGCTAAATGCATATATACAAGAAAATCGACTTTATACCTAAATATAAAATTACGGAATTCTTCCAAATGTACTGTCGTTATGCCGCCATGACATTACATCACCTTCTATACGTTAAAGAAGGTTAATTAACTTAAATATGTTAAACTAATGATTTGAAGTATTTCGATATCGATTGCTAAATGAGTATATACAAGAAAATCGACTTTATACCTAAATATAAAATTACGGAATTATTCTACATGCACTGCCGTTATGCCGCCATGGCTTTATGTTAACTTCAGTGCGTTAAAGAAGCTTAATTAACTTAAATATGTTAAACTAATGATTTGAAGCATTTCGACATCGATTGCTAAATGAGAATATACAAGAAAATCGACTTTATACCTAAACATAATATTAACTAATTCCTCTAAATGCACTGCCGTTATGCCGTTAAGGCTTTTGTAGACTTCATTAAGATAGAGAGGGTTAATTAACTTAAATATGTTAAACTAATTATTTGAAGCATTTCGATATCGATTGCTAAATGTGTATATAAAACAAAATCGATTTTATACCTAAATATGAGATTACGGAATTTTTCCAAAAGCACTGTAGTTATGCCGTTAAGGCTTTTGTAGACTTAAGTAAGATAAAGATGGTTAATTAACTTAAATATGTTAAGCTATTGAGTTGAAGCATCTCGATATCGATTGCTAGGTGTATATATACAACAAAATCGACTTTATACCTAAATATAAGACTACGGGATTCTTCCAAATGCGCTTCCGTTATACGGTTATGGCTTTATGTAAACTTCAATAAGATAAAGAAGGTTAATTAACTTAAATATGTTAAACTAATGATTTGAAGCATTTCGATATCGATTGCAAAATGTGTATATACAAGAAAATCGACTTTATACCTAAATATAAGATAACGGAATTCTTCTACAGGCACTGTCGTTATGCCGCCCTGGCTTTATGCCAACTTCAGTTCATTAAAAAAGGTTTATTAACTAAAATGTGTTAAACTAATGGGTTGAAGCATCTCGGTATCGATTGCTAAATGTGTATATACAACAAAACCGATTTTATACCTAAATATAAGATTACGGAATTCTTCTAAATGCACTGCCGTTATGCCGTTATGGCTTTATGTAAACTTCAGTAAGATAAAGAAGGTTAATTAACTTAAATATGTTAAACCAGTTATTTGAAGCATTTCGTTATCGATTGCTAAATGTGTATATACAAGAACATCGTTTTTTTTACCTAAATATAAGATTACGGAATTCTTCTACATGCACTGCCGTTATGCCGTTAAGGCGTTATGTTAACTTCAGTGCGTTAGAGAAGCTTAAGCAACTAAAATATGTTAAACTAATGGCTTGAAGCATTTCGATATCGATTGCTAAATATGTAAATACAAGAAAATCGACTTTATACCCAAATATAAGATTACGGAATTCTTCTACATGCACTGTCGTTATGCCGCCATGGCTTTATGCCAACTTCAGTTCGTTAAAGACGGTTTATTAACTAAAACATGTTAAACTAATGGCTTGAAGCATCTCGATATCGATTGCTAAATGTGTATATACAACAAAATCGATTTTATACCTAAATATAAGATTACGGAATTCTTCTAAATGCACTGCCGTTATACCGTTATGGCTTTATGTAAACTTCAGTAAGATAAAGAAGGTTAATTAACTTAAATATGTTAAACCAGTTATTTGAAGCGTTTCGATATCGATTGGTTAATGCATATATACAAGAAAATAAGCTTTATACCTATGTATAAGACTACGGAATTCTTCCAAATGTACTGTCGTTATGCCGTTAAGGTGTTATAGCAACTTCAGTTCGTTAAAGAAGGTTTATTACTTAAATATGTTAAACCAGTTATTTGAAGCATTTCGATATCGATTGGTTAATGCATATATACAGGAAAATAGGTTTTATACCTAAATATAAGACTACGGAATTCTTTCAAATGTACTGTCGTTATGCCGAAATGGCTTTATATCAACTTCAATACGTTAAAGAAGGTTTATTAACTTAAATATGTTAAACCAATGATTTGGAGCATTTCGATATCGCTTTCTAAATGTGTATATACAAGAAAATCGAATTTATACCTAAACATAAGATTACGGAATTCTTCCACATGCACTGCCGTTATGCCGCCCTGGCTTTATGTTAACTTCAATGCGTTAAAGAAGGTTTATTTACTTAAATATGTTAAACTAATGATTTGAAGCATTTTGATATTGATTGCTAAATGTGTATATACAAGAAAATCGACTTTTTACCTAAATATAAGATTACGGAATTCTTCTAAATGCACTGCCTTTATGCCGCCATGGCTTTATGCCAACATCAGTTCGTTAAAGAAGGTTTATTAACTTAAATATGTTAAACTAATGGTTTGAAGTATTTCGCTATCGATTGCTAAATATGTAAATACAAGAAAATCGACTTTACACCTAAATATAAGATTACGGAATTCTTCCAAATGCGCTGCCGTTATACCGTTATGGCATTATCTAAACTTCAGTAACATGAAAAAGGTTAATTAACTTAATTATGTTAAACTAATGATTTGAAGCATTTTGATATCGATTGCTAAATGTGTATATACAAGAAAATCGACTTTTTACCTAAATATAAGATTAGGGAATTCTTCTACATGCACTGCCGTTTTGCCGCCATGACTTTATGCCAACTTCAGTTCGTTAAAGAAGGTTTATTAACTTAAATATGTTAAACTAATGATTTGAAGCATTTCGATATCGATTGCTAAATGAGTATATTCAAGAAAATCGACTTTATACCTGAATATAAGACTACATAATTCTTCTACGTGCACTGCCGTTATGCCGCCATGGCTTTATGCCAACTTCATTTCGTTAAAGGAGGTTTATTAACTAAAATATGTTAAACTAATGGGTTGAAGCATCTCGATATCGATTGCTAAATGTGTATATACAACAAAATCGACTTTATACCTAAATATAAGATTACGGAATTCTTCTAAATGCACTGCCGTTACACCGTTATGGCTTTATGTAAACTTCAGTAAGATAAAGAAGGTTAATTAACTTAATTATGTTAAGCTAATCATTTAAAGCATTTTGATATCGTTTGCTTAATGTGTATATACAAGAAAATTGACTTTTTACCTAAATATAAGATAACGGAATTCTTCTACATGCACTGCCGTTATGCCGCCATGGCTTTATGTTAACTTCAGTGCGTTAACGAAGCTTAATTAACTTAAATATGTTAAACTAATGGTTTGAAGCATTTCGATATCGATTGCTAAATATGTAAATACAAGAAAATCGACTTTACACCTAAATATAAGATTATGGAATTCTTCTAAATGCACTGTCGTTAAGCCGCCATGGCTTTATGTTAACTTCAATACGTTAAAGAAGGTTTATTAACTTAAATACGTTAAACTAGTGGATTAAAGCATCTCGATATCGATTGCTAATTTGTATATACAACAAAATCGACTTTATACCTAAATATAAGATTACGGAAAGCTACCGTTATACCGTTATGGTATTATGTGAACTTCAGTGCGTTAAAGAAGATTAATTAACTTAATTATGTTAAACTAATGATTTGAAGCATTTTGATATCGATTGCTTAATGTGTATATACAAGAAAATCGACTTTACACCTAAATATAAGATTACGGAATTCTTCTACCTGCACTGTCGTTATGCCGTTATGGCATTATGTGAACTTCAGTAAGATAAAGAAGGTTAATTAACTTAAACATATTAAACTAATGATTTGAAGCATTTCGATATCGATTGCTAAATGTGTATATACAACAAAATCGACTTTATACCTAAATATAAGATTACGGAATTCTTCTAAATGCGCTGCCGTTATACCGTTATGGCATTATGTGAACTTCAGTAAGATAAAGAAGGTTAATTAACTTAATTAAGTTAAGCTAATGATTTAAAGCATTTTGATATCGATTGCTTAATGTGTATATACAAGAAAATCGACTTTATACGTAAATTTAAGATAACGGAATTCTTCTTAATGCACTGCCGTTTTGCCGCCATGACTTTATGCCAACTTCAGTTCGTTAAAGAAGGTTTATTAACTTAAATATGTTAAACTAATGGTTTGAAGCATTTCGATATCGATTGCTAAATGAGTGTATACAAGAAAATCGACTTTATATTTGAATATGAGATTACGGAATTCTTCTACATGCACTGCCGTTATGCCGTTGTGGCTTTATGTGAACTTCTGTTCGTTAAAGAAGGTTTATTAACTTAAATATGTTTAACCAGATATTTGAAGCATTTCGATATCGATTGCTAAATGCATATATACAAGAAAATCGAATTTATACCTAAATATAAGATTACGGAATTCTTCCAAATGTACTGTCGTTATGCCGCCAAGGCTTTATATCACCTTCGATACGTTAAATTAGGTTAATTAACCTAAATATAGTAAACTCATGACCTGAAGCATTTCGATATCGATTGCTAAATGAGTATATACAACGAAATCGACTTTATACCTTAATATAAAATTACGGAATTCTTCTACATGCACTGCCGTTATGCCGACATGGCTTTAAAATAACTTCAGTGCGTTAAAGACAGTTTATTAACTTAAATATGTTAAAGTAATGATTTGAATCATTTCGATATCGAATGCTAAATGTGTACATACAAACATTCGTTTTCATACCTAAATATAAGATTACGGAATTCCTCTAAATGCACTGCCGTTATGCCGCCATGGCTTTATGCCAACTTCAGTTCGTTAAAGAAGGTTTATTAACTGAAATATGCTAAACTAATGAGTTGAAGCATTTCGATATCGATTGCTAAATGAGTATATACAACAAAATCGACTTTATACCAAAATATAAGTTTACGGAATTTTTCCAAATGCACTGTCGTTATGCCGCCATGGCTTTATATCAACTTCAGTTCGTTAAAGAAGGTTTATTAACTTAAATATGTTAAACTAATGGGTTGAAGTATCTCGATATCGATTGCAAAATGTGTATATACAACAAAATCGACTTTATACCTAAATATAAGATTACGGAATTCTTCCAAATGCGGTGCCGTTATGCCGCCATGGCTTTATGCCAACTTCAGTTCGTTAAAGAAGGTTTATTAATTTAAATATGTTAAACTAATGTGTTGAAGCATCTCGATATCGATTGCCAAATGTGTATATAGAAGAAAATCGACTTTATACCTAAATATAAGATAACGGCGTTCTTCTCAATGCACTGCCGTTATGCATTTATGGCTTTATGTTAACTTCAGTTCGTTAAAGAAGGTTTATTAACTTAAATATGTTAAACCAGTTAATTGACGCATTTCGAAATCGATTGCTTAATGCATATATACAAGAAATTCGACTTTATACCTAAATATAAGATTACAGAATTCTTCCAAATGTACTGTCGTTATGCCGCCATGGCTTTATATCAACTTCAGTTCGTTAAAGAAGGATTATTAACTTAAACATGTTAAACTAATGGGTTGAAGCATCTCGATATCGATTGCCAAATGTGCATATACAACAAAATCGACTTTATACCTAAATATAAGATTACGGAGTTCTTCTCAATGCACTGCCGTTATGCATTTATGGCTTTATGTTAATTTCAGTTCGTTAAAGAAGGTTTATTAACTTTAATATGTTAAACCAGTTATTTGACGCATTTCGAAATCGATTGCTTAATGCATATATACAACAAATTCGACTTTATACCTAAATATAAGATTACAGAATTCTTCCAAATGTACCGTCGTTATGCCGCCATGGCTTTATATCAACTTCAGTTCGTTAAAGAAGGTTTATTAACTTAAATATGTTAAACTAATGGGTTGAAGCATCTCGATATCGATTGCTAAATGTGTATATACAACAAAATCGACTTTATACCAAAATATAAGATTACAGAATTCTTCCAAATGTACCGTCGTTATGCCGCCATTGCTTTATGCCAACTTCAGTTCGTTAAAGACGGTTTGTAACTAAAATATGTTAAACTAATAGTTGAAGCATCTCAATATCGATTGCTAAATGAGTATATACAAGAAAATCGACTTTATAACTAAATATAAGATTACGTAATTCTTCTAAATGCACTGCCGTTATGCCGTTAAGGCTTTTGTAGACTTCAGTAAGTATTAAGAGAGTAAATTAACTAAAATATGTTAAACTAATGATTTGAAGAATTTCGATATCGATTGCTAAATGTGTATATACAAGAAAATCGACTTTATACCTAAATATAAGATAACGGATTTCTTCTAAATGCACTGCCCTTATGCCGTTGTGGCTTTATGTTAACTTCTGTTCGTTAAAGGAGGTTTATTAACTTAAATATGTTAAACCAGTTATTTGAAGCATTTCGATATCGATTGCTAAATGCATATATACAAGAAAATCGACTTTATACCTAAATATAAGATTACGGAATTCTTCTAAATGCACTGCCGTTATTTCGCCATGGCTTTATGCCAACTTCAGTTCGTTAAAGAAGGTTTATTAACTTAAATATGTTAAACTAATGATTTGAAGCATTTCGATATCGATTGCTAAATGTGTATATACAAGAAAACTGACTTTATACCTAAATATATGATAACGGAATTCTTCTACATGCACTGCCGTTATGCCGTTATGGCTTTATGTTAACTTCAGTTCGTTAAAGAAGGTTTATTATCTTAAATATGTTAGATCAGTTATTTGATGCATTTCGATATCGATTGCTTAATGCATATGTATAAACAAGAAAATCGATTTTACACCTAAATATAAGATTACGGAATTCTTCTACATGCATTGTCGTTATGCCGCGATGGCCTTATGCCAACTTCAGTTCGTTAAAGAAAGTTTATTAACTTAAATATGTTAAACTAATGGGTTGAAACATCTCGATATCGACTGCTAAATAAGTATATACAACAAAATCGACTTTATACCTAAATATAAGATTACGGAATTCATCCAAATGCGCTGCCGTTATACCGTTATGGCATTATGTGAACTTCAGTAAGATAAAGAAGGTTAATTAACTTAATTATGTAAAACTAATGATTTGAAGCATTTTGATATCGATTACTAAATGTGTATATACAAGAAAGTTGACTTTATACCTAAATATATGATAACGGAATTCTTCTAAATGCACTGCCGTTATGCCGTTATGGCTTTATGTTAACTTCAGTTCGTTAAAGAAGGTTTATTATCTTAAATATGTTAGACCAGTTATTTGATGCATTTCGATATCGATTGCTTATTGCATATGTATATACAAGAAAATCGAATTTATACCTAAATATAAGATTCCGGAATTCATCTACATGCATTGCCGTTATGGCGCCATGGCTTTATATCAACTTCAATACGTTAAAGAAGGTTAATTTACTTAAATATGTTAAACGAATGATTTGAAGCATTTCGATATCGACTGCTAAATGTGTATACACAAGAAAAGCGAATATATACCTAAATATAAATTAACGGAATTCTTCTACATGCACTGCCGTTATGTCGCCATGGCTTTATGTTAACTTCAGTGCGTTAAAGAAGCTTTTTTTACTTAAATATGTTAAACTTATGATTTGAAGCATTTCGATATCGATTGCTAAACCAGTATATACAAGAAAATCGACTTTATACCTAAATACAAGATTAGGTAATTCTTCTAAATGCACTGCCTTTATGCCGTTAAGGCTTTTGTAGATTTCAGTAAGACTAAAAGGGTTAATTAACTTAAATATGTTAAACTAAGGATTGGAAGCATTTCGATATCAATTGCTAAATGAGCAGATACAACGAAATCGACTTTATACCTAACTATAAAATTACGGATTTCTTCTACATGCACTGCCGTTATGCCGACATGGCTTTAAGTTAACTTCAGTGCGTTAAAGACAGTTTATTAACTTAAATATGTTAAACTAATGATTTGAAGCATTTCGATATCGATTGCTAAGTGAGTATATACAAGAAAATTGACTTTATACCTAAATATAATATTAATTAATTCTTCTAAATGCACTGCCGTTATGCCGTTAAGGCTTTTGTAGACTTCAGTCAGATAAAGAAGGTTGATTAACTTAAATATGTTAAACTAATGATTTGAAGCATTTCGATATCGAATGCTAAATGTGTACACACAAACATTCGACTTTATACCTAAATAAAAGATTACGGAATTCTTCTAAATGCACTGCCGTTATGCCGCCATGGCTTTATGCCAACTTCAGTTCGTTAAAGAAGGTTTATTAACTCAAATATGTTAAAATAATGATTTGAAGCATTTCGATAGCGATTGCTAAATGAGTATATCGAAGAAAATAGACTTTATACCTAAATATAAGATAACGGAGTTCTTCTCAATGCACTGCCGTTATGCATTTATGGCTTTATGTTAACTTCAGTTCGTTAAAGAAGGTTTATTAACTTAAATATGTTAAACCAGTTATTTGACGCATTTCGAAATCGATTGCTTGATGCATATATACAAGAAATTCGACTTTATACCTAAATATAAGATTACAGAATTCTTCCAAATGTACTGCCGTTATGCCGCCATGGCTTTATGCCAACTTCAGTTCGTTAAAGAAGGTTTATTAATTTAAATATGTCAAATAATGATTTGAAGCATTTCGATATCGATTGCTAAATGTGTATATACAAGAAAATGACTTTATACCTAAATATAAGATAACGGAATTCTTCTAAATGCACTGCCGTTATGCCGTTATGGCTTTATGTTAACTTCAGTTCGTTAAAGAAGGTTTATTAACTTAAATATGTTAAACCAGTTATTTGAGCATTTCGATATCGATTGCTTAATGCATGTATATACAAGAAAATCGACTTTATACCTAAATATAAGATTACGGAATTCTTCTACAATGCACTGCCGTTATGCCGCCATGGCTTTATGCCAACTTCAGTTCGTTAAAGAAGGTTTATTAACTTAAATATGTTAAACTAATGGGTTGAAGCATCTCGATATCGATTGCTAATGTAGTATATACAAAAAATCGATTTATACCTAAATATAAGATTACGGAATTCTTCTAAATGCACTGCCGTTATGCCGTTATGGCTTTATGTAACTTCAGTAAGATTAAAGAAGGTTAATTAACTTAAATATGTTAAACTAATGATTTGAAGCATTTTGATATCGATTGCTAAATGTGTATATACAAGAAAATCGACTTTATACCTAAATATAAGATTACGGAATTCTTCTAAATGCACTGCCGTTATGCCGTTATGGCTTTATGTTAACTTCAGTTCGTTAAAGAAGGTTTATTATCTTAAATATGTTAGACCAGTTATTTGATGCATTTCGATATCGATTGCTTAATGCATATGTATATACAAAAAAATCGATTTACACCTAAATATAAGATTACGGAATTCTTCTACATGCACTGCCGTTATGCCGCCATGGCTTTATGTTAACTTCAGTGCGTTAAAGAAGCTTTATTTACTTAAATATGTTAAACTAATGACTTGAAGCATTTTGATGTCGTTTGCTAAATGAGTATTTACAAGGAAATCGACTTTATACCTAAATATAAGATTACGTAATTCTTCTAAATGCACTGCCGTTATGCCGTTAAGGCTTTTGTAGACTTCAGTAAGATTAAGAGGGTTAATTAACTTAAATATGTTAAACTAATGATTTGAAGCATTTCGATATCGATTGCTAAATGTGCATATACAAGAAAATCGACTTTATACCTAAATATAAGATAACGGAATTCTTCTAAATGCACTGCCCTTATGCCGTTGTGGCTTTATGTTAACTTCTGTTCGTTAAAGAAGGTTTATTAACTTAAATATGTTAAACCAGTTATTTGAAGCATTTCGATATCGATTGCTAAATGCATATATACAAGAAAATCGAATTTATACCTAAATATAAGATTACGGAATTCTTCCAAATGTACTGTCGTTATGGCTTTATGCTAACTTCAGTTCGTTAAAGAAGGTTTATTATCTTAAATATGTTAAACCAGTTATTTGAAGCATTTCGATATCGATTGCTAAATGCATATATACAAGAAAATCGATTTTATACCTATACCTGAAGTTAACATAAAGCCATGGCGGCATAACGGCAGAGCATTTAGAAGAATTCCGTAATCTTATATTTAGGTATAAAGTCGATTTTCTTGTATATATGCATTTAGCAATCGATATCGAAATGCTTCAAATCATTAGTTTAACATATTTAGGTTAATTAACCTTTTTTAACGAACAGAAGTAAACATAAAGCCACAACGGCAAAACGGCAGTGCATGTAGAAGAATTCCGTAATTTTATATTTAGGTATAATGTCGATTTTCTTGTATATATGCATTTAGCAATCGATATCGAAATGCTTCAAATCATTAGTTTAACATATTTAAGTTAATAAACAGTCTTTAACGCACTGAAGTTAACTTAAAGCCATGTCGGCATATCGGCAGTGCATGTAGAAGAATTCCGTAATTTTATATTTAGGTATAAAGTCGATTTTATTGTATATATGCATTTAGCAATCGATATCGAAATGCTTCAAATAACTGGTTAAACATATTTAAGTTAATAAACCTTCTTTAACGAACAGAAGTTAACGTAAAGCCACAACGGCATAACGGCAGTGCATTTAGAAGAATTCCGTAATCTTATATTCAGGTATAAAGTCGATTTTCTTGTATATACACATTAAGCAATCGATATCAAAATGCTTCAAATCATTAGTTTAACATAATTTAGTTAATTAACTTTCTTTATCTTACTGAAGTTCACATAATGCCATAACGGTATAACGGTAGCGCATTTGGAATAATTCCGTAATCTTACATTTAGGTATAAAGTCGATTTTTTTGTATATACAAATTTGCAATCGATATCGAGATGCTTCAATCCATTAGTTTAACATATTTAAGTTAATAAACCTTCTTTAACGAACTCAAGTTGGCATAAAGTCATGGCGGCAAAACGGCAGTGCATTTAGAAGAATTCCGTAATCTTATATTAAGTATAAAGTCGATTTTCTTGTATATACACATTAAGCAATCGATATCAAAATGCTTCAAATCATTAGTTTAACATAATTTAGTTAATTAACTTTCTTTATCTTACTGAAGTTCACATAATGCCAAAACGGTATAACGGTAGCGCATTTGGAAGAATTCCGTAATCTTACATTTAGGTATAAAGTCGATTTTTTTGTATATACAAATTTGCAATCGATATCGAGATGCTTCAATCCATTAGTTTAACATATTTAAGTTAATAAACCTTCTTTAACGAACTGAAGTTGGCATAAAGCCATGGCGGCATAACGACAGTGCATGTATAAGAATTCCATAATCTTATATTTAGGCGTAAAGTCGATTTTCTTGTATTTTCCTATTTAGCAATCTTTATCGAAATGCTTCAAACCATTAGTTTAACATATTTAAGTTAATTAAGCTTCTTTAACCCACTGAAGTTAACATAAAGCCATGGCGGCATAGCGGCAGTGTATGTGGAAAAATTCCGTAATCTTATGTTTAGGTATGAATTCGATTTTCTTGTATATACACATTTATAAAGCAATTTCGAAATGCTTCATATCATTGGTTTAACATATTTATGTTAATAAACCTTCTTTAACGTATTGAAGTTGATATAAAGCCATTTCGGCATAACGACAGTACATTTGGAAGAATTCCGTAATCTTATATTTAGGTATAAAGTCGATTTTCTTGTATATATGCATTTAGCAATCGATATCGAAATGCATCAAATAACTGGTTTAACATATTTAAGTTAATAAACCTTCTTTAACGAACTGAAGTTACTATAAAGCCATAACGGCATAACGGCAGTGCATTAAGAAGAATTCCGTTATCTTATATTTAGGTATAAAGTCGATTTTATTGTATATACACATTTAGCAATCGATAACGAAATGCTTCAAAGCAGTAGTTTAACATATTTAAGTTAATTAACCTTCTTTATCTTACTGAAGTTTACATAAAGCCATAACGGTAAAAAGGCAGTGCATTTAGAAGAATTCCGTAATCTTATATTCAGGTATAAAATCGATTTTGTTGTATATACACATTTAGCAATCGATATCCAGATGCTTCAACCCATTAGTTTAACATACTTTAGTTAATAAACCGTCTATAACGAACTGTAGTTGGCATAAAGTCATGGCAGCATAACGACAGTGCATGTAGAAGTATTCCGTAATCTTATATTTAGGTGTAAAGTCGATTTTTTTGTATTTAAATATTTAGCAATCGATATCGAAATGCTTCAAACCATTAGTTTAACATATTTAAGTTACTTAAGCTTCTTTAACGCACTGAAGTTAACATAAAGCCATGGCAGCATAACGGCAATTTTCTTGTATATACACATTTAGCAATCGATATCAAAATGCTTTAAATCATTAGCTTAATACAATTAAGTTAATTAACCTTCTTTACCTTACTGAAGTTCACATAATGCCATAACGGTATAACGGCAGCCCATTTGGAAGAATTCTGTAATCTTATATTTAGGTATGAAGTCGGTTTTGTTGTATATACACATTTAGCAATCGATATCGAGATGCTGCAACCCATTAGTTTAACATATTTAAGTTAATAAACCTTCTTTAACGAACTGAAGTTGGCATAAAGCCATGGCGGCATAACGACAGTGCATGTAGAAGAATTCCGTAATCTTATATTTAGGTGTAATGTCGAATTTCTTGTATTTACATATTTAGCAATCCATATCGAAATGCTTCAACCCATTAGTTTAACATATTTAAGTTAATAAACCTTCTTTAACGAACTGAAGTTGGCATAAAGCCATGGCGGCATAACGACAGTGCATGTTGAAGAATTCCGTAATCTTATATTTAGTTGTAGTGTCGAATTTCTTGTATTTACATATTTAGCAATCGATATCGAAATGCTTCAAATCATTAGTTTAACACATTTAAGTTAATAAACCTTCTTTAACAAACTCAAGTTGGCATAGAGTCATGGCGGCAAAACGGCAGTGCATTTAGGAGAATTCCGTAATCTTATATTTAGGTGTAAAGTCGATTTTCTTGTATTTACATATTTAGCAATCGATATCGAAATGCTTTTAACCATTAGTTTAACATATTTAAGTTAATAAACCTTCTTTAACGAACTGAAGTTGGCATAAAGTCATGGCGGCAAAACGGCAGTGTATTTAGAAGAATTCCGTAATCTTATATTTATGTATAAAGTCATCATTAGTTTTACATATTTAAGTTAATAAACCTTCTTTATCCTACTGAAGTTTACATAAAGCCTTGACGGTATAACGGCAGTGCATTTGGAAGAATTCCGTAATCTTATATTTAGGTAAAAAGTCGATTTTGTTGTATATACACATTTAGCAATCGATATCGATATGCTTCAAATCATTAATTTAACATATTTAAATTAATTAACCTTCTTTAACGAACTGAAGTTGGCATAAAGTCATGGCGGCAAAACGGCAGTGTATTTAGAAGAATTCCGTAATCTTATATTTAGGTATAAAATCATCATTAGTTTTACATATTTAAGTTAATAAACCTTCTTTATCTTACTGAAGTTTACATAAAGCCTTGACGGTATAACGGCCGTGCATTTGGAAGAATTCCGTAATCTTATATTTAGGTAAAAAGTCGATTTTCTTGTAGATACACATTTAGCAATCGATATCGAAATGCTTCAAATCATTAGTTTAACATATTTAAGTTAATAAACCTTCTTTATCTTACTGAAGTTTACATAAAGCCTTGACGGTATAACGGCCGTGCATTTGGAAGAATTCCGTAACCTTATATTTAGATGTAAAGTCGATTTTCTTGTTATATAATGTACCACTTACTCTCTCACTGACTCCGCAAAGAAGAGTTTATTAACGCAATGGTTCGCTTAAAATTATCACAAGTGTATTTAATAGAATGATAAATGTTACAATGAGCAATCTCCCTGGTCGAATACCAGTGGAGGAGTGAAAACTTAAGTGTGAAATAAAAAGGAATGAAATTGAATGACTCCCTGGTCGGATACCAGTGGAGGCTGTATCTCTAGGATTACACAATTCTAAAAAGGAGACACTCGAAAATTATGATGTTGATTGAATTGCTGCGCCGAAGAACGCCAGATGCAGAAAGATGTTTTAGCTGCGTGTCGAAGATCGCCAGATGTAAAAGGATGTTTTGGATGCGTCGAATAACGCCGGATGAATAGAAACTGATGTAAAATGCGTGCGGACTATCGCCGGATGAATAAAAACTGATGTAAGTAAATGCGAGCGGACTATCGCCGGATGAATAGAAACTGATGTAAAATGCGTGCGGACTATCGCCGGATAAATAGAAACTGATGTAATACGTGCGGACTATCGCCGGATGAATAGAAACTGATGTAATACGTGCGGACTATCGCCGGATGAATAGAAACTGATGTAAATGCGTGTTTTTAACCGCGTGCCGAATATGCCACTAGTCACGTCCGCCGATGTGTGCGCCTCGACCCAAGTGTCCGAAAAAAAAACCACGCTGCTTTCAGGAAGAGCCCTTTTTTGCTCGTTGGGCTGTGGAGAGTTATGGTGGGTTGATGTACGGCGTATATTGGTGTGTGTGTGTGGGTGTAGACTGCGGCTTCCAACGATGTTGACGATGAGTGTGGTCTCCAAGTGTGGAGAGTGTGTCAGTGTTGCTGTTTGCGTGTCACAGAGTTGCTCTATGAGTGGTGTGTTGTGTGGTGTAGGGGTGTATGAGGGAGGAACGCTAACTCATTTAGCCACTTGTATTAACATATTTAGCAATCGATATCGAAATGCTTCAAATCATTAGTTTAACATATTTAAGTTAATTAATATTCTTTATCTTATTGAAGTTTACATTAAGCCATAACGGTATAACGGCAGCGCATTTGGAAGAATTCCGTAGTCTTATATTTAGGTATAAAGCCGATTTTGTTGTATATACTCATTTAGCAATCGATATCGAAAAGCTTCGAATCATTAGTTTAACATATTTAAGTTAATTAACCTTCTTTAACGTACCGAAGGTGATTTAATGTCATGGCGGCATAACGACAGTACATTTGGAAGAATTCCGTAATCTTATATTTAGGTATAAAGTCGATTTTCTTGTATATATGCATTTAGCAATCGATATCGAGATGCTTCAACCCATTAGTTTAACATATTTAAGTTAATAAACCTTCTTTAACGGACTGAAGTTGGCATAAAACCATGGCGGCATAACGACAGTGCATGTAGAAGAATTCCATAATCTTATATTTAGATGTAAAGTCGATTTTCTTGTATTTACATATTTAGCAATCGATATCGAAATGCTTCAAACCATTAGTTTAAGATATTTAAGTTAATTAAGCTTCTTTAACGCACTGAAGTTAACATAAAGCCATGGCGGAAAACGGCAGAGCACGTAGAAGAATTCCATTATCTTATATTTAGGTATAAAGTCGATTTTCTTGTATATACACATTTAGCAATCGATAACGAAATGCTTCAAATAACTGGTTTAACATATTTAAGTTAATTAACCTTCTTTATCTTACTGAAGTTTACATAAAGCCATAACGGTATAACGGCAGTGCGTTTAGAAGAATTCCGTAATCTTATATTTAGGTAAAAAGTCGATTTTCTTGTATATACAAATTTAGCAATCGATATCAAAATGCTTCAAATCATTAGTTTAAAATAATTAAGTTAATTAACCTTCTTTATCTTACTGAAGTTCACATAATGCCATAACGGTATAACGGGGGCGCATTTGGATGAATTCCGTAATCTTATATTTAGGTGGAAGGTCGATTTTCTTGTATTTACATATTTAGCAATCGATATCAAAATGCTTTAAACCATTAGTTTAACATATTTAAGTTAATAAACCTTCTTTAACGAACTGAAGTTGGCATAAAGCCATGGCGGCATAACGGCAGTGCATTAAGAAGAATTCCGTAATCTTATATTTAGGTAAAAAGTCGATTTTCTTGTATATACACCATATATACAAGAAAATCGATATCAAAATGCTTTAAATCATTAGGTTAAAATATTTAAGTAAATAAAGCTTCTGGCATAAAGTCATGGCGGCAAAACGGCAGTGTATTTAGAAGAATTCCGTAATCTTATATTTAGCTATAAAGTCATCATTAGTTTTACATATTTAAGTTAATATACCTTCTTTATCTTACTGAAGTTTACATAAAGCCTTGACGGTATAACGGCAGTGCATTTATAAGATGAATTCCGTAATCTTATATTTAGGTAAAAAGTCGATTTTGTTGTATATACACATTTAGCAATCGATATCGAAATGCTTCAAATCATTAATTTAACATATTTAAGTTAATTAACCTTCTTTAACGAACTGAAGTTGGCATAAAGTCATGGCGGCAAAACGACAGTGTATTTAGAAGAATTCCGTAATCTTATATTTAGGTATAAAGTCATCATTAGTTTTACATATTTAAGTTAATAAACCGTCTTTATCTTACTGAAGTTTACATAAAGCCTTGACGGTATAACGGCCGTGCATTTGGAAGAATTCCGTAATCTTATATTTAGATGTAAAGTCGATTTTCTTGTATTTACATATTTAGCAATCGATATCGAAATGCTTCAAATCATTAGTTTAACATTTTTAAGTTAATTAATATTCTTTATCTTATTGAAGTTTACATAAAGCCATAACGGTATAACGGCAGCGCATTTGAAAGAATTCCGTAGTCTTATATTTAGGTATAAAGTCGATTTTGTTGTATATGTATATATATATAATAGTTTAACATATTTAAGTTAATTAACCATCTTTATCTTACTTAAGTCTACATACCATTTAGCAATCGATATCGAAATGCTTCAAATCATTAGTTTAACATATTTAAGTTAATTAACCCTCTCTATCTCAATGAAGTCTACAAAAGCCTTAACGGCATAACGGCAGTGCATATAGAAGAATTAATTAATATTATGTTTAGGTATAAAGTAGATTTTCTTGTATATACTCATTTAGCAATCGATATCGAAATGCTTCAAATCATTAGTTTAACATATTTAAGTTAATTAACCCTCTCTATCTCAATGAAGTCTACAAAAGCCTTAAAGGAATAACGGCAGTGCATTTAGAAGAATTAATTAATATTATGTTTAGGTATAAGGTAGATTTTCTTGTATATACTCATTTAGCAATCGATATCGAAATGCTTCAAATCATTAGTTTAACATATTTAAGTTAATTAACCCTCTCTATCTCAATGAAGTCTACAAAAGCCTTAAGAGAATAACGGCAGTTTCATTTAGAAGAATTTATTAATATTATGTTTAGGTATAAAGTAGATTTTCTTGTATATACTCATTTAGCAATCGATATCGAAATGCTTCAAATCATTAGTTTAACATATTTAAGTTAATTAATATTCTTTATCTTATTGAAGTTTACATTAAGCCATAACGGTATAACGGCAGCGCATTTGGAAGAATTCCGTAGTCTTATATTTAGGTATAAAGCCGATTTTGTTGTATATACTCATTTAGCAATCGATATCGAAAAGCTTCGAATCATTAGTTTAACATATTTAAGTTAATTAACCTTCTTTAACGTACCGAAGGTGATTTAATGTCATGGCGGCATAACGACAGTACATTTGGAAGAATTCCGTAATCTTATATTTAGGTATAAAGTCGATTTTCTTGTATATATGCATTTAGCAATCGATATCGAGATGCTTCAACCCATTAGTTTAACATATTTAAGTTAATAAACCTTCTTTAACGGACTGAAGTTGGCATAAAACCATGGCGGCATAACGACAGTGCATGTAGAAGAATTCCATAATCTTATATTTAGATGTAAAGTCGATTTTCTTGTATTTACATATTTAGCAATCGATATCGAAATGCTTCAAACCATTAGTTTAAGATATTTAAGTTAATTAAGCTTCTTTAACGCACTGAAGTTAACATAAAGCCATGGCGGAAAACGGCAGAGCACGTAGAAGAATTCCATTATCTTATATTTAGGTATAAAGTCGATTTTCTTGTATATACACATTTAGCAATCGATAACGAAATGCTTCAAATAACTGGTTTAACATATTTAAGTTAATTAACCTTCTTTATCTTACTGAAGTTTACATAAAGCCATAACGGTATAACGGCAGTGCGTTTAGAAGAATTCCGTAATCTTATATTTAGGTAAAAAGTCGATTTTCTTGTATATACAAATTTAGCAATCGATATCAAAATGCTTCAAATCATTAGTTTAAAATAATTAAGTTAATTAACCTTCTTTATCTTACTGAAGTTCACATAATGCCATAACGGTATAACGGGGGCGCATTTGGATGAATTCCGTAATCTTATATTTAGGTGGAAGGTCGATTTTCTTGTATTTACATATTTAGCAATCGATATCAAAATGCTTTAAACCATTAGTTTAACATATTTAAGTTAATAAACCTTCTTTAACGAACTGAAGTTGGCATAAAGCCATGGCGGCATAACGGCAGTGCATTAAGAAGAATTCCGTAATCTTATATTTAGGTAAAAAGTCGATTTTCTTGTATATACACCATATATACAAGAAAATCGATATCAAAATGCTTTAAATCATTAGGTTAAAATATTTAAGTAAATAAAGCTTCTGGCATAAAGTCATGGCGGCAAAACGGCAGTGTATTTAGAAGAATTCCGTAATCTTATATTTAGCTATAAAGTCATCATTAGTTTTACATATTTAAGTTAATATACCTTCTTTATCTTACTGAAGTTTACATAAAGCCTTGACGGTATAACGGCAGTGCATTTATAAGATGAATTCCGTAATCTTATATTTAGGTAAAAAGTCGATTTTGTTGTATATACACATTTAGCAATCGATATCGAAATGCTTCAAATCATTAATTTAACATATTTAAGTTAATTAACCTTCTTTAAGAAGAATTAATTAATATTATGTTTAGGTATAAGGTAGATTTTCTTGTATATACTCATTTAGCAATCGATATCGAAATGCTTCAAATCATTAGTTTAACATATTTAAGTTAATTAACCCTCTCTATCTCAATGAAGTCTACAAAAGCCTTAAGAGAATAACGGCAGTTTCATTTAGAAGAATTTATTAATATTATGTTTAGGTATAAAGTAGATTTTCTTGTATATACTCATTTAGCAATCGATATCGAAATGCCTCAAATCATTAGTTTAACATATTTAAGTTAATTAACCCTCTCTATCTCAATGAAGTCTACAAAAGCCTTAAGGGAATAACGGCAGTGCATATAGAAGAATTAATTAATATTATGTTTAAGTATAAAGTAGATTTTCTTGTATATACTCATTTAGCAATCGATATCGAAATGCTTCAAATCATTAGTTTAACATATTTAAGTTAATTAACCCTCTCTATCTTAATGCAGTCTACAAAAGCCTTAACGGCATAACGGCAGTGCATATAGAAGAATTAATTAATATAATGTTTAAGTATAAAGTAGATTTTCTTGTATATACTCATTTAGCAATCGATATCGAAATGCTTCAAATCATTAGTTTAACATATTTAAGTTAATTAACCCTCTCTATCTCAATGAAGTCTACAAAAGCCTTAAGGGAATAACGGCAGTGCATTTAGAAGAATTAGTTAATATTATGTTTAGGTATAAGGTAGATTTTCTTGTATATACTCATTTAGCAATCGATATCGAAATGCTTCAAATCATTAGTTTAACATATTTAAGTTAATTAACCCTCTCTATCTCAATGAAGTCTACAAAAGCCTTAACGGCATAACGGCAGTGCATATAGAAGAATTATTTAATATTATGTTTAGGTATAAAGTAGATTTTCTTGTATATACTCATTTAGCAATCGATGTCGAAATGCTTCAAATCATTAGTTTAACATATTTAAGTTAATTAACCCTCTCTATCTCAATGAAGTCTACAAAAGCCTTAAGGGAATAACGGCAGTGCATTTAGAAGAATTAATTAATATTATGTTTAGGTATAAAGTAGATTTTCTTGTATATACTCATTTAGCAATCGATATCGAAATGCTTCAAATCATTAGTTTAACATATTTAAGTTAATTAACCCTCTCTATCTTAATGCAGTCTACAAAAGCCTTAACGGCATAACGGCAGTGCATTTAGAAGAATTAATTAATATTATGTTTAGGTATAAAGTCGATTTTCTTGTATATACTCATTTAGCAATCGATATCGAAATGCTTCAAATCATTAGTTTAACATATTTAAGTTAATTAAGCTTCTTTAACGCACTGAAGTTATCATAAAGCCATGGCGGCATAACGGCAGTGCATTTAGAAGAAATCCGTAATCTGTGGTGTATATACAAGAAAATCGATATCAAAATGCTTCAAATCATTAGGTTAGAATATTTAAGTAAATAAAGCTTCTTTAACGCACTGAAGTTAACATAAAGCCATGGCGGCATAACGGCAGTGCATGTAGAAGAATTCCGTAATCTTATATTTATGTATAAATTCGATTTTCTTGTGTACATGCATTTAGCAATCGATGTCGAAATGCTTCAATCATTAATTAAGTCATCATTAGTTTGACATGTTTAAGTTAATAAACCTTCTTTATCTTACTGAAGTTTACATAAAGCCTTGACGGTATAACGGCCGTGCATTTATAAGGAGAATTCCGTAATCTTATCTTTAGGTAAAAAGTCGATTTTGTTGTATATACACATTTAGCAATCGATATCGAAATACTTCAAATCATTAATTTAACATATTTAAGTTAATTAACCTTCTTTAACGAACTAAAGTTGGCATAAAGTCATGGCGGCAAAACGGCAGTGTATTTAGAAGAATTCCGTAATCTTATATTTAGGTATAAAGTCATCATTAGTTTTACATATTTAAGTTAATAAACCTTATTTATCTTACTGAAGTTTACATAAAGCCTTGACGGTATAACAGCCGTGCATTTGGAAGAATTCCGTAATCTTATATTTAGATGTAAAGTCGATTTTCTTGTATTTACATATTTAGCAATCGATATCGAAATGCTTCAAATCATTAATTTAACATATTTAAGTTAATTAATGTTCTTTATCTTATTGAAGTTTACATAAAGCCATAACGGTATAACGGCAGCGCATTAGGAAGAATTCCGTAGTCTTATATTTAGGTATAAAGTCGATTGTGTTGTATATATGTATATATATATATAAAAGTTTAACATATTTAAGTTAATTAACCATCTTTATCTTACTTAAGTCTACATACCATTTAGCAATCGATATCGAAATGCTTCAAATCATTAGCTTAACATATTTAAGTTAATTAACCCTCTCTATCTCAATGAAGTCTACAAAAGCCTTAACGGCATAACGGCAGTGCATTTAGAAGAATTAATTAATATTATGTTGAGGTATAAAGTCGATTTTCTTGTATATACTCATTTAGCAATCGATATCGAGATGATTCAACCCATTAGTATAACATATTTAAGTTAATAAACCTTCTTTAACGAACTGAAGTTGGCATAAAGCCATGGCGGCATAACGACAGTGCATGTAGAAGAATTTCATAATCTTATATTTAGATGTAATTCGATTTTATTGTATTTACATATTTAGCAATCGATATCGAAATGCTTCAAACCATTAGTTTAACATATTTAAGTTAATTAACCTTCTTTAACGCACTGAAGTTAACATAAAGCTATGGCGGCATAACGGCAGTGCATGTTGAGGGATTCCGTTATCTTATATTTAGGTAAAAAGTCGATTTTCTTGTAGATACACATTTAGCAATCGATATCGAAAGGCTTCAAATCATTAGTTTAACATAACTTAGTTAACAAATCTTCTTTATCTTACTGAAGTTTACATAAAGCCATAACGGCATAACGGCAGTGCATTTGGAAGAATTCCGTAATCTCATATTTAGGTATAAAATCGATTTTGTTGTATATACACATTTAGCAATCGATATCGAAATGCTTCAAACCATTAGTTTAACATATTTAAGTTAATTAACCCTCTCTATCTCAATGAAGTCTACAAAAGCCTTAACGTCATAACGGCAGTGCATTTCGAAGAATTAATTAATATTATGTTTAGGTATAAAGTCGATTTTCTTGTATATACTCATTTAACAATCGATATCGAAATTCTTCAAATCATTAGTTTAACATATTTAAGTTAATTAAGCTTCTTTAACGCACTGAAGTAAACGTAAAGCCATGGCGGCATAACGGCAGTGCATGTAGAAGAATTCCGTAATTTTATATTTAGGTATAAATTCGGTTTTGTTGTATATACTCGTTTAGCAATCGATATCGAAATGCTTTAAATCATTAGTTTAACATATTTAAGTTAATTAAGCTTCTTTAACGCACTGAAGTTAACATAAAGCTATGGCGGCATAACGGCAGTGCATGTTGAGGGATTCCGTTATCTTATATTTAGGTATAAAGTCGATTTTCTTGTATATACACATTTAGCAATCGATAACGAAATGCTTCAAATAACTGGTTTAACATATTTAAGTTAATTAACCTTCTTTATCTTACTGAAGTTTACATAAAGCCATAACGGCAGTGCATTTGGAAGAACTCCGTAATCTTATATTTAGGTAAAACGTCAATTTTCTTGTCTATACACATTTAGCAATCGATATCAAAATGCTTCAAATCATTAGTTTAACATAATTAAGTTAATTATCTTTCTTTATCTTACTGAAGTTCACATAATGCCATAACGGTATAACGGCAGCGCATTTGGAAGAATTCCGTAATCTTATATTTAGGTGTAAAGTCGATTTTCTTGTATTTACATATTTAGCAATCGATAACGAAATGCTTTAAACCATTAGTTTAACATATTTATGTTAATAAACCTTCTTTAACGAACTGAAGTTGGCAAAAAGCCATGGCGGCATAACGGCAGTGCATTTAGAAGAATTCCGTAATCTTATATATAGGTAAAAAGTCGATTTTCTTGTATATACACATTTAGCAATCGATATCGAAATGCTTCAAATCATTAATTTAACATATTCAAGTTAATTAACCTTCTTTAACGAACTGAAGTTGGCATAAAGTCATAGCGGCAAAACGGCAGTGCATTTAGAAGAATTCCGTAATCTTATATTTAGGTATAAAGTCATCATTAGTTTTACATATTTAAGTTAATAAACCTTCTTTATCTTACTGAAGTTTACATAAAGCCTTGACGGTATAACGGCCGTGCATTTGGAAGAATTCCGTAATCTTATATTTAGGTGTAAAGTCGATTTTCTTGTGTACATACATTTAGCAATCGAAAACGAAATGCTTCAAATAACTGGTTTAACATATTTAAGTTTATTAATATTCTTTATCTTATTGAAGTTTACATAAAGCCATAACGGTATAACGGCAGCGCATTTGGAAGAATTCCGTAGTCTTATATTTAGGTATAAAGTCGATTTTGTTGTATATATATATATATATAATAGTTTAACATATTTAAGTTAATTAACCATCTTTATCTTACTTAAGTCTACAAAAGCCTTAACGGCATAACGGCAGTGCATTTGGAAGAATTCCGTAATCTCATATTTAGGTATAAAATCGATTTTGTTGTATATACTCAATAAGCAATCGATATCGAAATGCTTCAAATCATTAGTTTAACATATTTAAGTTAATTAACCTTCTTTAACGTATCGAAGGTGATATAATGTCATGGCGGCATAACGACAGTACATTTGGAGGAATTCCGTAATCTTATATTTAGGTATAAAGTCGATTTTCTTGTATATATGCATTTAGCAATCGATATCGAGATGCTTCAAATCATTATTTTAACATATTTTAGTTAATAAACCATCTTTAACGAACTGAAGTTGGGATAAAGCCATGGCGGCATAACGACAGTGCATGTAGAAGAATTCCATAATCTTATATTTAGATGTAAAGTCGATTTTCTTGTATTTACATATTTAGCAATCGATATCGAAATGCTTCAAACCATTAGTTTAACATATTTAAGTTAATTAAGCTTCTTTAACGCACTGAAGTTAACATAAAGCCATGGCGGTATAACGGCAGTGCGTTTAGAAGAATTCCGCAATCTTATATTTAGGTAAAAATTCGATTTTCTTGTATATACACATTTAGCAATCGATATCAAAATGCTTCAAATCATTAGTTTAACATATTTAAGTTAATTAACCTTCTTTAACGAACTGAAGTTGGCATAAAGTCATGGCGGCACAACGGCAGTGTATTTAAAAGAATTCCATAATCTTATATTTAGGTATAAAGTCATCATTAGTTTTACAAAAAATTTAAGTTAATAAACCTTCTTTATCTTACTGAAGTTTACATAAAGCCTTGACGGTATAACGTCCGTGCATCTGGAAGAATTCTGAAATCTTGTATTTAGGTAGAAATTCGATTTTGTTGTATATACACATTTATCATCGATATCGAAATGCTTCAAATCATTAGTTTAACATATTTAAGTTAATAAAACTTCTTTAACGAACTGAAGTTGGCATAAAGTCCTGGCGGCAAAACGGCAGTGTATTTAGAAGAATTCCGTTATCTTATATTGAGGTAAAAAGTCGATTTTGTTGTATATACACATATAGCAATCGATACCGAAATGCTTCAAATCATTAATTTAACATATTTATGTTAATTAACCTTTTTTACGAACTGAAGTTGGATAAAGCATGGCGGCAAAACGACAGTGATTTAGAAGATTCCTAATCTTATATTTAGGTTAAAGTCATCATTAGTTTTACATATTTAAGTTAATAAACCTTCTTTATCTTATGAAGTTTACATAAAGCCTTTTTGGTATAACGGCCGGCATTTAAAATTGTTACATATTTAAGTAAAACATTTTTTTTATCTAAAATTTAGCCTACAAAGCTTCAAACATATTTAAGTTTTTAATTAATTAATTCTTTTCTTTTAAACATAAACCATAACGAAACCACCCTATATATATAATAGTTTAACATATTTAAGTTAAAACCTCTTTATTTACTTAAGTACAAAGCCTTAAAGGATAACGGCGTGATTTGGAAGAATTCCGTTATCTATATTTAGTTAAATTTGATTTTTTGTTAAACATTAGCAATCGATATCGAAATGCTTTCAAAAAAACATTAGTTTAACATATTTAAGTTAATAAAACCCTTTTTTATCTTATAAGTTTACATAAAGCCTTACGGTATAACGGCCGGCATTTAGGGAAATTTCCCTATCTTATATTTAGGTGTAAAGTCGATTTTGTTGTATATATACATTTAGCATTCGATATCGAAATGCTTCAAATCATTAGTTTAACATATTTAAGTTAATTAACCTTCTTTATCTTATTAAAGTTTACATAAAGCCATAACGGTATAACGGCAGCGATTTTAAAAAATTCCGTAGTCTTATATTTAGGTTAAAGTCGATTTTGTTGTATATTACATTAGCATTCGATATCGAAATGCTTCAAATCATTAGTTTAACATATTTAAGTTAATTAACCTTCTTTATCTTATTAAAGTTTACATAAAGCCATAACGGTATAACGGCACGATTTTGGGAAAAATTCCGAGTCTTATATTTAGGTATAAAGTCGATTTTGTTGTAATTAATTTTCATTCAATCGAAATTTAAAACAAATTTAACATATTTAAGTTAATTAACCTTTTTTATCTTATTAAAATTTACATAAAGCCATAACGGTATAACGGCCCGCATTTTGGGAAAAATTCCGAAATCTTATATTTAGGTATAAAGTCGATTTTGTTTTTAATTTTACACCTAGCAAACGATATCGAGTTTAACCAAAATTTAAAATTTAAATTAAACCATCTTTTTCTTACCTTTAAATCTACAAAAGCCTTTAAAGGCATAACGGAAATGCATTTGGAAAAATTCCGTAATTTTCTTTTTTGGTATAAAATCGATTTTGTTGTATATACAAATTTAGCAATCGATATCGAAATGCTTCAAATTTTTAGTTTAACATATTTAAGTTAATTAACCCTTTCTATCTTAATGAAGTCTACAAAAGCCTTAACGGCATAACGGCAGTGCATTTAGAAGAATTACGTAAACTTATATTTAGGTATAAAGTCGATTTTCTTGTATATACTCATTTAGCAATCGATATCGAAATGATTCAAATCATTAGTTTAAAATATTTAAGTAAATTAAGCTTCTTTAACGCACTGAAGTTTACATAAAGCCATGGCGGCATAACTTCAGTGCATTGAGAAGAATTCCGTAATTTTATATTGAGGTATAAAGTCGATTTTGTTGCATGTACTCATTTAGCAATCGATATCGAAATGCTTCAAATCATTAGTTTAACATATTTATGTTAATTAACCTTCTTTAACGTATCGAAGGTGAAATAATGTCATGGCGGCATAACGACAGTACATTTGGAAGAATTCCATAATCTTATATTTTGGTATAAAGTCGATTTTCTTGTATATATGCATTTAGCAATCGATATCGAGATGCTTCAACCCATTAGTTTAACATATTTAAGTTAATAAACCTTCTTTAACGAACTGAAGTTGGCATAAAGCCATGGCGGCATAACGGCAGTGCATTTAGAAGAATTCCGTAATCTTATATTTAGGTAAAAAGTCGATTTTCTTGTATATACACATTTAGCAATCGATATCAAAATGCTTCAAATCATTAGTTTAATATATTTAAGTAAATAAAGCTTCTTTAGCGCACTGAAGTTAACATAAAGCCATGGCGGCATAACGGCAGTGCATGTAGAAAAATTTCGTAATCTTATATTTAGGTATAAAGTCGATTTTCTTGTATATACACATTTAACAATCGATATCAAAATGCTTCAAATCATTAGTTTAATATGTTTAAGTTAATTAACCTTCTTTAACGTATTGAAGTCGAATTTCTTGTATATATGCATGAAGCAATCGATTTCGAAATGCTTCAAATAACTGGTTTAACATATTTAAGTTAATAAACCTTCTTTATCTTATCGAAGTTTACATAAAGCCAAAACGGTATAACGGCAGCGCATTTGGAAGAATTCCGTAGTCTTATATTTTGGTATAAAGTCGATTTTCTTGTACATATGCATTTAGCAATCGATATCGAAATGCTTTAAACCATTAGTTTAACATATTTAAGTTAATTAACCCTCTTTAACGTATCGAAGGTGAAATAATGTCATGGCGGCATAACGACAGTACATTTGGAAGAATTCCATAATCTTATATTTTGGTATAAAGTCGATTTTCTTGTATATATGAATTTAGCAATCGATATCGAGATGCTTCAACCCATTAGTTTAACATATTTAAGTTAATAAACCTTCTTTAACGAACTGAAGTTGGCATAAAGCCATGGCGGCATAACGGCAGTGCATTTAGAAGAATTCCGTAATCTTATATTTAGGTATAAAGTCGAATTTTTGTATATACACATTTAGCATTCGATATCGAAATGCTTCAAATCATTAGTTTAACATATTTAAGTTAATTAACCTTCTTTATCTTATTGAAGTTTGCATAAAGCCATAACGGTATAACGGCCGCGCATTTGGAAGAATTCCGTAGTCTTATATTTAGGTATAAAGTCGATTTTGTTCTTTATATACACCTAGCTATCGATATCGAGATGCTTCAACTCAATAGTTTAACATATTTAAGTTAATTAACCATCATGATCTTACTTAAGTCTACAAAAGCCTTTACGGCATAACGGAAGTGCATTTGGAAAAATTCCCTAATCTCTTAGTTAGGTATAAAATCGATTTTGTTGTATATACAAATTTAGCAATCGATATCGAAATGCTTCAAATCATTAGTGTAACATATTTAAGTTAATTAACCCTCTCTATCTTAATGAAGTCTACAAAGGCCTTAACGGCATAACGGCAGTGCATTTAGAAGAATTACGTAAACTTATATTTAGGTATAAAGTCGATTTTCTTGTATATACTCATTTAGCAATCGATATCGAAATGATTCAAATCATTAGTTTAAAATATTTAAGTAAATTAAGCTTCTTTAACGCACTGAAGTTTACATAAAGCCATGGCGGCATAACTTCAGTGCATTGAGAAGAATTCCGTAATTTTATATTGAGGTATAAAGTCGATTTTGTTGCATGTACTCATTTAGCAATCGATATCGAAATGCTTCAAATCATTAGTTTAACATATTAAGTTAATTAACCTTCTTTAACGTATCGAAGGTGAAATAATGTCATGGCGGCATAACGACAGTACATTTGGAAGAATTCCATAATCTTATATTTTGGTATAAAATCGATTTTCATGTATATATGCATTTAGCAATCGATATCGAGATGCTTCAACCCATTA
>CM050326.1:92682179-93044352 GCA_027475135.1 Bactrocera correcta
CGCGACACGTTGCTCTTGATTTCGTTTCTCCATTTTCGTGACGAGCACTTCAAACACACGTCTATTCAACTTGACGTAGCAGGCGAACTAAACAAGCTAGAGCGATAGTATATATATCAATAAAGAGGGGAGGGATGCCGGAAAAAGAGAAAGGGAATTTAATTGTCAAACCTCGTTCGTGTAGAACAGTACAACAACAATAGTCCAGTGTTTTACGTGGGATCCTACCTATGTAAGGTTTAACTCCACGGTGCTCAGAAGCACAACGGATCAATACAATGCGTTGATCAGCGCCCTGAAAACTGGGACAAGTTTCCAGTACCAATCGGCGTGTGGCATGGACACTCTAACCACCTTGGTAGGACTCGAGGTCCATCTAAAACCTCTGCCGTACTTTGGGTCCGGCACCCGGTTGCAATGAAACTCCACATTTGAACTGACAAAGTCAGATCTTCCCGCGATTTGGGTTTTAACCACAGCCACCACGAATCTCCACAAAGGGCCAAACCCAATGAGCAGATTGGAGTTTTACCTCCAAGGGCGGCCAGGATTTTAGTCGCCTTTTACGACAGGCATGCCATACCACGTGGATATTCTTTTCCCAACCACGCAAGGAATAATGGGATTTTAGTCGCCTTTTACGACAGGCATGCCATACCACGTGAATATTCTTTTCCCAACCACGCAGGGAATAATGGGAACAGTACAATAGTCGCTTGCTTTCGTTCTAGGAAATTCGAAGTGAAAGATGCACCTCGCTCAAAAAAATTGACCAGGACCGTCACATAAGCAGCCACGACATCGCTAAAGAACATTCATCACTAGACTGCTTTGAACCATTTAAAAGGGCTGGCTACAAAAAGAAGATCGATGTTTGGGTACCACAATAATGTGCGAAAAAGATCATGGTCCAAGCGTGGTGAAGCTCCACAAATTGTCACAAAGCCAGGATTGACGCCTCGAACGGTTATCCTGAGTGTTTGGTGGGATTGGAAAGGAATCATCCACTATGAGCTGCTCCAGCCTGTTTGGTACCAATGATTCTATGTTTTACTGCAAACAGCTGATCAGATTGGAGCAAGCAATCGAAAAAGTGGCCCGAGCTGATCAACAGAAAGGCTTCGTCTTCCCGCTAAACCACAGTAATTTTTAATGACTCCCCAAATACTGGGAGAGTTTGGCTGGGAAGTTTTGCTGCATCCACCATATAACCCTAACCTTGCACCATCGCTCTACCATTTGTTTCGGGCAATGCAGAACTCCCTTAATGGAGTAAAGTTGGCTTCAAGTGAAGCCTGTGAAAATTACTTCTCTCAGTTTTTCTCCGAGAAATCAGAAAATTTTTATACTGATAGAAAAATGTCTAGCGAAAAAATGGCAAGAAGTAATTGACCAAAATGGTACATATTTGGTTCATTAAAGTTGATTATAAACATAAAAAAATAAGTTGGTTTGAATAAAAATACGAAAAGTAGATATAACATTTTATGTATAGTATATACATATGTATGCCACATTTACAATATAGAGGACTCGTCTCCAACATTTAAATTTTCCTCAAGCAAGCAGCGTATTGTATAACCCGAGCAGAGGGGTCCCTCAGTGTTTTGAGATACCGATGAAATTTTAATCACAAGCACCCGTGTTTTGTATGGAATTTTTTTTTTATTGGTCCATATATCTTTACAAAATTCGGCAACGCTGCAAATCTCGAACAAATGTTTCAGATCGCTCCACTATAAATGTTTTTGGAGGAAGTTCTTGTTTATTTCATTAATATGAAGTAAATAGCCAACAGTCATCGTGTTTTGGTTAAAGTTTATAGTGAAAAGCTAAGCGAAACCACTTTTCGCGATTTCACGATTTAAAAGCTTGATTTTAGCTTCGAATGTGAAGAAAGTCCTGGCCGTTGATTTAGAGATGAGGAATTGGAAGCATTACTCGGCGAAGTTTGTTGTCAAATACAAGAAGAGTTCGTTTAATCTGTGGGATTCACTCAAGCAGATATTTGAAAACCGTTTAAAGGCAGTCGGATACATTTAAAAACAGGAAAGTTGTGTGCCATATAATTTAAGTCTTTGAAAGACGATTTTGCCTGTCAGAGGTGATGCTTGAACGCTACAAAAAGAATTTGTTTCTACAACGGAGTGTGACTGGTGGTGAAAAATGGATATATTATGGTAACTCTAAACACAAAAAAGGATATATGAAATCCTGTTAATCAGCCATATTAATAAAGGCTGATCCATTTCGAGGTTCCAGGCCTTTTTTCAATAATTTTTTTTACATATAAAAAATGAAATATTTTAATGAAATTTTTTTTTTATTTAAAAGACTCATATTTAATAAACATTTTGTAAATTTTCAAAAAAAAAAAAATTCAAAATGGCAGTCATTACGACGCCATTTCTGGCAGTCCTTCGGAAATAAGGTGCATCCGCGTTGTCAGCAGAACTTCTTTCAGAATCATCTAAGACAAAAATAAAAAATACGTGTTTTAGTAAAGACAATAAACTAGGTACTGGACGAAGAAAAAAAAAATTGAAAATCGGATTTTTGGCAGACGTTTTTCTAAAAAAATGCACATTTCGATGAAAATTTCTCGACATTTTTATTTTTTAAATAGTTGTAATTAAAAAAAAATTCTTCATTCAAGACTTTGTAAAAGATATCTCGAAGACCTGTTTAAAATTTCATCAAGATCGGGTGAGTAGTTCGCGAGAAATCTTGACAACCAGCTTTGAAAACATAGTTTAGAGAAAAACGCGTTTAAAAACGGCGCAGTTAGTCTAGCTAGCTGCAAGTTCTCAAAGGCTGTATCTCCGAAACTATTAGTCGGATCAACTTAAAAATTTAGGACAATATTCTAGAGATATTGTAGAGTTTAATAAGACCTTATATTTATTATATAATATAAATTATATTTTTTGAAACTGTGAAACCCACGTAACCACTTAAAGAAAAATCACAGAAACATAAAATTTAATATCATTCGAAAGAATATTCTTTGGCATTTATTTTTTGAAGGTTATCTCTTACCGCGGTTTGGCCGCGACTGCGTATCAGTTGGTTTCTTCCTTTGAGTTCAATTTTTTATCACTTGTTTGAGCATTTCGACTGGTAAGTGACATGATGTTTTGCTCAAAGGCTAAACTTCAGCCGTTACATTTCCCAAACCATTGTTTTTCCAGACGAAATGGCAGCTTTTGAGTCTCTTCAGGTTCTCTTCATCCAAAATACGTCAATTTTCCTTTTTTTACATACCCATTGAGCCAGAAAGAAATCTCATCGCTGAACAAAATTAGGCTCGAAAACGTCGGAACTTCTTGAAAAATTTCAAAAGCACATAGAGCGAAGTGATGTCACATGGGAAGGTAAAGCGGTTTCAGTTCTCGCACAAACTGTATTTTGTACGCTTTCAATTTAAGATATCTAAGTAAAATGCTGGGTCTTAAGATGTCTAATGGTATTGCAAATGCACAGATGTAGTTATAGATCCAAAAACTCTTATGCTAGCGAAAAAACTTACCGTATTGTATGTCGATAATACGAATCCTAGGATTTGTGTATGAAGAAAATCATACGGCAAAGGTAAATGAGCGCAGTGGGACCAAAGAAATTCGCGAACACTAAGTTCTTTAAAGCTCGGTCCGAATATTAGAAATAAATCTTGTAGCTGATCTCTGAAGATAAATCTTAATTTGTAAAAAGAGTCGGCTACCTACACGTGATGTCTATTTTTATTTAACTCTAGTTCCACTAAGAACTCAATAACTTGATATGAAAGCAGTCCAGTCTTCATAGATTTATTTTAAGTTAAGTTTTAGTTCAGTAAAAGAACATACCAAGCGTTGTTTTGAGATATATATGTACATATGTATGTATGCACATAACTGTTTATTGTTCCGCTTATCTTCAAATTCTTAAAACTGCACAATCATCCCTGTCCGCCAAAATGTCCATCACTAATATTTAATGTGAACTCATTTTTATGCAAAAATTCATGCAAATTTCTCGCACACTAAGCTCCCTACACTCCCCCCGTTACACACACCATCACCGGCAGTTACGCAAACCACCCACACGGCCATCACTTGCCGGCCGGCCGGCGGGTGGCTGACATCACCGATCCGCTCACTTGAGCGCAGCAAAGCAGCACAGCGTGTCGGTCACGTCAGTTCATGTGCCCGCTACCGGTCTTTTCATCGGCGCAAATCAGCGTCGCAATCAGAATTACAATTAAAAGCAAAATTTAAATGCAAAAAAGCAAAAAAAAATTAAAAAATAAAAAAATATAGAAAAACGAAAATTGCAGCAGAAATGTGTGACAATTAGAGCCGACAGCAAATGAGAGACAATCGAAGTATGCCACGGTGCCAGCAAAAGTGTTGTCTGTGCCGAAAATGTCATCATAACACATCGTTGCGACAGGCAGACGAAGTCGGTTGGGGGGACACTAATCTAGTTTTTTACGAGTGCAAACTGATTTCAATTACTATGTTGACACAAAAGGAAAAATTATGGAAAAATACGAATATTTGTCGTCATTCTTTTAGAAATTTGTTGCTGGTATTGCTTTTCGGGGGCAATTCGCACACGAGTTGAGCTGAGGTCACACTGAACGCGACGACCTCATTAAGCCGAAATGAATCCACTTACAATGCTTATACAATTTTCCTTTTTTCTCTTTGAACTTACTGCAAAAAGGGTGACGCACGAAAGCCATACCGATCCGGCTGGAAGAGATGTGGCGTTAAGCCCGCGCGACTTTTACGAAATTAAAATGTAGAAAATCTAAAATTGTCGTAACGTTCTGGCTTGTTGTACTTAATTTGCTCAATTTTGTTTTCAATTTTTCATTTCTTTGCAATTCCTTCTCGCCACTTGCTTCAAACCTGGCCTTTTCCAATTTGCTATTCGCAATTTTCCTGACTGCCATCTACTCGAGAAGTCAATGCCGTCGGCGCTTTGAATACATATATACATATATGTATATATGTAGCTATTTGCCGCGCCTACTGCATTCTATACACTTCTCCAAGCCCCATACTTGCCCGCAAGCAGTCGTACTTGGCAACGGTAAATATCGTTATGATGCGCTCGTATTACAATGCGTGAGAGCGGCAGCGGGCGAGGTAGACAGGCAGACAACCACTTCGTTGGATGGGCGCGCATCCACCCAAGGCGGCAAGTGAATTATTTCTACTTGTTGTCGTTGTTGTTGTTGTTGTTGTTTCTGTAGCTGGTGTAGACTTTCATTCACTGTTGTTGTTCCTTGGCATTTTATTTTTATTTTCTAAATAGGCATATGTTGTCTGCGTTGCAGATTTTCAAGTGGCCGTCGCAAGCACTCACATACTTACATATACACATACAGTCATAATTTCGAACTCCTCTACATCCCTGTCCACCTCGCGTGCGCAACACAAGCAGTCAGACGCCAACAGCAACATATGAGCTGCCGCCTCTCTTCCTTCCTGCCAGGCGAGGTCGTCAATTGTCTCTTGCATAGTAGAAATGGGGAGCAAGTTTGAATGTGACACGAAATCGATGTAGGCTGTCTACATGCATGTCTGTCCGCTGCGCCGGCAGCGTTTTATTTGTGGAGGGTGTGTTTTTCGGGTCTGTGTGCAACGCAGCGGCTATTGACTGCGCTTTCACCGAAGGGTTGTTGTTGCGCCTGTGCACTTGGCCGCTTAGTTAGTGTTTATGTGTGTATGCATGTGTCCTCCTCCCACTCTCTCTCTCTCTCACTCCATTCCTCTCTGCACATGCATGTGGGTGGTTCCGCTATACGCCACCGTAATATCATATCATCGTTGGTTTCAATGCTTCTCTGCCGCTTTGCCGCCTGCCTGGCTGATGTGCGCAAGAAGGCGCCACATTTCCCCATTTTTTTTAATAGACTCTGTCGCATTGCCTTTGACTTTCGCTCGCTCATTTGCGATTTGCTGAAATTTTATATGCAATTTAAATTGTTTCAACGGCAATAAACAGCTTAATTGCTGAATTGCTGCTTAAATTTCATGTCGACGTTCGAAATGGGTAGTGGGTGGAGAGCTGTTAAAGCTAAAGGCACTAAGCGTTGTTTATTTGGACGGTTTTTGGTACAATGAACTTGCTTTGGATGTTTCCAAGGGGATTTTCGATTGAATAACATAATATATTTTTGACATTTTCCAAATAATGTTCTATTCGTATTTAACTGTAATTCCTTAGCCAATGTTATCGTAGTAAAATTTGTTTCGATTGCTTTTTATTATTAGCTTCTGGAGGACTTGCCTTCTGGTCGACATATAAATCCTCACGACCATTTGAATTCGTGTAAACTAGCCGGTCAATGAAGGGGGTATTCTAGACTAGAAATTTAAGAAAATCGAAATTTTGTTTTTATATTTTCAAAGTTTAACTATTCAAGAATATTTGTACAAGAAGATTTTTCGAAATTCAAATTATTTTCGGAGACCCGGCATCCAAACTGGTTCGGCCGGAACGCGAAACTTTAAACGCGTTTTTCTCAAAACTGACTTTTTCGGAACGATGCCTACGATTTCTCAGGTTATATTGATTTACTTGAAATTTTTATAGCGCCTTTATAGGCTTGTCTATGGTTGGAACTAGCCCCATCCCCAAATTTTTATTTTTTATTATTTTTAAAAAATTCGAAATAGTCAGAAAAATTGATCCAAAAAAATTTTTTTTTTCAGACAGTCGCCATTTTGTGAACAAATTTTTCTCCCATTTTTCCGTAGTTCCGGCCAATGCAACATTATTCTAGATTAATAATTTTGTTTTCTTTTTGGTTTCAGATAACTAGGAGGGTTGAAATCATGGGTATGATCACGTGGAAATTTTTAGAGACCCCACTTCGTCAGCTCATAATTTTTGAAATTTTTTACTTTTTTAATTTTTTTTCTCTACTCTACTAAAATTAACAAATAACTAATAAAAAAATGGATAGTAAAAATAAAATAATAAAAATAAATAAGTAAATGCCTTTTTTACGACACTTTAAAAATTACCTGAAATTTATGCTTCTAGACTAGAATACCCCCTTAAGAAGTCCCCGGCAAGACACATAGATGGCGCTAGTAGAAATCCATACGATTTTTGGTTAGCCCCAGCCTTCAATAGGCGCATGTATAACAGCTATCCGATCATTAGTTTGTGAATTATAACATTTTGAATGAGAAACCTTTCTTATTGAGAAAACAATGGATAAAACAAATTTGGCGTTCTGATAAAATATTACTTTTTGAAGGCGAAAAATACACTTAAATCAAATACTTGGCTTGATGATAAGTTCGCGTACACTGCCAAAGGAAAATCAACCATCCCGAAATGGTATGCTAAGTTTAGACCTGTGAAATGAGCACCGAAGATTGTGAAAGCAGTGGACGCACAAAAGATGTTGTCACTGAAGAAACACATCGAAAAAGTCTATAAAATAGAGAGCAGACACTCTAAAGATAACAACTGAATGTGTAACTTATACCATTCACGAATATTTTGATATGAGAAAGCTCCGTACAACACTTGTGCCACTCGAGCGCACTTTTGACTAAAGACAGCGACGAGCTGATAATTCGAAGCAGTGTTTGGAGAAGTTCGAGCATAATAAATCCGAGTTTTTGCGTCGATATGTGACAATGGATGAAACATGGCTCCATCATTTCACTCTGAAGTCCAATCGACAACCATCCGAGCGGACAGCTGACGATGAACCCGCTACAAATCATAGAAAAATTTAACATTCGTCTGTATTTTGGGATGCGCATGGAATATTTTTTATTTATTACCTTGAAAAAAGAAGAACAATCCACTGCATCAATTTCTTAACGCCGACAAACGGCTGCATTTGTAGAAAAAGAAAGTGTTTTTATCGCCAAAACAATGCACCGTATCACAAGCCAGTGAAAACTGTGAATAAAATTCATAAATTCGGCTTCGAATTGCTTCCAGATCTGGCCCCCAGCGAGTTTTCCTCAGATCTTAAAAGTATGTTCGCTGTGAAAAAATGAAAGTTTTTTCTAATCCTCGAAACAGTTGTTAAAGTTAATTTTCGAAATAACTTTCAATGCGCGTAGCTATTCACGCTTTATGTCTTCAATTGACTCAAAACGGTTTCTCGGAGGGGTTCTTTGAGTTTGCTGAATAGCTAGAATTGAAAATTTCGCGAAAAACTAACGACAGAGCATTATCGTCGTGTAATAATTCCGACCTCTTCTGACGAATAGTTTCGCGCAAACGACGCGTAACACTGAAATAGTATTCCTTGTTGACAGTTTGGCCGGTCGGAAGGAATTCGAAGTGCACCACAACTCGATAATCAAAGAAAACTGTCAACATAACCTTGATTTTTAACCTGCTTTGACTTGTGTTTTCGGCTTCGGCTCACCTTTGTTACTACATTCGGTCGTTTGATTGTCTGTTTCTGGGTCGTAGGCATAGATACAAGACTCATCGCCTGTAATAATACATGCCAGTAGTCGAAGGGCATTGTTTCACAGCTTTAACGCCGCGCTGTTTTTCGAAAAAATTTAGTGGTTTTGGAATCAAATCGTGCTTTCACTTTTCTTAGGGCCAGATAATCTTTCATAATGGTTTTCACTTATTCTTCTGATGTTAATCATTGCTTCACAAGTACCTTACTTTCCTTTATTTTATTGATGTGTGATCAACAGTAATTCTTGATGGCCATCCTGGACGTGGCTTGCCATCAACGCGTCCGCCACCCTCTTGTACTCTTTGTACTAATTAAAAACGCTTGGTCGCGACAAACAATTATTACCGAAGACCTTTTCCAACCTTCCGACCGTTTCGGCACCAGAAATTTTCTTCCGCAAACAAAATTTAATGGAACTGCTTTGTTGAATCAATTGACTCATCGTAAAAATTATTATTAAAAATTAATTTACGTACTTCGGAAAGTCTAAGTGTATACTAAACACTAATGATTATTTTGATGTGGCATTTGACACAGATGTTACTAACTGTCATGCCAATCTAGAAAAAAATCGTTCGAGTTCGTTTTCGAACAAAATTTAAATTAAAAGGTCTTAGTATATTTTGCCCACAGTGGTATGGGGATGTAATTTGAGAAAAATGTGAAAATAGCAAAAATAAAGAATTAAGCTTAGGACTCTACAGAAGAAGACCACTTATGTACATATATTGTCCACTATATTATTTGAAATAATCCGTCCACGAAACTAATTCCAAGAACTGCTTAATATTTTATGAAAATATGCAAGAGTAACAGTCTTATGGATCGGAACTCAGATGTTTATATTGGTATGGTCTACAAGAAGTCAAGTTAAAGATCTTCTGATATGCACAAGCATCAAATCAGTTTTGAAATCCCATTTTCTGACAAAAAATATAGCAAGCGAACAAACAACAACAATCGAACACAATATTATTGCGCAGTTTTTAAAGACTCTCACTTCCTCGCGTTTTGTAAGCTTTTGTTTAAAAAACACACACCTCTTTGTTATTGAATATAACGGTGTTATCAATATTTAATTAACAACTTCCTACAGTTACGTGCATTTTGTTTGCATTCTTTTTACATACAATTATATGGTCTTATATTTCCTTGAAGTAATTTGCTTTTTTACTTGCCATTTCACATGCACCTACGCACACACTCTTGCCCATGAGTAGAATATGTTTCCTTTGTTGTCAGGCGGTTGTTAATTGTACCGTAAGTGGTTGAATGCTTGGCCATCACCTCTTGGCTGGCTATGCATAACGTACGACGTGTTGTTGCTGTTTTTTGTTGTTGTTGTAAACATTGCACTTTTACGAGCGTATGCCTACTTTGTTTTGTTGATGTTGCCGAACAATAGTCCTTTCACCACAAAAAGCTTATCGAGTGCGTATAAAAATCTCACACATACATATATGTATATACATATATACGTATACAAACGTATATACATATACAGTTACGGACAATAAAATAAAATCAAATGTTTTGCTTTGATACAAAAGTAAAATTTTTTTGAAAATTTTAATTTATGTAGTAACTTCTGCATAATAACAAAGGCTATAATATGTACTTTTGAAAAAGAGGAACAGATAGCATTGTCAAGTTTTACAGTTAACTGCAATTTAAAAAGTGTTAATAGCGTGCCTCGTGCTTGGTGACAAAATAATAGAATCAATAGCGAAATGGTTTCATAAACGCAAACTATTGAATTTAAAAAGCGTAATAAGTATAAGAATAATAAGTAGTTATATTAACTTAATTAGATCTGTGGAATAAATAATATATCAATTACGAAATTATTTAAAAAAATGCGGCGAGCAAAGCATTGTTCAGAGGAGGAAAGATTGTGCGCCCAAAATTTGCAAGGAATGGATCACGCGTAAAAGCAAATTGCAAACATATGGAATATGCCTCAAAAATTTGTGTTTTTTGCTTTAAAATGTCCGAAAAATGGTTGAAAAATAGGCCAATCACAAAAAAATGTCTGCGGAAGTCGATCGAAATGTTGCAAGATTGTCGATGCGCGATCCGCTTACGGCTTCTGTAGCCAATTAATAAAAATTATGTGGAAAAATTTCTTCAAGAACAGTAAGAAGACAACTTGTGGAGAAAAATTGCTTTGGCACAAGGTTCCGAAAGGTACCATTACAGAGAAAACGGCATAGATGCAATCGTATTCAGTTGGTAAAACGACACATTAATTAGGACGGAGCTGAAAATTAAAAAAAAAATGGTTCGACATTTTATAGTCCGAATGCAAAATTAATATGATAAGATATGATAGTTGGGTGTGAATCCGCAACCAAAAAAAACAATGAAATGTGCGTCCGTTACACGACTAGGTCCTTCAAACCCCGTGGCGACAATATAATGGCTTGGCATTGTTTCTCATATTGTATTTCGGGACCTATTTTTTGGATACAAGAAAAAATAGACCGCCATATATACGTTAAGATTTTAGATAAGGTCACTTTGGCAATTCCAATAAGAGAGCGATCTGAAACACCGGTTCTGGTCTTGCAAAAAAAGGTTTTCAGACCATGGTGTTAGCGACAGGGCTTACCAGAGTAATCGGCAGATCTTAATCTCATCAAAAACTTTTGAAATTTTTTGTTAAGGAAAGTATTGCACCCCCTAAACCAGAATTCTAAGAGAAAGTCCAAAGGTCTGGCATTCTGTTCCACAGAACACTTTCGGTAGCCTAATTAGGTCTATGCCTAAAAGATGTGCATCTGTATTAAACAATAAAGGATACACTACAATGTGCTAACAATTCTTTCTACTAGATCCCTTAAAAAACTATTTTTTTTTTAATATAAAAAATTTTTATTCTATTTTTTTGTCCATCGAATTTTTGAAATATATTTTTTACCTTTGTTTTTGTAATATTTATGAATTGTTTTTTTCCAATATTTTTACTGCCATCACTAACATTTGATATGAAGTAAATAATAAAAATATAACTTAGTTGAATTTAAATCAAATTCATATTTTTTTTTTAGTACGGAAAGTTAGTACTATGGATGATTCTATTTTATTGTCCGTAACTGTACATACATACATACATATGTACTTACATGAGGGCATACATGCATATTTACTTACTTGTCTCAAGCAAGCAGATTGTAGCCATAAATTTTGCATACAAAAAAGTCACTTACTAAGTACATCTTGTATCGTTCGATATACATTTACCCAACTGCATTAAGTTAAGGTAAATATTTTCATAAATGCAATTGCAGAAACACACACAAACATACATATACGCAGGTGTATAGGTCTATGAGCATTTTGTCGTAGAAAGTGAACCACTTTACCCACCTGATAATTAATAAGCCAAATACATGTATAACATGTTGCAACCTGGTTGCTAACTCATTGCTCGTGCAATCTGTGGAAAGCAAATAAAGCAACAATAAACCCTTCAATTTACAACAACTTACATTCATATACATACATACATACATACATAGATATATAAGTAATTGTGAGTGTTTATAAAACCCAAGGGTGTAAATTAGTTTTAATTATGAGAAAGTCGCCAAGGTAGTAAGCCGATATGGCTACGAACAGCAATATTTTATTTCGTGATTTCGAAAACGGTGTTTTCTAATTTGAACAGCTGGCAAATAAAGTGAAAGAGACGTAGTAATCTCACGGGTAGGAAAATTAGTTGTTTAAGTGATTCACTTTGTTTATCCACATACAAGTAAAAAAAACACGTTCTTCGTAAATTTTGTTTGAGGAAGCAGTTTCTTTTTCTTCTTTACTGGCGTAGACAACGCTTACGCGGTTATAACCGATTTTATAACAGCGCTCCAGTCGTTCTTCCTTTTCGATATTTGGCGCCAATTCGAAATGCCAAGCGAAGCCACTGGTCCTTTCAACGGAGTGGAGGTCTTCCTCTTCCTCTGCTATCCCCGGTGGGTACAAGATTTAGCCAGCGTATGTGCTGTTTTTTAATTCGCTGAACTATGTCCACATGCATTGCGGTAGGGTCCCACACCATAAAGTAGTTACTCCGCACGAATGAGCCACACCAAGTTAGGAGGTTACAGCCAAGCAAGGTTTAGAGATATGTTCAACCTTCCCAGAGACAAATTTCGTCTACTTGTCGCGCTCTAACTGCGTACTGCAGGCTCGCCGGTTTTGCGACATGGTACCGGAAACTCCAAAACACATGATTATAGATTACTCAGCATTTTGTAGAAACAGGCTCAAGACCCTTTTATCCATCTACTCAACAGGGATAACATCACCTTCATAGCGCCCAGTAAGCTCCTGGAATAGTTCAGAGTGCTGGACTTCTGTGACTATATGTGATATAGACGATAGGACGCAGTGCAAACCTCAATTACTTTCTATCTTCTATTCGCAGTTCAATAAGAACACTTCGCTGGTTTCTGACCACCGACTTTGAAAGCGATGTTTACAATCAAAGATTGAAGTAGCCGACCGTACTGCTCTCCCGAAGGTTCTATCCACCACACTTGCACTACGATTGCCTTGAAACTTCGGGAAAATACTCTAGGTACAAAAACGAAACGAATTTTATACTAAGCTTTCATTACTTAGTATTCTCCCTACTAATATTTGCATAATTTACACTTTCCAACTGTTATTTTTATTTACCGCTACGTCAGTCAGTTATTGCTATGCATTTAATCCTCTTTGCGTAACTTAAGATGTAAGTTTACATAAAGATGTTTAGGAATGCCCTCGAATGAAAATTTTTACGAACCCTGTAGGAAAAGTTGAACGTACTTAAAACATCTGCTTTAAAAAGTGGGCAAATAATAAAAATATTTATTAGTGTTATTGGTGTTGAAAGAGAGCACTGTTCGAGAGAGCGAAGAAACATTTCAAAATGCTTCGGATCCTATATAATATAACCTTATACAATGACAGAGTACTGCACTATATAAAAACAAAATATGCTGCTCTCTTTTATACAAAAAAAAAAAATAAAAATTTACTTCTAATCTGATGCAACCCTGCTAAAAAAATTTAAATCAGCCGCTGTGTTCTTTTCTAGGTTGTTAACAGATTATTTACTTCTTATGCGCTAGTTTCTAGTATTTTTAGGCATCAGGCATTACTTGGGTCATCTCTTCTCGCTGTCATTATTTATTGATCAAGTTCTTAAAATTGGATAATTATAAAAGCCTAACCCCATTTCTTATACCAGCTTTGCATGAATCGGATTATACGGTTCGTAGGCGGATTGCGCCCCATGCGAGCCGCTATTTTGCTTATGAATGAGCTTTTACGACTTTGGGTGTCAATTGCTGTTCTTCTCATTTCAAACAAAAAAAAAAAATGAACTGTAAAAACCCTACTTCTCTTGTTTCACATGATGCTTTATGTCTTTGTGTGTGTGTGTGTGTGTTTGCATTTCTCACAAAAGACTTGCCAAGTTTTTTTAAACAAAAGTGGCTGAATGTCATTCCAAGCCAACAGGCAGCGCTGGAAGTGAAAGGTTGCTGCGTTGCTTTGTTTTTACTTATATTTGCTTTTGTTGCTGTTGTTATTGTTGCCATTGTCACTGTTAATTGAAATTTTAGTGGTAAAATAGGCGTAAGTGCTTGGCAAAAGCTTGCAAGTTCGTTGAACACACTTACGCCGCTTACAGCAACACAGTGTTTCATATTTGCTGCTTTCTTATGTTGTTGTAAAATTATTATAAGAAATAAATAAGTCTAGGAACTTTTGCAGTCGGTAGTCGCCGAGAGTTTGTGAACTACTTTCAAATGTGTAATTACTTGGCCAAGAGTTGAACACTGCCGATGAACAGTTATTTGCACTTTATATATGATGGCATGGATGAATGTATATACACATACATTAAGGAAAAAAAGCACCCGGAAGATGTAATTACCTGGATAAATAATATTTCAAAAGAAATTTATTTTGCTAAGTTGGTAGGACTGTTTTACTAAAAACACAAACCTACGAGTGGTACAAAGCCTTCAAGGATGGTCGAGAGATTGTTAAAGACATGCCTCGTTCTAAACGACCTTCACCCTCTTCAACTGATGAAAATATTAAAAAGTTGAAAGATTTGGTACTTGAAAATGTCAGGCATGTGTTGAGAGGTGGAAAGAGAGCTCTACTTCTCTCCTGAGTCCGTTTTGCGTTTCTTTTTTATTTTATTTTATTTTTGTTTTTTCAATATCCAGGTCCTGTTTTGTCACAATGTACATATGTATGTACTACTGTGTCCAAAAAATAAGGTGACCTTTGAATTTAAACTGCGCGCGTCGGAGAATTTGGAGAAATATTTTTTTTAGGTTGGTAGTACTGTCAGTCACATTTACGTCAAATTTCATGTCAAAATATTCATTAGTGTTTGAGATACGTGTCGTTTTGTGAGCTGCTAAAAGTGAGTTTTTCGTTTCTTTGTGATTTCGAAATTTGTTGAACAAAGAATTTGCATTAAATTTTTTTTACGGAATCAATTTTCTGCTGCGGATACATTGAGGATGGTGCAGAAAGCCTTTGGTGATGAGGCTATGTCTAAAAAAAATGTTTAAAAGTGGTATAGTGAGTTCCAAGCCGGCCGTGAACGTGACGAAGACGAAGAGCGTCCAGGGCGACCATCAACCTCAACCGACGAAGCTCACGTTCAACAAATCAAAGATTTGGTGTTGAAAAACCGTTGCTGGTGAAGTCGGCCAATACCATTTTTAAGGATGTTTTGAGCTTCAAGCGCGTCAAATCTTGACTGGTACCGAAAACATTGAATTTTTTTGAAAAACAGGCGTCGCGTTGGAGTATGTGAAACGATGCTTTCCAACTACCAGGGTGCCAATTTTTTCCAAGTCGCATTATAACTGGCGATGAGACTTGGATCTATGCTTACGACCCCGAAACAACCGATCAATCGAGCGAATATCGTGCCAAAAGGGAGCCGAAACCAAAAAAATCGCGCCAAAGTCGCTCAAAAATCAAGGCCATGTTGACTGTGTTCTTCGATTATCGTGGTGTTGTGCATTATAAATTCCTTCCAACCGGTCAAACAGTCAACAAGGAATATTATTTGAACGTTATGCGTCGTTTGCGTAACGCTATCCGTCTAAAAAGACCGAAACTGTGGAAAGACAATTCTTGGTTTTTACACCATGATAATGCACTATCCCATACTGCCCTCGTAATTCGTGATCATTTCGCCAAAAACTCAACCCATATCGTTCCGCAACCACCGTATTCACCTGATCTGGTGCCGTGCGACTTCTGGCTGTTCAAGCTCAATAGACCCCACCGTTTTTATACGATAGAGGAGATTCAAGCCGCAGCGAAGACGGAACTGAGGGCCATCCCGGAAAGTGACTACAACCAGTGTTTCGAAGATTGGAAAATCCGTTGGCATAAGTGTATTGCAAAGGGAGGGGATTACTTTGAAGGGGATGAAATTGATTTGGAAGAATAAATAAAGAATTTTCAAAATATGTAAATACAATGTCACCTTATTTTTTGGGCACAGAGTATGGCGTATGCCATACATATGTATGTGTGTGAGTGTTATTTAATATCAATTGTTTGCGAAATAAAATATTATTTTATGTCAAATAAAAGTTTTTGTTGTTATTATTAAAACTTTTCTTTGATGAGCGAACGCTCTTTAAATGAGATATGTAGGTATGTGTGATACCACCTTGACCGAAGAGGCTAAATTTAACATACTGACCATCCGTCAACCAGAACATCGGAATTCATTATATTAGGGATCTATATCTCATAGATCAATTACATTTTATGAAAGCTTCTCCATTTCTTCTTCTTCTTTACTGGCGTAGACACCGCTTACGCGATTATAGCCGAGTCAACAACAGCGCCCCAGTCGTTTCTTCTCTTCGCTACGTGGCGCCAATTGGATATTCCAAGCGAGGCCAGGTCCTTCTCCACTTGGTCCTTCCAACGGAGTGGAGGTCTTCCTCTTCCTCTGCTTCCGGCGGCGGGTACTGCGTCGAATACTTTCAGAGCTGGAGTGTTTTCATCCATCCGGACAACATGACCTAGCCAGCGTAGCCGCTGTCTTTTAATGCGCTGAACTATGTCAATGTCGTGGTATATCTCGTACAGCTCATCGTTCCATCGAATGCGATATTCGCCGTGGCCAACGCGCAAAGGACCATAAATCTTTCGCAGAACCTTTCTCTCGAAAACTCGCAACGTCGACTCATCCGTTGTTGACATCGTCCAAGCCTCTGCACCATATAGCAGGACGGGAATTATGAGCGACTTATAGAGTTTGGTTTTTGTTTGTCGAGAGAGGACTTTGCTTCTCAATTGCCTACTTAGTCCGAAGTAGCACCTGTTGGCAAGAGTTATCCTGCGTTGGATTTCCAGGCTGACATTGTTGGTGGTGTTTACGCTGGTTCCAAGATAGACGAAATTATCTACAACTTCAAAGTGAGTGCCAAGTCGCGAGTGCGATGACTGTTTGTTTGATGACAGGAGATATTTCGTCTTGCCCTCGTTCACTACCAGACCCATTTCTTTTGCTTCCTTGTCCAGTCTGGAGAAAGCAGAACTAACGGCGCGGGTGTTTAGGCCGATGATATCAATATCATCGGCATACGCCAGCAGTTGTACACTCTTATAGAAGATGGTACCTTCTCTGTTGAGTTCTGCAGCTCGAACTATTTTCTCCAGAAGCAGGTTGAAAAAGTCACACGATTTTAGTTTCATTAAAATATCACATTTTGATCAACTTGATTAGTTTAAGTGCAGGTGAAAAATCGGAAATCATTTTATTGGGGGCAAAGAAAGGCGCGGGATGCTTGTATCAATTTCGATATTGTTCGAGAACATTTTCGATTAAAATTTTGGCCCAATTTTTGGTTATAGCGTTACCACTTCAAAGACATTTTTCACAAAAAGTTTTATCCCTTTATATGAATTGTACAATGGAAGATGAAAGAATCAGGTGGAATTAAAAATTGTGTTATATGGGAAGTAGGCGTAGCTATCGTCCGATTTCGCACATTTCCACACTGTAACATAGAAATGCCACATACATATGTACCATATTTGTTAGGTGCCATAATTTGGGTGAAAATCGTAGAGCAGATCTCGAGATATGTGTTCCTTAAAAAGCTTTTTCTTATCATCTCAGGTGCAAAATTGTATGTTTCTATTGTATAGTGGGTAAGTAGGTAGGAGTGCAGCCCTATCGGGCTCAATTAGCACTTGATGTGCCATTTTGATACACTGTTCGTAGAACCTCCTGTATCTGCTATTACGTTTCACTTTCTCTCTCAAACCATTTTGAGGTTTCAATGAAACTACTTATGTCCGATATGCTTTTAGTGAAAATCCATTCAAGGTTTGGTGCTTGATGGATTCCAAGTGTTTTGTGTCGGATATGTGCTAGAGCTGGGCATTCGCAGAGAAAGTGGAAGATTGTTTTCTTGTTCCCTGCTACTCCGCAGTCACGGCAGTTGTTGTAGGGCAAACCCATTTTGGATGCGCTGGCTTAAATGGCCAGTGCCCTGTTGTGGTAGCTGTTACTCTGTAAATACTTTTTCTTGACCTATTTAGTAAGTCATTGGTTCTTTTCCTGTCATATGTTGGCCATAATTGTTTAGTTATGACGCATTTTGTAATGTTTTTCCACCTGTTATTTGCAACTTGTTGAAATTGCCTATTGATCTCTCCTTTAATCGATCCTAGCGGGCTCGGTATTAGTTCCGCCTCGTATTCGTTGAGGAAAGCTCCTGCCTTTGCCAACTCGTCTACTTTTTCGTTACCGAAAATATTCCTGTGGTCGGGAACCCAGATCAAGTTTAGTTGGAGCTTGTCTTTTAATAAGCTTAGTGCTCTCTTGCAGTTGTGAACTACGCTGGAATTTGTCATGGGTGAAGACAAGGTCAGGAGCGCCGCCTGTCTGTCCGTAAATATAGTTGCTTTATTTGTATTCCCGTGGTTTTCTAAAAGAGCTTCGCAGGCTTTTTCTATGCCTAGTACTTTTGCTTGTCTCTATTAAAATTAGTTATTGATTTATCGCACTACTAGTATGTACTAACACTGTCTATAAAGTTTCTTATTCTGAGCGAATTTGGTTACTTTTGCTTGATTAGTTTGAAAGATATACACATTAAACTTGATAGGGGGCGGGGTCATGCCTTAACTTCAGTTGCACTGAAGCTAAAATACCCTTTATAAATAAAAAAAAAAAAAGTTTTTCATACAAGAACTTGATTTAAAACGGTAATTTTGTATGACAGCTATATGCTATAGAACAATAATCTTATTATTCCAACTTAGAAAATATTTTTTGTTATTATTATTTTTTTTCTATTCTTACACTAATTTATTCAAACAACACTATTTATGACCTCAATGTTTCTTTTTAATTACAGCACCGACGGCACAGAATCTCCCATATTAGCCGAAGCCGATGCAGATGGTCATGACAAACCGCGAGTGCGATATGGTGAACTTGTTATACTGGGGTGAGAACATATTCATTACATACAATATCTTTGTATATATGTACATATATGTATACGAGTATATACTTACTATATTATTTGTAATTCATTAAATGTGCATTAGAAAATATAACGGTCGGTACAATGGCTCAGGGACGTAAACCCGCACGCATGCAAAAAAAAAAACAAAAAATGCAATTACGTACTTATGTTAAGGCCTTGTAGGAAAATTATATGATTGCAAAAATTTGAAGTCGTAATTGCCAAATATTTGAATGGAGAGTCCTGGTTGATAGAATTTATATATAATAAAACAAAATGTTAACTTCGTCTTCTGTGAAGCTAAAATACCCTTCAAAGCTGCATTCCACAGTCTCAAAAGGTATTTAATGATTCTTTTCGACATTCTGATCGGTCAATATTTATTTGGCCGCATTTAAAGTAATCTCAACCAGATGTAATACAATTATGCCAACGATTTTGAAGGCCACGAATCATTTTTCATAATCATTGTTAGGAATGGTCTTCAGTTGATACAGCGAATTTTGTTTTATTTCTACGAAAACGCGTTTCATTCCGATGATTGTTGGCTCATCGTAACTTTAACGGGTCAAGTCTAGTAAGAACGGTTTCATGCCCAAAATATTCACCAAATTCATTCGACGGACTCGTGAGAGATGTCGAGTTGTCTTACCTTAACTCTAACTCTTTCATCAGTTGATGAGGTCGAAGGTCGTCCAGAACGAGGCATATCTTCAACGATATATCGACCGTCATTGACGGCTTTGTACCACTCATCGGCTTGCGTTTTTGATAAAACGGAATCACCGTATGTCTTTTCCAACATTCTCAACGATTCCGCTCACGAAATTTGGTTAGAAATACAAAAAAAAAAAACAAAAAAAAACGGTTCTATACTTTTAGGCCTTCAAAATATGAGCAATTTTCAATCTTACACTCCTTTTTGAATGAAATATTTTTTCCGCTAGCCACAAGCCAAAAAATTTTTCCTATGTGTTAGCTATCGTCTACACCCACACAGACTCCTATATGCCTACCGTATAACTCACTAGGCGCTGCCTCTCTCGGTTAGTTCTGTTGGGATGAGAGCTTAGTCATAGCATTTACCATTGGTAAAGTAATGCTTTATATCAAATAATTATTACTGATTCACTTAAATGCTATATATAGCGTACATACATAAAGTGCTTGGCATATAAATATGTATGACTCGTCGTAGTTTTGTGTTTGGCTTGACATTTGGCATTTGTTTGGCCTCTGCCTCCGTCTCCACCCAACTATGTGCTATTTAAAAATTTTCTTTAAAAAACACGCATTGACGGCGCCACTCACACTCACACACACAAACACACTAGTGCATGCAAACCTATTCAAATGAGTGCATTGAGCACACCTCTTTTTCTTGATGGATGTGAGAATTTCATAGCTAAGCTTTTTCGCCTATTTTCGAGCGCACGAAAGGTCAACCAGCGACAAACAGACTTACTTTTAGCTTTACTTATAGATTTAGACTATGTACATATGTATGTACGTACTTACATACAAACACTAATGACTACAACACGCTGCAGTGTCATAAACACTTTGGCGGCTAGCATGTTTTCATTGGTTGTTTCTGTTTTTGTACTTTAACACTTTATACTTGCGAGACAGTGCAGCAAATATATGTGTACATAATACATTTAAGCTTCAATTCATTAACATTTAAAATTAGATTGACACAAACATGCTTGTTATTCGCTACAATGTTGCCGCAGCCCAATGGGAGAAATATAAAATAACGAACCTTAACTACTTGTGTTTGTAGGTACATAAGTATGTACAGTATGCAGGTTAGCTTCAGGCTTCTAAACGAAGCTTTTGAAATATAGTACCATTACCGAAACATCCAAACTCAAACTATATAATGCTGAATTATACGCCTTGCCCATACTTGGCTTACATACACACGGTGATCCATTTCGAGGTTCCCTACTTTTCCTAAGAAAAAATATAGTATAAACTTCAAATTTAATGTAAAATGTTATTTATGATTCGAAAGAACATTCTTTGGCATTTATTGTTGAAGATTATCTTTTTAAAAAGTTGGCAGCGGCTACGTCTCAGATTTTCCATCTGTTAGGTTCAATTTTCGATGACTCGTTCGAGCATTTTGACTGGTAGCTGGCGAATGACACGCGCGATGTTTTGCTCCAAGGCCAGAATCAAAGCGGAATTGTCCTCATATATGTACTTTTGTCTTTACATATTCCCTTGGCGGTCAATCGACCGGCCCAGAACGCGAAATCATCTGCTCACCGAAATGTTCTGTCAATAAATCCATTGGTTGATGCGATGTGTAGTAAAAGGCGGCGTCTTTTTGAAACCAAATGTCAACGAGATCACGAGCTTCAATTTCAGACATTAAATAGTCGGACATCATGGCGCTTGACGGTTACGTTCTTACTGGCATCACTTTTGAAGAAATATGGACCGGTCCAAAAACCACAACAAACCGTTGTTTTATTGTCAGAAATGGCAGCTCTTGAATCTCTCCAGGTTTCTCTTTCTACCAATGCGCCAATTTTTCTTTTCTACATATCCATTCAGCTAGAAATGGTCCTCATCGTGGAACAAAATTTATCTCCAAAATGTCGGGTCTTCTTGGAACTTTTCAAGAGCCCACTGAGCGAAGCGCTGTCGCTTGGGAAGGTCGAGCAGTTTCAGTTCTTGCAGCTCGTGATATCTGAAGCTTTTCTTTCTCCACTTACAATTTAATATATCGACATAAAATGGAACGATATTCCATACATCAGTCCGAGTTGCTGCAACCGGTGCCGTATCGACTCTCCACACTCTCTGCTACGGCTGCTATGTTTTCTTGACTGCGTGCTGGACATGGTCTACTCGGTCGAATAGTATCTAATAATGAATGCTGGGTCTCAAGATGGCTGATGATGCTGCAAATAGTACGCTCAGTAGGCCGATTATGTCGACCATAAGTTGAGCCAAGCGCACAAAACACATTTTTTACTGAACCTGAATTTTCGTAGTAAAGTTGAACGATTTGTAAACGTAGTTCAGGCTTAAGGCTTTCCAATTTCTTTTGATATACCAAACAATACTGAACAAAAATAACATGACAGCTTGACACGACACGTGCTGTCTATCAAAAAAGGCTATTGAAAAAGGTACATCTATTTGTAGCACCCGTTAGTACACACGCATACATCCTAGGGTGAGTCAAGAAATCTAATTTTTTTTATTTCCTGCACTGGGCATATTACGTTTGTCTAGAGGCTTGCAACACTCAGAAGGAGACATTTTAAAATGTATACCCAAATTATCGGCATGACGAGCTGAGTCAAGTTGATCTCTGTCTGTTCGTTTGTATGTATAGTATACTCGTATACGCGAACTAGACCCTCAGTTTTTGAGATATCGGTATGAAGTTTTGCACACGACCTCCACTTTCATTGGAGCACTATAGTTTATAACTGCCATACAAACTGAACGATTCGGAATAAAGTGCTCTTATGAGGAGCATTTTCATTTGACGAGACATCTTCAAGAAATTTGGCATGATGTATTGTCTGAGACAGTGGTGCAATCTCCTAAAACATTGTTCAGATCGGATCATTATATCATAGAGCTGCCATACAATCTGACCATTAAAAATCAAGAACTTTAAGGCATCTTTCATATACTCGGTGGAACCGAAGTGATCGGGTTTTCTTGCTTCTTCATGTTATATTCTCCAAATAATAATAAAAAGATCGTCTGCTTTTTAGTTTCCTATTTCTTTGTCATATAAGGAAACTCATAATTAATGGGATTTTTTTTGTCTTATCTACCAACTAAATTTTCTGAACTTAAAGTAAAAAACTGTTTTTTTTTTACCCACCTTAATACATACGCATACCCTTGTTCGGCATGTAATATTGAAGTTGTTGTGAAATGTGTCAAAAAGGACACAAATCACTGCTGGCTGGCGGCACCGCTGACCTTAGCACGATGTAACCAGTTGAGCTGCAGCTCCAATTCTATACGCTCAAATCTGTTTGATGACCTCTACCACATCCATAAATTAGACTTACACTTGTTATTGTGGAACGCTCATGACTGCGAAATGTTGTTATTCCCGAGATTTATGTGCGTTTGCATTTTTGATGATGACAATTCTTGTGTTGTTTTATTGCTTTTTGTTGCGATTGTATCATTGGTTGTTGTTTGCAATCACTTTGGCGCCAAAATGGAATTGTGTTTTTTTTTTATAGCTATATTTTTCTATTGCCGCTCAAAATTGTATAACAGTTGGGAGCACACAAATTTAAATGAAAAATTTTATTTAAAACATCGTTAAATTTCTGATTCTTAACTGGAAATATTTTAATCTCTTGTCTTCTTGTTCAAAAAATGTTGGATTCGCTTTTTCCAACATTCATTGAATTTGACGGAAAACTGTCACAAAAAGAGAGATTAGTAATGAATCATACGATATAAGACTTTAGCTAATGCGGCAAGAAAGGAGATTGAAAAGCTAAGAGGAGGAAACCATGAAAACTGAAATTACCTTCAAACTGTCAACAACTGGTCGAACGAAATGGTGGAACTTCAACTAAATCTTCTTCTTCTTCTTTACTGGCGAATACACCGTTAATGCGGATAGAGCCGAGTTAACAACAGTCATCCTTTGGAAATTCCAAGCTAACCCATGATCTTATCCACCTAGCCATTCCAACGGAGTGGAATTTTTCTCTTTCCGCTGCTCCCCCGAAGGATTCTGCGTCGAATACTCTCAGAGCTGGAATGTTTTCATCCATTCGAACGTTGTCTTTTAATTCGCTGAACTATGTCAATGTCGTCATATATCTCATACAGTTCATCGTTCCATCGAATGCGGTTTTCGCCGTGGTCCCTGCCTCTGCACCATGTAGCAGGACGGGAATTATGAGCAACTTATAGAGTTTTGTTTTTGTTCGTCGAGTAAGAACTTTATTTCACAATTGCCTTCTCAGTCCAAAGTAGCACCTGTTGGCAAGAGTTATCCTGCGTTGGATTTCCTGGCTGACATTGTTGGTGGTGTTTACGCTGGTTCCAAGATAGACGAAATTATCTACGACCTCGAAGTTATGACTGTCAACAGTGATATGGGAGCCTAGTCGCAAGCGCGACGACTGTTTGTTTGATGACTGGAGATATTTCGTCTTGCCCTCATTCACCCCACAATCCATCTGCTTATCTTCATTCTCTCCTCGTTCACCCCCAAACCCATTAGCTCTGCTTTCTTATCCAATCTGAAGAAAGCAGAACTAACGGCGCGAGTGTTGAGGTCAATGATATCAATATCATCGTCGTACACCAGCAACAGTACACTCTTATAGAAGATGATACTTTCACTATTTAGCTTTGCAGATCGAATTATTTTCTACTGCAGCAGGTTGAAGAAGTCACACGATAGGTTGTCGCTTTGTCTGAAACCTTGTTTGGTATTGAACGACTGGGAGAGGTTCTTCCCGAACCTGATGGAGCTTTTGATGGTGCTCAACGTCAGTTTAACATCTGTACTCGTGCTGGTATACCAAATTCAAACATCGCGGCATAAAAGCAGGTCCTTTTCGCTTTGCAGCAGCTTTGAAATCGACGAAAAGGTGGGTGTCGATTCTTTTATCATGAGTCTTTTCCAAGACTTAGCGCATAGTGAATATCTAGTCAGTTGTTGATTTTTTCCTCATAGTAGTATGAAATGTTGCCTACAATTAGGCGTAATATGAAAGTTTACCGAAGTCATAAACCAAGTGCTTTCATATTTATAAAATTTATTGAAAAGATCTTTATAAAACAATTTGAATGCAAGAATATTCTCAAATCAATAAATAAAGTGTTAATGTAACACCCTAATGTTCTGTAAACGACAGTTGGATATCTATAGAGCCAAGGCCAATTCGTTCGAGCATTAGAGCAATAACAAAAAAGCTAATTAAGTGCCCGAAAAGCAATCCAGCACACTTAATTGCTGTCATTGCTTGTTCTATCGACAATATTGAATCCCTTCTTCGCGAACGCGCTTCGTGTTTCTTTTTTCTTCGCTAAACAACTTTGATTAGACACTCGTTTGGCTGCTGTTGCACTCGTATTTGCTCAGATAACTGTCATTGCGTGCTGTTAATTAAGTTCTGTATTTGTTAATGTCGCCATTTCGTGGTTTTTGTTTTTGTTTTTATATTTGTTTCTGTTTTTTATCATTTTGCTTGCTATGTATTCCAAGTCACATTGCTGTGTTAATTGAATTTGTCCAAGCAAATTAAATTAGTTCCTTCGACGTGCCTCTGTCTCAGCATTGCCTGCGTGTGTGTGCGTGTGTGTTTCGCACTGTCGGCGTGCCTTCAGAATTGGTTCTTTAAATTGACACATTCGACGCATTTGATCGGCGTTTGGTGGCAACCAGCAACAGGCAGCAGGCGAAACAAGCGAAAAAATACTCACAAAAGACAAAGCAATAAAACAATATTCGTCACGACAATCAACCAGCTGTTGTTGTATGTCGTATCGGATTCCCCCCTAAAAGCAATAATGTAAGCGTCAAAGTACCCGCCTGGCGCCGAATCGCTAAATGTGGTGTCGTAATTTCTCATTGCCGATTTTACTGTGACGATGGCGGCGACGAAGATGCCATTCTCGCTAGCACCCCTGAGACCGCAGACTTTAGCTCTTAGTTGGTCTTAGTTGGGGGCGTGCTACTTATTTCTTAATTGTTAAATTTTTTGGGTTGATTTGTTTGTGGCCATTTTTGGCTGCTGCAAGATTCGATTGTTGATTTCGCGACCTCGTCCTGCTTTTCATTCGTACACAATTAACAAGCAAACCAGTGCTGCCACGTATTTGAAGTTGTGTAAAAAGTTTTTATTGCTTAAATATTTTGTTATATTATATAAAAACAAACTTTCCAAGTAGCAACAATATTTTACAGAAATTGCGTTAAAATTTTTTTTGTTGTACTTAAGTGTGTAAGTATGTGTTCATACATATATCTGCGTGGCATACAAATGCTTCAACACGCCATACAAACTTACGATACATACATACATACTGCATATGGTAAATTGGCAATTAATTACCTCGAATACGAAAGTCGGTCTGCCTGTCTGTCTGAATGTATACATATAGGGAGGAACGTTTGCCCGTCTGGTCAGTGTGGATATATCAGCGACCAACAGCTAATAAGGAAGCATGTTTCGCCCATTTTTTCGTTTTGTAGTATAGACATAAATTTCTTGTAATTATTTACACACAGACGGACCGATTTTAAGGCTTCCTAGTAAGCAGTAAACTCAGGCGAAATGCTTCCATGTACATATACATATGTAAGTACAATGAGTTTCATAAGAATGAACCTCATTTTTAGGTTGGGCTAGGTTAAGCGACTGATAATCGCGAGGATCCGGCTTTAGTAGTTGAAATATCGATACTTAAGCTGTCAAGGTCTGTCTTAATCAAGTAATCAATTAGTCGACATCACAGAGGTCCGCGCAAAGACTACAGCCCTTAATTTCGTGCGATAACGAAACTTTACAGAGGATCTTGAGAGAAGTAATAAAGACAGAAGGTTAATTTTGAATCATTTCTGAAGTGTCTTTCAAGTATAGGTGACTGCCAACGGATAGCTAAACAGCGCGTCCTGTTTTAGAGAGGAGAGTGCTTTTTCTCATAACAGAGGGTAGTACTGGATTTGAGAACGTTGAGTGTTCAAAGAGTAGTTGAATTAATTGCATCAGTTACTCAGTCATTAAACTCGTATGCGGGTCTGATCACAGCAGAATCACTGGAAACTGCAGAAGGCAAGATTTTAAATTAGCGCAAAAGCTCTAAGCGGACATTTTCCCATAGGCTAAAATGAGATTAGGTTAAAAGTTCCAATTGGCAATTTGAAAATGTGGTGCACTTTCTTCTCGACTGTCTAGCTTTCGGTAGACTGAGGTTGTCACTACATCTCGAAACGTAGCGCAATCTTCTTTGGGGAGATGAGCACTCATTCACAAAGTTCACAAGCAACTTTATTATCAAAATTCACGTTCTGTAAAGAATGTGTTTCACGCGCTTCGCTCAACTTATGGTTAATATAATCGACCTACTGAGCGCACTATTCGCAACACCAGCACTCATCTGGAGACCCAGATCGACCGAATCGAACACGTCCAGTACGCAGCCAGTTCGGCGCGTTCACAGCAAGATCCGATGTTTTCGAGCCAAATTTTGTTTAGCGATGAGGCCCATTTCTGGCTCAATGGGTGTGTAAACAAACAAAATTGCCGCATTTAAGACGAAAAGCAACCTGAAGATATTCAAGAGCTGGCATTTCATGCAGAAAAGCAGCGGTTTGGTGTGGTTTATGGGCCGGTGGAATCATCGGTCCATATTTCTTCAAAAATGATGCCGGTGAGAACGTAATCGTCAATGACGACCGTTCTCGCGCCGTGATAATCGACCATGTTCTCGTTTTCTCGGCGACATTTGATTTCATCAAGACAACAATTCCCACATATTGCATCAATCAATTGATTTATTGAGAGAATACTTTGAGGAGCAGATAATATACACACCATTTAGACTTTTCATGTAGAGATATGTAAAGTCTAAAGTTCTGCTTCTATTCAGGCCTTGAAGCAAAACATCACGCGTGTCATTGGACAGTTACGAGTCGAAATGCTCGAACGAGTCATCGAAAATTGGACTCAATGGATGGATCATTTAAGACGTAGCCGCTGCAAACATTTGAGAGAGATAATCTTCAAAAAATAAATTCTTTGAATGATAATAAACTTTCCCCATTAAATTTGGAGCTTCTCTATTTTTTCTTCAAAAAAGTAGTGAACCTCGAAATTGATCACCTTTTATCTATACTTACTCCTTGATCCAGTTTTCGGTAGACTACTACTACTTCGAGAAGTCATTCAAAATTAACCTTCTGTCTTTATTACTTCTCTCAGGATCCTGTGCAAGTTTCTTTATCGCACGAAATTATCGTGAAATTAGAGCTTTCTTGATCGGCACTCGACGGAAAACTGCCCTACATTTTGATCCATACGTGAAAAGCTTTTTACGCCTCTTCTATAGCGATTCGAACCGATCACATGCTTCTCGCGGGTAAGGGTACAGTTTCCTGAAACACAGTGTCCAAATACAGACTTATTTGGTCATGTATGTATGTATATACAGATATATGACTGTATATGTAGTACTCGTATAAGATATTAACAAAAATAATCCGTCAAGTGTAGACCAGCTTCCATCGCCGCTTGACCACACTAAAAGGAGTTAATTGTTTGTTTTAACTGCATATAAAGCAAATGTTTCTGTATATGTGTGTACATTATATGTGCACATCCGCCTTTCCTCCTCTTATAGCACCACGCACTAAAATTAAAAGCCACACTAAAATAAAACCATAATTCCAGTTGTAATGTCAAGTCATTAAAACTAATAACATCATTAATAAAATACTCACTCGCTGCACTTGTAAATCCAACAAACCGTTGCGGTGCTTGTGGAGTCGTGCTGCGGGGAGGGGCATGCGTCTGCCACCAGTTAACCAAAAGGCAGGCCGCAACTAATTTTTTGGCGCGCAAAACTTACAACTTTTAATAATGTTTCACTGTTATCGCGAGAGCAATCTTGTTGTAAAGTCTTTAGCGCTGTGTATATGTATGTATATATGTATATATACTATAGATATGTATATTCTTTATTTGCCTTATCTGGGGGGAGATTTATCTCATTTTTGAGTAAAAAGTTTAAGACGTATTTCTAAAGGGGAGTGTAAGTCTCTTACACTAGGGTACAAAAGTATTCTGCCTTTTGTACTAATTTCAATACCAATATGTCTAGAAAATAGTTACAACTTAAAACTTTATAGTTTTAGCATCATATCTATGAATTATTGGATTTCATAATTATTATTTACAATAGCAATTCCTTCAATGTAGTTTGTCTCTATGTAGTTCCGCAGTAACCTAAAAAAAATTCAGAAATGAGAGAGTCATTCTAAGAAACTCTTAAAAAATGGCTAAGCCTGCATGGGTTTCAATATTTCTTGGGAGCTACTCAGCCGATCTTAATGAAATTTTACACAGGTCTTCGAAATATAACGGGTTTTTCAAAACGACGCTACAAAAGTAGATAGTTATTGACAGCATACGATGCCATATTTTTCTCGAATATTTAAGATTTCTCTTCAGTAAGGTTTGTTATTTCATAATGGAAAGATATAGGATCCAACAACGAGCCGAAATTATTAAAATTTACTGCCTAAATTCCGAGTCAGTGGCCTCAACTTTAACAGCGTTACGTCCAGTTTATGTTCCTGTCTAATCAATAGTTTAGCGTCTAGTGGCAAAATTCGAATCCACAAGCACAGTGTATAGTGTTTCCATGCCAGTGAGACAAAGAAGTGTTCAGAATATTGCTGCCGCTAACGCATCAATTGAGGAAGATTCAAATCAGTCTCTCACACCTTGTGTGTTGGGCATCTGACGGGTGACGTCGTTGTGGCGAATTTCATGAAAAGATTTTGACCTACATCCTTACAAGATGAAATTAACGTAAGAACTGAAACTGCTTAACCACCAAAATCCTCGTATGTTCGAGAATTGGTTTGAGCAACAACTTCGAAATTATACAGATTTTCATCGAAAATCTTCTGCCGCGATTTAGGCTCATTTTTGGGTGAATGGCTTCCTCAATAAGAAAATATCGCTATCGCTCAAGGATAGCCGAATATTTTTTCCACGACTTGGATGGACTTGAACGATATGTGATTCCAAAAGGACGGCGTCTCAAGAAACAAAGCGAATGTCACAATCAATTTATTGAAAACCAAGTTTGGTTAACGTGTTATCTCACGAAATGGCCCACTGGTGGGTTCGGTCGTGCGATTTGACACCGTTAAACAAATTACTGAGGGCCACGTCGAGTCAGCCAGCGACGATTTTATGAACAGTATCGGCCGATTTATGCTTACAAACCGTCGAAAATGGGTTCAGGGCTGGACTACTTTGGAACGCACCTTTTATTTATAGTAAATGTTAACTATATACATACAGCTATGGACATATAAATGGCACATTCATTTAAGTATACTTTCATATGCTAAAGTATCTTTAATATCCTTTCAAACAACCAAGTTTTTGCGGTTTTCTGAAAGTTTATTCCTTACATCTAAAAGTAGCACAAACTCAATTTCGAATTCATTAATAACGCAACAAAAATTATGAAAAGGTAGAAAAAGTGGTGAAATTAGATGGACGCATAAATGGCACAATCTGCAAAAGAGGAGAAAAGTCGAGTTAAAAACGTGTTTTTATCTGGTTCTTTTGTGTACAAACAATTTAGTAGCTAATATTTTGTGTTGTAGCCTTTGTTTTTAATGACTGCTTCACACCTGCGACTCATACTCTCAACCAGTTTTTCACACTTGGTCTTAGGTATGGCATGCCAAGCTTCCTGAACCGCAGCCCAAAGATCGTCCAGATTTTTATAATATTTCTTCGCGACTCTAATCTTGACTTCATTCCATAAGTTTTCAATAGGGTTTAAGTGGGGGCTCTGCGCTGGCCAATCTAAAACATCGATTTTCTCCGCACTAAACCAATTCTTAACTAGTTTGGAGGAGTGTTTGGGGTAATTGTCTTGCATAAATTTCCATTTAATTGGCATGTTATCGAAGGCATATGGTTCCATATGATGTCTCAAAATGTCTAAGTATTGAAACTTATCCATCTTGCCGTTTCTCCGTATGAGTGGCCCTATGCCATGCCAGGAAAATGCACCCAAAACCATAATGTTTCCGCCCCCGTGTTTGATTGTCTTCTGTGTGAACCTTGGATTAAATTCTTGGCGTTTAGGACGATGAACAAAGACTCTTCCATCTGGCCCTATCCTGTTGATCTTCGTTTCGTCACTCCACAATATGTTTTTCCAAAAATTTATTGCTTTTTCTTGATGGGCTCTGGCGAAAGCCAATCGTTTAGAAATGTTTTTTTTTTGACAGGAGTGGCTTCTTCCTAGAAATGCGCCCAAACAAGTTTGCTTCATTCAGTCGTCTCCTGACAAGCCTACAGGATATTTCTGTATCCAAAGATTGGTTGATATCGGCTGCTATCTGACGTGATGACTTGAATGGGTCATTTTTGGACATTCTAACAATAGCAGCATCCGTACGTGCATCTGTTTTTCGAGGCCTTGGTTTTCGAATTTGTGATTTTATCAATAAATCAGGGTTCTTCACACATGAATTAATTGCATTGTATACTTTTTTCCGAGAAATATTTAAATTTTTAGCAATTTCGGCCACTTTCTGTCCTCCTTCATGCATTTTCCATATGATTCGTCTTTCTTCTATTGTGGTATGCTTTCCTGATCCCATTTTCTACAACTTATTTACTCAAAATATTTCTGATAAAAAACTATCCAACTATGGTAAATATCATGCGCTTCTATTGAAGTTTACGCGGGAACTATGTATGCAAATTAGTTTGTGCCATTTACGTGTCCATTCAATATTAGTGTTGTTTACACAAAATTGATAACGGTAAATAATTAGCAAAACATAACGGAATATTTCGCCGCTGCAGATATGGGAGCTATAACGGGACAAAGTTGGATGCAAAACATTTGACATTTCGAGCAATTTTTAATGGACAATTTTTAACATTTAGTTGAAATATAATTTTGTGCCATTTATATGTCCATAGCTGTATATCTATGACGAATAATACTTCCGTCATCAATATTATGCCTTTGGATCTTGCGTTTCATTACCAATGTCACCTGATACAAATGTTATTGGGTTCAAATTACAAAACTTCCACAAAATACGTAAAAAAAATATATATATACAAACATGACACAGTTGTTTGGGTGAAACCTTGAAAAATGCAACTGTATGACTTCAACCTTCCAACTTAGAAATCGAGTTTCAAGAAAGATGACTCAGAATACTTACGTACATATGTATGTATGTATGTATTTGAATATTTCATTCAAAGGCATCAAATTGAACCAAACTCATTACATAATTAGTTTTTATAATACTGACTAGAATGCCTAACCACCCGTACAGAGCAGCTAAAAGCAATTAAAATGTTATCCAGACAGTTTAAGGGACTGTTATTGAAACGATAATTCTTGGCCGGAAATAAATACGATTCCAAGTCTGTAAATCCGACATTCGCGATGAATCTATTCAGATTTGATCAAAGTCCTTGCGACTTTTGCCACAGTTTTTTCGTAATTTTTTACGAGTTTTCCAGAGAAAGGTTCTTGGGGAAATGTGTGGTCCTTTGCTCGTTGGCCACGGCAAATATCGCATTCGATGGAACGATGAGCTCATTAAAAGACAGCACCTACGGTAGCTAGGTCATGTCGTCCGAATGTATGAAAACACTCCAGCTCTGTGAGTATTCAAAGCAGTACCCGCCGAGGGAAGCAGAGAAAGAGAAAGACCTCCACTCCATTGAAAAGAGCAGGTGGAGAAGGCACTGGCTTCGCTTGGCGCCACATTGCAAAAGAAGAAACCACCGGCGGCGCTGTTGTTAACTCGGCTAGTAAAGAAGAATTATGTCGAAACAAAAATCCGACTATTGGTGCCCCATTTCATAACTGCCGCATATTTTCGGACTCTTCACAAACACTCACTCGAATACCTAACTGTACAGTGCTGAGTAGGTATTCACGAGATAAAAATGTCCACAATTTCTAAACAAGCTAAAAGTAAAGCGAGCTAGTACGTAGGTATGCATTCAAAAATGTGCTATTCCTAGAATGGACGGCATCAAATAAATGCTGACGAAGACGCAACAACGCAAGGGCCACGGCGGTTGGTCCGTGTTCTTCCACACGCTTACACAAGTTGGGGCAACAACTACGGCGATCACAACTACAAAGTGGCAAAAGTAACAATATACCATATAGTAGTACCAGCAACAACAACAGCGTAGTAGACGCAGCTTCAGGAGCCGCCGCTGCCGCTGCCGCGCCACAACACAATCTGCAATCGTTTATCTATTTTTGACGAATCCACACAGAGTTCGTTAACACCGAAACTTATGCCATAAAATAAAATAGACCGGGGAACAGCAACAGGGCACAGCGCCGCTATCACGTACCACAAGCGTCAACATGATGTCGGTCATGTCGGTAGGTGTTGTGCTGCGGTGGAAGCGGTGTCGGCAGCGGCCGGAGGGTGTAGTGTATATTTACGTACGAATTAGTTGAGAAGAAATATTGTGTGTATTTATTCTGCGCTTCAACATGCCAACAGCATTCGATGCTCGTGCTGCTGGCCATAGCGGTGTTGATGGTGTATCGACCCATCGGACGCATTTCGGCCGCCGTTGCACATAATTTAAGCGAATTAATGTTGTTACATGTCGCTCTGCGTCTATTTATAATTGGTGGCAATTTTCATAAATAAAAGTGGCTGAAACACAATATTTTCAATTGGAAAGGCTTTCGCCGCCCAAAAATTGTGTAAGCAAATTTGGAGCGATTGTATGGACTATTAGCTTTGGAATAACACTTTTTGAATATGAAAATCAAAAACAATATTGGTCGTATATTTATGACGGATTAATGCTGAATTTACTACATTTTTTTTTTAATTTCAATTTTTCGAATGAATAATGTTTAGGGCGATTTCAAGAGTTACATACTATATATCCTCTTGCAGATATTTCATAAATTGTTTACTTCAAATTATTTCAAATCCAAAAATTAAAATTAAATTTTTATTATGCTAGATGCTTTAAATACGAGGGCTGCTATATATATTTCTGGCCTAATAATGAAAATAGGAATATTTATCAACGAAAATGGTTTTATTGTTTTTCAAAATATTCTCCATCAAGATTTATACACTTTTGCATGCGCTCAAACCAATTTTCGAAGTATAGGGTGATTTTTTTGAGGTTAGGATTTTCATGCAGTAGTATTTGACAGATCACGTGGGATGTCAGACATGGTGTCAAAGAGAAAGATGCTCAGTATGCTTTGACATTTCATCATGAATAGACTTACTAACGAGCAACGCTTGCAAATCATTGAATTTTATTACCAAAATCAGTGTTCGGTTCGAAATGTGTTTCGCGTCCGTGTCCGATGAGCGATGAGGCTCATTTCTGGTTGAATGGCTACGTAAATAAGCAAAATTGCCGCATTTGGGGTGAAGAGCAACCAGAAGCCGTTCAAGAACTGCCCATGCATCCCGAAAAATGCACTGTTTGGTGTGGTTTGTACGCTGGTGGAATCATTGGACCGTATTTTTTCAAAGATGCTGTTGGACGCAACGTTACGGTGAATGGCGATCGCTATCGTTCGATGCTAACAAACTTTTTGTTGCCAAAAATGGAAGAACTGAACTTGGTTGACATGTGGTTTCAACAAGATGGCGCTACATGCCACACAGCTCGCGATTCTATGGCCATTTTGAGGGAAAACTTCGGACAACAATTCATCTCAAGAAATGGACCCGTAAGTTGGCCACCAAGATCATGCGATTTAACGCCTTTAGACTATTTTTTGTGGGGCTACGTCAAGTCTAAAGTCTACAGAAATAAGCCAGCAACTATTCCAGCTTTGGAAGACAACATTTCCGAAGAAATTCGGGCTATTCCGGCCGAAATGCTCGAAAAAGTTGCCCAAAATTGGACTTTCCGAATGGACCACCTAAGACGCAGCCGCGGTCAACATTTAAATGAAATTATCTTCAAAAAGTAAATGTCATGAACCAATCTAACGTTTCAAATAAAGAACCGATGAGATTTTGCAAATTTTATGCGTTTTTTTTTTTTAAAAAGTTATCAAGCTCTTAAAAAATCACCCGTTACTTTTTCCACTCCGATTGAGACATCTCCAAAACATGGTTTTTGAATGCTTCAACAGCATCTTCTGGCGACGAAAATCGTTGACCACCCATTATTTTCTTGATGTGTGGGAATAAAAATAAGTCATTGGGTGCCAAGTCAGGGCTGTACGGCGGATGACCCATCAATTCGACGTTTTGGCCGGTCAAAAAGGCGCTGGTTTGAGCCGATATGTGAGAGCTCGCATTGTCATGGTGCACAATGATTCGTCTACTCTTGTTCGTTTTTCGAATTTCTCCGAAGACTTCAGCAAACAAATGGTAGTGTACCACTCAGAATTGACCGTCCTACGTTGCTCGAGCGGAACAGTCGCCACATGACCAGTTTTGCCGAAGAAACAGGCGACCATTTGCTTCGAAGTGCTTCTTCCACGAACAACTTTCGTTGGATTTGGCTCGTCTTGAAAGACCCACACGGTCGATTGCTGTTTTGTTTCGAGCTCATACGCATAGATCCATAATTGTTCACCTGTGAAGACCTTATAAACGTCTTTTGAAGCACCGCGATCGTATTTTTTCAGCATTTCTTTACACCAATCCACACGAGCTTTTTTTGAGCGATTGTCAAATTGTGCGGGATCCAACGAGAACAAACCTTTTTTACAGCCAGGTGTTCATGCAATATCGAATGTATGCTGGTGGGAGAAATGCATAGGCATGCCTCTATCTGAAGCTATGTTACATGACGGTCTTGCATTATCGGTTCACATCGATGTTTTCTGGCACAACGGCTGTTTTTGGACGACCTTCACGGAATTCGTCTTTGAGCGAGCGTCGGCCGCGATTGAATTCGTTGTACCAGTTTTTCACAGTGCTATAGAATGGTGCTTCATAGCCATACAAAGATTTTAATTCATCGATGCACTCTTGTCGTGATAATCCACGTCGAAAGTTGTGAAAAATGATCGCATGAAAATGTTCACGAGTTAATTCCATTTTTTGGCCGAGATGAATTTTTTAATTCCCTGTAAGTAAAACAATTCACGATTAAATGACAAAACGTTCTGATCCAATGGAAATGTCAGATTGCACCTGGCAACACTTAGTGTTGCCTAGGCCAGAAATATATATAGCAGCCCTCGTATCGAAGTGCTACTCAATATTTTGATTTTTGACAAAATGGTAGTTTCCCAAAAACGTCGTTTTTTTTAATTTGCACCTCAGAATAGCTTAAAAAATCGAAATTATTATCAACAAGTAATGAAATTTTATCTATTTTAGGTAGAAAAATATACTGTTATGAACAAAACACGCTCTCTTATTTTCATTGGGCTAAATCATATATTGGCCGATATGTGCGGTACTAAATCACTGGAAGTCGCTATATTAGGTATATGGGGACTTAAGGAAGTATTCACCCGATTCAACCAATATTTGACACATAGACATACCATTATAAGAGAAGGATTATCCCTTAATTTGAGTTATGCTACTGTGCCCAAAAATATAGGTGACATTGTATTTATTTTAAAAATTCTTTATTTATTCTTCCAAATCAATTTCATCCCCTTCAAAGTAATCCCCTCCAGATGCAATGCACACTTCAACGCGACGCCTTTTTCTTCCAAAAAATTCAATGTTTTCGGTACCAGTCGAGATTTGACGCGATTGAGGCCCAAAACATCCTTTAAAATGGTATTGGCTGAGCCTTTCGATATGCCAACTTCATCAGCAAGGTCTCTAATTGTTAATCGACGATTTTTCTACACCAAATCTTTGATTTGTTGAACGTGAGCTTCGTCGGTTGAGGTTGATGGTCGCCCTGGACGCTCTTCGTCTTCGACACGTTCACGGCCGGCTTGGAACTCACTATACCACTTGTAAACATTTATTTTAAACATAGCCTCATCACCAAAGGCTTTCTGCACCGTCCTCAACGTATCCGTAGCAGAAAATTGATTCCATAAACAAAATTTAATGCAAATTCTTTGCTCAACAAATTTCGGCATCGCAAAAAACGAAAAACTCACTTTTAGCAGCTCACAAAACGACACGTATCTCAAACACTAATGAATATTTTGACATGAAATTTGACACAAATGTGACTGACAGTACTACCAACCTAAAAAAAAAATAATTCTACAAATCCTTCGACGCGCGCAGTTTAATTTCAAATGTCACCTTATTTTTTGGGCACAGTAGTATATCTCACACTTTGACCGAAATTTGCGGTCAAATGTCGACTGTAGGTATTGGGGTCCAAATATTTGGTTCCTAGGGGCGTGAACAGCTTTTGTTGGATTTGAACAATTGTTGGTCTTAAGGTATTATTCGTGTAAAGTTTTATCCCGTTATATTAATCGCTTCTTGATTTGTGTAAGAGTGTTACGTACCGAATTTGGCTGAGATCGGTCCAGCAGGTTCGAAAATATGTGATTGCATCTAAAAGCGATCGATGGCACGCTCATCTTTGAATTTTCACGCCGACTCCATTAAAGTCCTCTCATAGTATCTCGGCGGTAAAATTGAATCTCTTCTGCGCATTTAGTTATTGATTTAACGCATTTTAAATAGTTTTTAACAGTACCGTTATATGGGGAGGGAGCGGGTTTATTCTCCAATTTCTTCCATTTTCACAATGTCTATCAATTTGAGCTCAGCAAATTAGGTTGTTGAAACTTCTGTGCTCTAAGAAATATGTATGTACATTAAGCTTATTAGAGGGCGGAGACGCGCCCACTTTTTCAAAACTTTTAGCCCACAGGTGTCCCATTCATACCCCATTACAGTATGGTAAAAACTTTATTTTATAAAAATCGGTATCTTGATTTTGATCGGTCAGTTTTAACCTACTGTTCGGAGATTGCCTTGGATAATAATGCCCAAGTGGCAAAATCTATCTAACATTAAGGAATTGGAATTCCACGATCTAAAAAAGTATATTTTAATTTTTTCATATAAAGAATTACTAAATATTTTATTAAAATTTTTTATTGTTCCGAAAATACATACATATTTTACAAAGATTTTGTGAAATTATGATAAACGGTGCCTCTGCGTTGCCAGTAGAACGTCTTACAGTGTAATCAAAAGCAATAAAGGAAAAGAAGACGCGTTTTAATTAAGATCATAAACTAAGTATTGCGACCTTTTCGACTTTTGCAAAATTTCAATAAAATCGGTTGAGGAGCTCTCGAGAAATCTTGAAAACTGAAGTTGAAAACTCAGTTCCGGAAAAATGTCTACCTTTTTCAAGGTTGTATCTTCAAAACTATAAGTCAGATCAACTTGAAAATGGATAATATTCTAGAGATGCTATAGCATGAAATAAGAAAATAAAAAATTCGATTTTTGGAGTCGTGAAAGCCATGTAATCTTTTAAGACCTAGACCAGGCCTTCAGCTACACTATGAAAGCTCTGTAGTTTGAAATAATCGTTGGTATAGTTGTTTTTTTTTTTTTTTATTTGAGAAGGTTTTTTGAATAAAACGCATTTAATCTGGAGACTTGAAAAATAGACATGATATTTTTTCCTAAAACTGAAAAGTGTTTCAAATAAATATTTTGAATCTACTAGAACTATTTTTTGACATTGTTGAATTATTACTCCTATGTAAAGCTCAAAACTATGATTTATATAGGTCTCAATGTATGCACGTTACCCGAAGTATGTTCGTTTTTAGATAAAGTCGAATTATTTACTTGCCTCTTTAGGGGGTATTCTACCCTAAAAATCAAATTTTGGGCAGTTTTTTGAATTTTATTTAAAAAAAAAATAATATATATTTTTAGTATCCATTTTTTATGTTGTTTTTTATTGATATCTTAAGAATACAGAAAAAAAATTTTACAAAAAAATATTAAAAATTAAAATAATTAGAGGGGGGTGGAGAGACAGGTGTAAAAAAAATGGCGCATCCTGGTGACATTGATCCTGACTCTCCAGGTGGTCTGAAAAAAAAAAAATCAAAAGAAATTCTTAATCAGTAAGAGGATGATGTTATAGTCTGGGAACACGAAAAAATTTTTTTTTTTTGAAAAAATGGCGACTGCCTGAAAATAAAAATCATTTTTTACGCTTTTGTTTTGAAATTCCTGATTTTTTTTTAAATATTAAAAACAAAAATTTTGACACGATGCTGGTAGGAACGATAAAGAATTATATAAAGAAGGTTCACACAAAATTTCAAGTGAATCGGTTGTATTGAACTTGAGATAATGCCGGTACCGTGTGGAAAAAAGTAGTTTCGAGAAAAACGCGTTTAAAGTTTAGGAGACAATTCCAGTGAACACGGACGCCACCTCACAAAATCGGCTGTATCTCCGAAAATAAGTCGAAGTTTGAAACATTCTTCATATTTTTGAAAGTCTAAACTTTAAATATATGAAAAAAAAATCAAATTTATCAAAATTATAGAGTAGAATACCCCCTTAATAAGGTTTTCGTAATGACGCCGAAAGGGAGGCAATATTTGATGGAATTATTCAAGACGGTCAATTAAATTCGATTATTTCGTGGAATATTAGTGAAATTTAAACCTATTATCAAACCTTTTCGACATATTATTATTTTATACTTGAAATTTTTTGACAAGCACTTCAACATATGTACTGCCATTACTCAAAAAAACAAAAAAATTCAACCCGAGTAAATACTGTAGATTGCTGCACACGCGTAGGTCCCATTTATTTGTTCGGTGGTGATAAGCTTAAGTGGCATTGCCTTTAAATCGCTACACATTCTTCAAACCGCTAAAGTGCATTTGCGTTTCCTAGAAATATATGTGTTTGTCGTATTTACTTATTTAAGCTTTTTGTATTTCGTTTTTTTTTTTTTTATTAACAGTTATGCTTTGTTGCTCAATAATTTGTAGTAATGTGCGCCTTAAATGCTCCAAGCACTTATTGTCAACTCCATATTCATACATATACATATACATATATAAATAAGTACTACAAGCAACTGTAACTAATATGTCATTATCTATTATTTGCCTGCCATTACAGCTATAATGGTTATTTACCGCAAGGTGATCGCGGTCGCAGACGTTCAAAATTCGTACTTTACAAACGTACAGAGCCGAACGGTGTGAAACGTTCCAAACACTATATCGTCCAATCGCCACAGACATCGAAAGCTATATTAGATGCCAATCAGCATTCAATTTCGTACACACTGTCACGCAATCAAGCTGTCATCGTGGAATACAAAGAAGACACGGAAACGGATATGTTTCAGGTAAGAGCACATAGAAGTCGTGGAGTACTTTGTTAAAGTGTGGCACCCTATCTAAGTGGTGTTTATAATACCATTAAGGGATTACTGCGATAACTTGTTTGTCAGGAACACAAAAACAACTTCCAAGAATTCATAAAAAAGTGTTTGTACATGTAGATCATCAAATATTCTGTTGAATTCTAAGACATTGTTTAAGTCCTTGCGAGTGTATTGGTTTTAAACTTCAAGTATTTTCCTATCTTTAGCTTGGAATAATATTAGAGCTTAAATATGTATATTTGCCACGATGTTTGTTACCAACTTCCTGCTTCTTGACGGAGACCCTATAAAGTATTTACACATATAACGGGTTTTTTAATAAGAGCGCTACAAAAAGGATATCAAAGAAATTCTTTCGGACCAAAAATATACGTTTATCATTGAGCGGTAGCGATTCCCATTCACAGTAGCGAGTCGGTCTTGATCGTCGCGGAAGAAGAACGGCCCAATGACGCCGTCGCTCCATAATCCGCACCAAACCGTAATTTTTTCGGGATGTACTGGTAACTCATGGAGTACGTGTGGATTTCTGCCTGACCAATAACGCATATTTTGCTTATTAACGAAGCCTTTCAGCCAGAAATGACCTTCATCGTAGAGGAAGATTTTTCGATGCAAATCCGAATCATTTTCAAGTTGTTGTTCAATATATAGTACATAAATCTTTTCGCAAAATTCGCCACAACGACGTCACAGAGATGCCCAACGCTTGAATACCATGTGTGACAGGCTGGTTTCGGTCTTCCTCAAATGATCCGCTGGCAGTAGCAATATTCTAGACACTACAGGTTGTCAAACAGGATGTCAATACTTTTTACGATCTTTAAGAGATACTTGATTTCTATTTTTAATACTTCATTCTAGTCCTTTGAACTGCGAAGCTGCTAGTTATCTAAGGCGAGTTCTAGATAAGGCCGAACGTAAGCAGAGGAGCTGTTTCAACATCTACTTTGCTACACTTACTACATGCGTCTTCGTAATAATGTTGTTCATCCGACTCGCCTTGTGATGTCAGTAGGGTGTGATCTGTCATTAGGCCAATAACCGTCCTGCAGTCCTTTCGAGACCCTGTGATTAAAAAGTGCGCAAGTTTTCCTACGAGGCTCTTGCATATGATCTTGGCGATCGTGTCTGTTCTTAAGGCATTCCATCACGTCCAGATCTGTTCGATAATGAGCTAATCCGTTTCCCAGATTTTATTCGTAGCCTAAAACCCAGTATATATGACAGCCTCTACATCTATTGTCTCGCTGCTTCTCTCTGACATAATGCAACGTGAGATTATTGCCTGTCTGTCGACATACAGTATATAGATATTATTTATGCAGTTTCCTTCATTATTAGCTATCTCGGTCGCTTTCCTGATCATCCAATATGTTCGCCTGGAAGATACTGCAAACAGCTTGAAAGGTTCCCTGAGATCCAGCCAGCAAGCAATATAGTCCAGGTCCCACCTCATTAACTTTTTTTTTTGATCTGTCTGTGTATTATACACGTTATAAGTTCCGCTGGCGAGTCTCATGCTCCTTCGCCCTCCGCTTTGTTTTAGCGCGACTTCAAACCATCTTGGGGAAGATTTTTATTCTCATTCTAAAGAAAATTCTTTGGCATTTATTTTTTAAAGATTACCTCTTTCAAATGTAGCCTGCGGATACGTCTCATATGGCCCATCCGTTGCGTCGTTGAATTTTCGATGACTCGTTCGAACATTTCGATTGGTAGCTAGAGAATGACACGCGTGAATTTTTGCTCCGAGGCCTGTGTGGAAGCAGGATTGTCCGCACAGACTTTTTACTTTATATATCCCCATAGAAAAATGCCTAATGGTGTGGTATCACATGATCTTGGTGGCCAATCGACCGACCTAAACGTGAAATCACGAGCTTCAATTTCAGGCATCAAATAGTCGGTTATCGTGGCACAATAACGGTTGCTATTGATGGTAACGTTTTCACCGGCATCGTTTTGAAGGATCGATGATTCCGTTGTTTTTCTGTATGAAATGGCATCACTTGAATCTCTTGTTGCTCTTCGTCGCAAATGCGACAATTTTACTTGTTTACATACCCATTGAGCCAGAAATGGGCCTCATCGCTGAACAAAATTTGGCTCGAAAACGTCTGATCTTCTTGGAACTTTTCAAGAGCCCATAGAGCGAAGCTGCGCCAAATCGATTCTCCACGGTCTTCGTATACACGCTCCGCTACATCGGCTATATTTTCTTCACTGTGTGCTGAACGTGGTCTATTGGGTCGAATATTATCTACTAATGAATGCCTGGACTCAAGATGGGTGATGGAGTTGCGTGAATTTTCGTAAGCCTTTCCATGATGAAATGCAAATCAATACTGAACGAAAATAACATGACAGCTTGACACGACTTACGCGTGATCTGTCAAAAAGTATCCTTACTAATTGAGCAATTAGTTAATTGATTCAAAGTATGACGAATTGAGAACAGTTACTAGCTCCATTGCTGATATTTTCTTAACTTCTCAAACATATTGCAAAAATTGTCAATAAAATTTTAAACTGTAACAAAGCTTTAAAAAATGTCAGCCCTTGAAATGCTACTTTGGCTCTTTAAAAAAATGTATGAAATGACCTTCAACTTTTTATAATTAAAGGCATATTAGTAATTACATGCACAAATTATATTATTATAAATTTCACCTGAGCAGAGGTTAAGTTCAATGCAAACTAAGATATAGTATATTTTTCCACTAAGTTACAAACTTACATAGAGCGACGTTGAGTCTGATGCCTACAATATAATTTCCAACAGTTCATTTGATTATGTATTCAATTATTGTTAAGTGTACACTTTATTGTGTTTACTGTTACTAATAGAATGAGAAATTATATTACAGTTGTTCCTGTTTCACTAGTTTGTTTTGTTTTTTGCCGTCAATAAAAATGACAGAAATATCTTTTGTGTCGTCTTTTGTACTCGCCTTATTTATTCAATTTTTTATTTGTTTGCTTTGGCAAACATTTTTACAAATATGTAAGCCTGGCAACTATTTATATATACAGACATGTACTACAAACTTATGACAAAAGGGCAGGGAATCATTACTTTTTTAATATTTTATTGATTCTGGTTTAAATTACCTCGAAGAATTTATCATAGATTCATTCTAACTCAATAAATTCTAATATAAATGAAACTTCTACGAAGCAGTCATCAAGCTTTACAATCTTAAAAAACTATTTTAGAAAGTTTTATCGAGAGAAATCGCTAATATATCGATAAGTGATTAGTCCAGACAGAGTATAGGGTAAACATACATATAGAACCCTCACAAAATTAATTTTGAAGAGAAGCATGAATAACCCAAACCTCAGGGTTAGGTGACTTCTGCAAAAAAAAAATTTAAACTGATGAAGTTAAAATTCATCAGAAGTCACACGGATCTGAATCAGCTGAATACGGTGGTTACGGCACGATATTGGTTGAAAATTTGGGAAAAAGCTCAGGAAGACTAAATGCAGTATGTGACGGTGCATTATCGTGGAACTAAGAGTTGTCGGCCCTTAATCCTGGCCTCTTTTTACCAAAAGCTTTACGCAAACAACGCATTAAACTCAAATTGTATTCCTTGCTGATAGTTTGGTCGGTCGAAGGAATTCGGAGTGCATCACGTCTCGATAAACGAACAAAACTGTCACCTTAATTTTTGACCTATTTTGATGTGGTTTTTTCGGCTTCGACTCATCTTTGCTGTTTACTTTTCTGTTTCCGAGTTGTAAGCATCCATCCAAGAGTCATCGCCGGTAATAATACATTTCATGATATCCTGGTAGTCGGAAAGCATTGTTTCACAGACGTTAAAGCGACGGTGTTTTTCGAAAAAATTGACTGATTTTGGAACCAATCGTGCTTTTACTTTTCTTAGGCCCAAATTATCTCTCAAAATGGTTTTCACTGATCTTACCGATACTCCAAAAGCCAGTAAGATCTCTGACTGTTAATCGTCGATTCTCAAGCACTGATGATGATGATACCACATAGAAAAAACACATTTCTCGAAATTTAAATTAAAAAGTCTACAATCATTTGAGGTTTTTATGAAAAAATGTTTTATGGTAAAACTGAAAATGTTTGCCGAAAGTTCTCTGTCGCCTTGTTGAACGAATGTAAGACTACCGAAATGTTTCAACCGTTGTCTAGTAAAGACTGGAAAATGTTGCATGTTGTGCCTTTCTATAACTTTACCGAGATGAGACTTTCCATAAATTTTAATTATTTATCTGTCATTCCACCTATGCTTTGGCAGAGGTGATTCATGTTGTTGTAACGATAATCTAGTCCCCGTTAGGGTGGTAAGGTTCAGATAAGTTGTCAACGACGTCATCCAGAGGTAGTTCCAGGAAACGTACTGTTTTTAAACGTACAGGTCTAGGACCATCGGAAGAGGGGTGTCAGATATGTAGGGTTAGCTGGGCATGGATATATATTTTATATGTCGTCGGGGTCGATTCTTAAATAGGAGTTTAACCTGCTACAATATCCAAAATGCAGATGAGTAAAGGTCACTCTCGATTCTTGCGGCTACTCGAACTCGTCGTCTGCAAAAAGTGATGGTTTGACTCCAAGCAGGGCATTCACTGAGAGAGTCTCAGTGAAGGTGCTTATGTATCCACTGTGTAAGGCGCTCAGTGCATGTCTGAAATTCGTTATGCCCGAAGACTGTTCAGCGTATTGTTCTGTGCCTTCGACGTAGTTGAGCAAGGACCTCTTGATGCGCCTAGAAGGCAGTTCCGCTTCAACCAGGTGACTGCACCTGGTCCAGGACCCCAACTGCTTAGAGGGGAGTTCATTATGCTCCTTAACTGGGAGCATTCGGGTCTCCCTATTCCGGAGTGCAGTGTTCTGACATGTCTGTAGTTTTCTCGTCGGCTTTTCATACATCCAGGCGACCATATTGGTGCGGCGTAGTTAAGGACCGACCGACCAATTGCCTTGCAAGTTGTCAACTACGTTTCCCAAGTGCTTCCGGTTAGCGACTTAAGGATTTTGTTGCGGCTCTTTGATTTGGCAATAATCGCTGTCGTGTGAGGAGTAAAGGAGCACATTCTATCGAATGTCAGACCTAAAACCTCAAAGTTATGGATAGTCGGAATTTTAACGCCATCGACTGCAATATTAAGGTCAAGTCTGTACTCCTTCGTCCAGTTAGTGAACATGATCGCTGTGGATTTAGTGGTGGCGAGTGTTAGGTTCCGTGCAGCGAGGAAGCAAGAAAGGTCGGAGAGATTGCCGTTTACTTTTTAGGACATGCCATCGATTCCATTTCCCAGCGTCATTATCGCGCAATCATCAGCGTATGAGGTGATAGAAATGCCCTCTGCGTTTCAGATATTATTGAGGTGTTTAGTATTACAAAAAGGAAATATACATTAATTATTCGCCAGCAATTTTAAAATATTATCGAAAAGCCTGCATATTTTTACAAATACGCCTAAGTGTAGGCAACATAGCTCTAATAAATATAAATTTCTTCAAAAATTAGACGACTTCAATTATAACAAAATTTTCTTTTCATCCTCAAGAGCAACAATAATGCCTATTTGCTAAACAACACCTTCCTCAAACAACGTGTTAGAGCTCGTAGAAAATGTCCATAACCAAATTTTTTCTTGATTTCTTTTTTCACAATATACATACATACGTACAAATATGCTCGTGTAAAGAGATATTACCAAAGCAAATAGAAAATGTTACTATGTCATACTTTCTACCGTTACACGCATGCCAACATACACAATGACAGTCCGTCAATATTCCATACTGAGAACTGTTGCGTATTCAATGCAAACATATCGATTTTATTAGTTAGCCCAACCATGTTGCCAACTGTCTGGTCTCCCCAGCCTTGTGCGTCAGATGTTCTGCGTGTGTGGAGTTAATATGTCTGTGTGTTTGTGGTAAGCAACACTTGTGTAATATTTGTTGTTGTTAAATACCTGTAGAAGTACCTATGCACGACACTGATCTGCTTGTAAATCGTCGTCAATGGATGACATTGTCAGTATCACACACGTCAGTGACAAGCATAGCACAACTGAGGTGCATATATACTCCCCAAGCATATATAATTGCAGATATACATATTTCTCGGAAAATATTCTTTGTCAAAATTTTTTATCGTCCTCATATTTATTTCTTTTTTCTTATTGATTTCAACTATTTATAAATCGCAAATTTTGCTGCCCCAGAATAGCATTGAGAATCGTCGTAATTTTCTTTGAAAATTCTCCCATCTGTCGGCTTTATTTCCAGTTACAATATAAATTTATGATTAAATGCTTTCATGGTGCGGTTTTGAAATTTGCCGACATTCGCTTCGCATGTGAAAATTATGCTATTATTAGATTATATTAAGTCGACACTGGCGGGACCAGCTTTTCTGTTCAGTCAATACAAGTTGTTCGGCCGAGTTTACAACAAAGCGCTAGTCATTCCTCCTTTTCGCTGTTTGACGCCGATTGGAGATTCCAAGTGGTGCCAGGACCTTCTCCACCTGGTTTTCCAACGCAGTAGAGGTCTTCCTCTCTTTCCCCGGTGGGTACTGCGTCGAATACTCTCAGAGTTGGAATGTTTTCATCCATTCGAACGAAATGACCTAGCCAGTGTAGCCGCTATCTCTTAATTCGTTGCACTATGTCAATGTCGTCGTATATCTCGTACAGCTCATCGCTCCATTGACTGCGGTATTCGCCCTTGTCGATGCGCAACGGACCATAATTCTTCCGCAGAACCTTTTTCTCGAAAACTCGTAAAGCCGACTCATCACATGTTCTCATCGTCCGTGCCTCTGCACCACAAAGCAGGACGGGGATGATGAGAGACTTGTAGAATGTGGTCTTTGTTCGTCGAGAGAGGACTTTACGCCTCAATTACCTACTCAGCTCAAAGCAGCACCTGTTGACATTGTTGTTGTTGTTAATACTAGTTCCGAGATAGAAGAAATTATAAACGACTTCGAAGTTATAGCTGTCAACAGTGACTTCGGAGCCTAGTCGGTAGTGCGAAGACTGTTTGTTTGATGACTTATCTGGTCTGGAGAAAGCAGAATCAATGTTGGGGCCAATGATATCAATATCATCGGCGTACGCCAGCAATTGTATACTCCTATAGAAGATGGTTCCTTCTCTATCTCGAAAGAAAGTTGCCTTGTCTGAAACCTCGTTTGGTATCGAAAGGCTCGGAGTGGTCCATTCCGATCCTGACGGAGTTTTTGGTGTTATTCAACGTCAGTTTACACAGCAGTATTAGTTTTGCGGGGTTACCAAATTTAGACATCGCGGCATAAAGGCAGCTCCTCTCTGTACTGTCAAAAGCAGCTTTGAAATCGACGAAGAGGTGGTGCGTGTCGGTTCCCTTTGTTGACGGTGGGCTTTAATCTTTCACACAATACGCTCGATAAAACCTTATATGCGATGCTGAGAAGGCTTATCCCACGGCAGTTAGCGCATATTGTGGGGTCTTCCATTTTGTAGATTGGCAGAGCACACTTAAATTCCAATCGTCAAGTGTTCCCTCCATTATTTTAGTATGCTCTGAGCATAAGTCACTAGATTATCTCTTTGGGTTCTTCAAGAGTATACTACGGCTAGCTTGTCAAGCTTTGGATACTCACGCATTTCAGGCTCTCTCTTTTTCTGTCTGCCAATCTGTCTCGCTTCTCTCTTGAACTCTTTTTGTGGTCCTTCGTAACGTTGCAAGGTAGGCAGTCTGCTTTCTCTCCGCTGCGACACGGCACTCCTCGCCGTACCAGCTGTTCTTTTGCACTTTCCGAAAACCAATAATTTCGGTTGCAGCTGTACGTAAGGAGTTTGAAATGCCGTCCCACAGTTCCCTTATACCGAGTTGTTGAGGAGTGCTCTCATAGAGCAGGAGTGCAAGTCGAGTCGAAAATCATTTGGATGACTGTTGTGATTACAGGTTCTCGACGTCGAACCTTCTTTGTGTTTGTTGTCTTGGCTGCAACAAGATGGTAGTCCGCGTCGATGTTAGGACCTCGGAGCGTACGCACGTCTAAAACACTAAAACATACGTCTTCCGTCTATCACAACATGATCGATCTGGTTGGTGTCTTTTCGATCCGGAGACTGCCAGGTAGCTTGGTGAATTTTTCTATGCTAGAATCTAGTACCACAGATAACCATATTTTAGGTCCCGGCGAAGTCGATTAGCCTCAATCCATTTGGGGAAGTTTCCTCGTGGAAGCCCTATCATTTCAAGGTGCATGCCCAATCGATATCTCTAAAACTGAGAAACTAGTTGGCGTGTATACAGTCAGTCAGCTGACAGACAGACGGACATTCCTTAAGCGACTCAGCTATTCGTGCTGATCATTTATATATATATTATATAGGGTCATTGACGTTTTGTTCAGGGTATTACAAACTTCGGTGCAAACTTAATTTACCCGGTTCAGGGTATAAGTGTCAAATTTTTTAATGATTAATTATTTTTCAATAACTATAATAGCGATAGATTTATATACAAATTACATTTTTTTTTGTCAAGTATAATCTTATCTTCATATTTCCATATTTCTACAGGTTGGCCGCTCATCGGAGTCCCCCATAGATTTTGTTGTTATGGACACATTGCCCGGTGATAAAAAAGATGCAAAAGTCATGCAAAGTACAATATCGCGTTTCGCATGTCGAATACTCGTGAATCGCTGTGAGGCATCCAAAGCGCGAATATTTGCCGCGGGCTTCGACTCAAGTAGAAATATTTTCCTGGGCGTAAGTTTATTTTTTTTTTTTTTTAACACTTAAAACTTAACATTAATAATCAAAATTTTTTTTTGTATCCAGGAGAAGGCCACAAAATGGCAGGATAATGTTGAAATCGATGGTCTCACCACAAACGGTGTGCTAATAATGCATCCAAAGGGTCAGTTTTGCGGCGGCAATGCCAAGTGTGGACTCTGGCGCGAATGTTCCGTTGGCGGCGATGTGTTCAGTCTGCGCGAGTCGAGATCGGCACAGCAAAAGGGACAGCCGGTAATTATCTAAAATAGATTTTTAACTGAAATAGTAAAATACGATTAAATATTTTTCGTTGTCTTACAGATTTACGACGAATCCAATGTGCTGCAAGACGGCACATTGATCGATCTGTGCGGTGCCACGCTGCTTTGGCGCTCAGCCGAAGGCCTACAACATTCACCGGTTCGCATATGACATACGATTGATATATATATAATTCTTCCTTACTAATCTCCATTGTATTCTTACAGACCAAGCGCGATTTAGAAAAGCTAATTGATGAAATCAATGCTGGGCGTCCGCAATGTCCGGTCGGTTTGAATACCTTAGTTATACCTAGAAAAGTGAATATTGGTGATCAAGTGAATCAGCCTTATGTGTACTTAAACTGTGGACATGTTCAGGGTATGTAACTGCTGGTGCTCAGCAGCAATCCTTTTTTACTCTATAAATTAGAATTTTTGACTAATTCAACTTTGTTTTGCAGGTCATCACGATTGGGGCCAGGATAAGAGTACTGGCGCCCGTCGCTGTCCCATGTGCCTCGAAGTTGGTCCGGTCGTTACGCTTTGTATGGGTCTAGAACCGGCCTTTTATGTTGATGTCGGTGCACCTACGTTCGCTTTCAATCCATGTGGCCACATGGCGACTGAGAAGACAGTCAAGTAAGCATACATATGTATATATTACAGAATATCATCACCAATTCATTAGGTTGTCAAATATCTCCTTTTGCTTTGCTTTTTTGCTGTTTATTCAATGCTTTATAAAAAGTGTTACTACAGTGATCGGATTTAGTTCAAATATGCGTCGTTTCCTTCGATAATCTGTTTCCATGTAGACGGCAACTTCGTAATACCCCCCTCTAGCAGATTTGCCTTTGATGAAGGAAAACTTTAATACAGCGCGAATTTCAGCGTTAGTGAACTTCATGTTTTCACGTCTATAAATGTTGAACGCAATATCCAATCTAATCATGCATAGCGTCGTTTTGTAGGTTATGTCAAGACCTTTCAAAGATGTATAGTATTGCCAGATACGAGCTCTGTTACTCTCTGCTTTATACATAGCCGCGAAATTCAAAAGACAAAAAGTCGGAAGGGAGATATTTTTCAACCTAATATAACTATAACTGTGTAGAAATACAAGTTTTTGCACGTTTAAAATCTGGTTCAATTTCGTTAAAGTGGCACCGGCTATCGTGGAAAGCGATTCCTTCAATACTTCAAACCGGTAGCTTATACTATAAAACGTATATAAAGGATTAGAATGATGAGACGAGGTGAAATCCGCACGCCTGTCTGCACCTCGGTCCGTCTGTCCGTCTGTGCAAGGGATCCCCCCTTGCAGTAGGGCGGCATCGGTACATTGCCATTCCCATATAAAGTGCCATAACTACGCGCTAGCTCAAGATACAAAACTGTAATTTGGTACAGGGTGGTATTTTTAGCATATCTTCATACTCTGTGAAAATGGCTAAAGTTACTCGCCATAAAACGTTTATGTTGAAAACTGCTGAAAATGCAATAAATCGCTGAATAAAGTGATTTTTTTAGTTTTTTAAATGCCCAGACATCAAATATCTGGACCCAGTACATTTGGCTAAACTTCACCAAACTTATCGGTCAATCTGTGAGTTATTGTATTGAAATTCGAGGAGAATATTTTTGTATTGACAGCATGCCCTTGTGCTATGAATGGATAAAATCAGGATATTATCTCTCTTAGCGCCCATATTCTCAATACTGTGGACAAAAAAACTCAAGGACTTTGCAGTGATTATATAGGGTGGGTCGTCTAACTATATTTCGACATTGGAAACGTGAAATACCATTCGAAAAGTGACAGATATTCAGTAAAAAGTCTAAAATTTATGAAATGGGTCGCTATTCTCTACATGAAAACTGGGAAATATTGAAAACTTTTTTCCAAAGTTCGTTTGACCGAGGATGGTCAATTTTACCTAAAAATCATCTATTCGGACGAGGCTCATTTCCACCTCGATGGTTACGTTAAGAAAAAGAATTGTCGCATTTGGGGCACACAAAACCCGCACGTAATCGTCGAGAAGCCAATGCAACCAGCACGAATCACTGTATGGTGCGGATTTTGGTCTAGTGGAATCATCGGCCCATTTTTCTTCGAAAATGAAGAAGGAACCGCCGTAACCATCAATGCTATAACGGTTATAAGGGCATAGAGGTGATAATTGAATAGAAGTTTTGTTAAAATTTATTTTTACTATGGGCAAAAAGTAGTAGGACTTTTTAATTTAAATTTCGAGCGAAAACCCACTCGTCCACAATTTTTTTTTTCTAGGTTGGTATGACTGTAAGTGACATCTGCGCCTAATGTCACACCAAAATAGTCATGAGTGTTTAGTAGACGCTTCCTTTTCTGAAGTAAATGCGCTTTATTCGGCGGCTTTTACGATGAGTGAAATTATTCAACAAAGAAAATCAATTAAATTTTGTTTGCGGAATCAAATTTCTGTTGCCGAAACGTTCGAAAGGTCGCAAGAGGTCTTCGGGGATAATTGTTTGTCGCGAGCAAGTTTTTTAGATTAGTATAAATTATTCAGAGAAGGTCGTGAACGCGTTGACGACGACCCACATCCAGAACGGCCATCAACATCAATTGATGCTCAACATGTCAATATAACATAAAGGAATTAGTGCTTGAGAGTCAACGATTAACAATTAGAAATCGTACTCGCATCGATGGAATATCAGAAGAATCCGTAAAACCATTTTGAAAAATCATTTGCACCTAAGAAATGTGTTTTTAGAAAACAGCGTCGCTTTAACGTCTGTGAAACAATGCCTTCCGACTACCAGGATGTCATGAAAAGTAATATTACTGGCGACGAATCTTGAATCTATGCTTACGAGCCGAAAACAGACGATCAATCGGTTGAACATCGTGGCAAAGAGGAGTCGAATCCGAAACAACTACATCTAAGCAGGTCAAAAATCAAAGTTATGTTGACAGTTTTCTTCGATTATCGAGTTGGTTTGCACTCCGAATTCCTTCTGAACCACCAAACTGTCCACAAGTAATACTATTTGAGTTTTATGTGTCATTTGCGGGAAGCTATTCGTAAAAATAGGTCGGAATTATGGGCCTAAAACTCTTGGTTTTTGTCCCACGATGTTGCACTGACGCATACTGCATTGACTCTTGGCGAGTTTTTCCACCAATATCGTGCTGCAACCGCCGTTTTCGCCTGATTTAGCTCAATGTGTCTTCTGGCTACTCAGCAAATTCGCCTGACAACTCCGAGGACACCGTTTTGACTCAATTGAGTATATAAAACCTGAATCGAAGAAGTCTCTGATGGCCATCACGACGGAGGATTTTTCCAAGTGCTATGATTACTGGAAAATTCGTTGGCACAAGTGTATTGCAACAGGAGTGGATTATTTTAATGGACATGAAATAGACAAAATTCACCTTTCAATTTGATCACAGCATTAAGTGGTTTGGGCAAGGGAAATTTCTTAAAGGGAATGACATAAATTTTGAAGAATAAATTAATTTTTAATTATGAACAAAGTCTTACTATTTCTAGTATAACACAGTATTTTCGAACTTGCGGCAGACCTTATGTCGATCGGCCAATATGTAAGAAATCTTAATGAAGTTCAGAAAAACCCCTTTCTACTAACAATGTCACTTTTTGTCTGTGATTGTAAATAATGAATGCAATAATTTGCACTTTTGTTGTGGCCGTAATTAACGGTTTATTATAAAATTGATTTGAAATTTTTCCAGAAAATATGAACCTAACCTATACTTTAATAGAACAAAAAATTATATAATTTTTTTTTTTCTTCTCTCCACGTCTAGGTACTGGGCCAATGTTGACATACCACATGGCACGAATGGCTTTCAGGCGGTTTGTCCCTTCTGTGCGACGCCACTGGACGGTTCATCCGGTTATATTAAGTTGATTTTCCAAGATAATTTAGATTAAATTACATAATTACTATTATTATGTTTAAATGTAAGCAAAGCGCATATATTTTGCAAGAATGCAAACTAGCAATGTTGCAGTTTATCAGCCCTTTTATATGCATTAGTATATATGTATACATTTATATAAGTGTATATATACATATATTTGTATGTATACACAATTGTAACGACGAGAGTTGTACGCTGAGGCGGAGCTTTTTGGCAAATTTCGTATTTCGTGCGAAAGTGAAGTTATTGGAGTAGAGTAATGCTACTATTGTAATGATTATACAATTACTTTTTTAATTTATATATAGGAATTTTCTCCCCCACAAAGAAAGCATTGGCTGATAAGCTTTAACATACATACATATATTTAGTTTATTTGCCACACACACACACATACACACAAACACACATACTGGCAACAACATTTAAAAAATTTTATTTCAATTATATAAAATGAAAAAATTTATATATAAACACATAACATACAAACACACACATACACATGGCTCTAAAAAACGAGTAAAAAGCGAGAAAAAACTACAAAGAAAGTGAGCAAAATGAAAAATTATAATAAAAGTGCATAATTTTTTGTTTGTGTGTTGGCGTTATGCAACTGCTGCACCGTTATTAGGGTGCGTAAAGCCAGCTGTAGTGGTAATGGATTGTAATGAATTGTAAAGAAATAACATGAAATTAAGTGATGTAAAATTTATAATAAAACTAAAATACAAAACCGCAAATGATTAACGATAAATGTTAGCACTTAAGGCGAACAAATAAACACAGCTGATGTGAGAAGCATTTTGCCACCAGCAAGCAACACATAGACACACGCAACACACACATACATACATACACTATATATAAATATATATAAACTTAACAATCTAGAGCTTAATGTGTAAGAAACCAATAGTAGAACTACAAAGTGCATCTGAAGGACGGACACTGGTGCCGATTGATGACGAAGTGGTTATGTACAGTTTAACAGCGTAAATAATACAAATAGGCGTTGCAGTGATAGCTACATTTACGGTACATTCGTTTTTTATGCAAACTCTCGCGGCAAGCGCTGCCAGCCTGTTGGCATTCAAATAAATAACATGTAAAGCTTTTGATTTACTTGTGAGTTTTAGAAATAATTTTAAATTTTTTTGTTTTTTCGAAATTGAATTTAAATGGACTGAGCAAACGCCACGGCGTGCAATTTCAACACGTTCACCGTTTAGCTTTTTATTTATGTAACGGCGGTATAGTAATTATATATACACGCCCATATGTATTCCACTATACATGTGCATTTCATTGAAATCAAAAGCAAACCAAAATAGCAAAAACAAAAATTTACATTCTTTAATGAAATTGAAAATGAAATCTAAATGTGGCTTCATGCGCAAATGTAAATGTAAAACTAAACAACAAAAAAAAAAAATAAATAATTAAATAAATAACTAATAATTAACTGAATTGAGAGATTTAGATTTTATGTACATGTATTATGTAATTGTGTGCACAATTTGCATGTGTTTAGAATTTAAATGAATTAACTTGCAAGAAATTCAAAGATTGCATTCAAAGCGAGTTACAATAAAAACAAAAGAATTAGTTGCTGCGTTTATGCAATATATTTTATTAGCAGCAAATTTACATATATTTACAAAATTTTAGATTAATTTGTCAGCAATGAAAATCTCAAAATTATACAAGCATATTTTTTTCTAAATTTATTTTTCGTTATAATAATTTCTATATATAATTTTTGTTTTTTTATTGAAAAAAGCTGTTTATTTATTTAAAAAACTCTGAACTCTGAATCAAGCTGTTTTTTATAATCTTAAAATTAAAATATTCTTACAAAAAATTATTTAATTTAATGTAAATCAGTTATTAAAAAATTTATATAAAAATCATATTCAAATCAAAAATAAAAATCTCAAAATTTTACAAGACATATTTTCTTTTTTCAAAATTATTTTTTGGTTATTATACATTTTATGTATATACATATATGTCGTCATCTAAAATGCAAAATAACGTATCATCAAAAAATTCGAAATTGAGTATCCTGTTGATTACGATTCACTACTTCAAATTACATACATAATATTACATATGTCCGATATTTTCTGGTGCTGCGTTCATATATGAACCAGTTTTAAACAATATTAAAAATTCTTTTCACTCTTGTTCCATTTTATTTCGTGTTTCATTCACGTCACTGTAAATTTTCAAAAATGTTGTTACGTTATTTTGCATTTTAGGTGACGATATATATCTTTTTTTTTATATAAAAAGCTGTTTTTTTATTGAAAAAAATCTTTAAATAATTTCTAACTTTTATTTTATTTTAAAATAAATCTTCAAATTAAAATTTTCTTTCAAAAAATTGCTTTACTTACTCAAATTAATTTGTCAAAAATAAAAATTTAAAATATAAAAAATCTCTATATATATTTTTTTTAATTGCTGTTTTTAATTATTTTTTACATTTATATTTTTATAAGCAGCTGAGTTTTATTTAAAAATTTCCAAAAAATGTTTGTTAAAAAATTTTTAAAAACTTATAATATTGCTAAACTGAAATCATACGTATTTATGGCATGCTATTGTAAGAACTTTAATTAATTTGTATAAAAAAAATTAAAAAAATTATAAGTATAATTTTTTTCAAAATTAATATTTTTTTATATAAAAATCATTAAAAAAAAAAATGTAGAGAAAAAACCTTCTCAAAATTATATATGCATATTTTTTTAATTAAAATGGTAAATAATTTGTTTTTATATAAAAGCTAATTTTGATTTAAAAAAATTAGAAAAAAATATTTTCGAAATTCGAAAGAACTTTAATTAATTTGTATAACGGAAAAATCAAAAAAATTATAGCTATACATTTTATCAAAACTAATATTTTTAATAATTTTTTTTTATATAAAAAGCCATTTTTGTTTAAAAAATTTAGGAAAATCAAACTTCTCAAAAATGTGTGCATAGTATAATTTATTTTCGAAATCAAATTATTAAATCTCTTTTTTTATAAAGCTGCCTTTGTTGTAAAACAATTAGAAAAAATATTTTCTAAATTATAAATATGTAATTGTTTTTCAGTTATTCATATCTTTTTAAATAAACAGCTTTTTACTGAAAATTATTCTAGGTTTTATTTTGTTTTAAAAGAAAATTTAAAAATTTACACTAACATATAAGAAGCATACAATTTAGAGAAATTTCAGAGTTATAAAAATCCTATTTCCAATTTTTTTGTTTTGTTAGTATTATTACCTATTTTTATGATTTTTTAACAACAGCTGATTTTTATTTTGAAAACTTTTAGTTTGTTTTCAAATAAAATTTTAAATTTTTGAAAAAAAGCTTTGTTAAAACTAAAAAGTAACTTATATAACTCAAATTTTTTTTGCAAAAAAATCATTAATAAAAAATTCTAAAATTTCAACATATATATGTGCTATATGTTCATTCATTACTGCGTATTTAAGTAAAAAAAAATTAATTTCTAAAAAAAAATTTAAAAAATTAAATAAATTTATGTAATTATTAATTTTTTTTATACAAAAATTAGTTTGATTATGCGTCACCATATAAAATTTGAGGCAAATTAATATGATTTTTATAACCGTAAATTGTGTGCTTTTTTTGTTGTGTTAAAAAATCTTCGACTGTTTGCTTCAAAAATTGCTATAAGATTTAATTTTTAAAATTTTGTACGTAAATCATGCTAGTTCTATTCATTTGTAAATTGTATAATATACATACGTTTTTTTTTTTTTTTAATAATTTTATAAATTGTATTAAAAATAAACAAAAAACTAAAATAAATCCTAATACTTAAAATTTTCTAAGTAATCCTTGATAATTAAAAATGTCAAAGAAAAAATAAAATTTATATTTTCTCAAAAATATTTTAAAATACTATACGTCTTAAAAAAATTTCCTTTTTCACAAAAGCATGCATTTAAGTGAGTTCTGGCGGCATTAAATGAAAAAAGAAAATATATTTTCACAACATATTTTCATAGTTTAAAAATATTTTTTAAAAAATTCCATAACCTCATTTTACAAGAAAAAAACAGTTAAAATAGAAATGTCTTTGAACGCCATTTATTTTACATTTTCCTTCATTTTTCGCGATATTTGCGCACTCATTATGCATTTGAGTGCCACAGTTATTAACACAACAATTTCAGAACTTTTTGTTTAAATTTTTTTTTTCCACTGTTGGCATTTATCACAACGGTTGAGTGCATCAGTTTCAGTCACTTAATTATCTCATTTGAAAAAAGCTCATTTTAGAAGCCATGTTTAGTTAATGTGTTTAATGAAAAAATATTTTGATTACCATTAATTATTAAGTAAATTTGTGTTAAGCAATTAATTACGTGTGTAATTATTTAATGAAGTTTAAAAATAACTCTTAAATATTATATTTATTTTTTATTATTAAATGAAGTTTAAAAATAACATTTAAATATTATATTTATTTTTTATTATTAAATTTTTTTATTTTTTATAGGTTTTTTTATTTTCATATATAATTTTTTTGTGTTTTTTTAATAATTTTTTTTTTATTTATTTTTTATTTTTTTTTTTTTATTTTTTTATAATTTTTTCTTTTTTAATTCTTTTTATTTAATTTTTTCTTCTAGTTGTTGTTTTTTTTTGTTTTGATTATTTTTTTTTTTATTTATTTCTTTTTTTAATTTCTAGACATTAATTTAATGATAATGATAATGGTAATGTTAACAATTGAAAATAAACAAATTAAGAGTACATATAAAATAAAATAAATCCTTATATTGAATATCTTTAGAATTTAAATGAAAAAAGTGTAATTAAATTTACTGAATTCTATGATTAATAAAGATCAAATGAACTGAATACAAATGTAAAAATCCGGCGATATTTTCATTTAATTTTTTTTATCGAGAGTTATTTTTTGTTATAATAAATTGGAAGGTTACATTTGAATACGTTCTTGGAGACCCTGGGATGAATATTACTACTGATAAAGATAGTACATCGAATCCGCTAGGCCACCGGAATTGTTGGAGGCACCATGCATGAACATGAAAAATGGATCATGGCGTAGGCAGGCGTTTTGTCACTTTACTGATGACTAGGATTTTTTATTTGAACCTTATAGCGGACACTCTGCGCTCCAAAGCATTTGAACTAGCTGGCCCCTTTCGCTCCCCACTGAGCGTCGATTTGTGATTTTGCTCCACATAGTGAACGTATGTAAACGGCTCGCCAGTGCCCATCAAATTGTGACATGTTACAAACACCGACAAAGTGACTCATGTGCGCAAAGTTATGAACTCAGCCCGTCGACTAAGTATTCGTTTAATTGCCCAGATGTTAAGTTTATCAAAATCTGTGGTTCATGACATTTTGTCGGAGCACTTGAACACGCGCAAGGTGTGCGCGAAGATGGTCGCAAAAGTGCTTACTGACGACCAGAAATTGCGGCGAGTGGAAGTGTTACAAAAAAAAATTTGAAATGTGTGAAAGTGTCCCCCAATTTCTGATTAACGTTATCACAGGTAACGACAGAGGGGTTCTACGATACGACGACACGACACCCGGTTCTACGCAACGGTATTGACCCGGATTTCATCCGGCCAAGGGCGATCTAACGCCGTTTGGATCGGTGAGTATTAATTTAACAAGCAGCAAGCACTTCAGCTCTCAAGGATATTTCGTAAAAAGGCGTCTGGGACGCCTTCAATGCTTGGAAATCGCGCTGCTAGCGCTGCATCGACACAGAAGAAGCTTATTTTGAAAGTTTTTAAAAAATTGTAACGATTGGAATTTTGAACACTATTTCTGTACATAATTTAAGAGATAATGTCCGAGAGTAATTTTCAAACTTCTTAATAATTTTTATTTTCAATAAAAAAATTAGGCGATTATTTCGTAAAAAAATTCCATTTTTTCTTTAAAAGTGTTCCAACAAAAATTAAAAATTTTAATTTTCATACTCTCTGGGCGTAAGCTTGATTTCGCGACTTCGGGTGATGCAACACCAAGCATTTTTTTCCGAGATTCGTTTGTATAATGCCATTGCCATATTTTTACGCCCTGAATAGGGTATTTCAAGTTTTCCGCGAAGTTTGTCACACCCAAAAGAAAAAGTCTTGGACCTTAGAAGAGGTAGAGCTATTTTTGTTCAGCATTTCTTGGCACTTCATCATGGAGAGACTTACTCCTGAATAATGTTTACAAATCGTTCAATTATATTACGAATATAATTAACGTTCTGTTAAATATCGATCTACTCAGCGTACTATTCGAAGCGCCATCACCCATCTTTGGACCCAGCATTCATTATCGGTTAATACTCGACCGCATAAACCATGTCCAGCACGCAGTGCAGAAAATATAACAGCCGTAGCTGAGAGTGTATACGAAAGCGTGGAGAGTCGATACGGCGCCGTTCGCAACAACTCGGACAAGACGTATGGAACGAGTTGGCGCGTACAATAATTGAGCTTGTGCAAGAACTGAAACCGCTCGACCTTCCCAAGCGACTTCGCTTAGCTCTATGATCTTTTCAAAAGTTTCAAGGAAATCCGACATTTTCCAGCCAAATTTTGTTCACCGATGATGCCCAGATCTAGTTCAATAATGTGTATGTAAACAAATAAAATTGCCGCATTTGGGTTGAAGAGCAGCCTGAAGAGATTCTAGAGCTGCCATTTCATCCAGAAAAAACAACAGTTTGGTGTGGTTTTTGGGTCAGTGAAATCATTGGTCCATATTTCTTGACAAATGTTTTTCTATGGGGATATGTAAAGCCTAAAGTCTATGTATATAATCCCGCTTCGATTTAGGCCTTGGAGCAAAACATCACTCGTATCATTTACCAATTACACAGTACAGCAACTAATCTGGGGGTTGAGAAATTCCAAGTTAGAAAAAAAAGATTTTACAACTAAGCGAAAAAACATCAAGATGAAATTATACTTCTTAGTGATATTCCAAGAAATGCATATCATTTTGTTTGAAAGAAAACTAGCGAGAGGGAAATTCACTTTTTATAAAATTATTATGCACATTTTGTGGACATGATAACTAAAATACGATATGGAATGCCTTACATCTATTTTATCTATATTTCTCGCGAATACCGCATCAATAGTCGTACTTCCTTTTGTCGTAGGATTATTTCTTCCATTGATCATTTCTAATGAAAATTTCCCTCTGAAGAATGCCAGTAATGGCTAAGCTTCTGGCAATGTGAAATTTACATTGAAATCTCCCGCAAGGAGTACCGGATGTTCGCTATACTCTACTGGTTCTCCAATAATATCTGCAAAAGCTTGCGAACCTCCAGTTGACAACGGTAATAAAGCTTTACCGATGAACAATTTTATATCTCTCATCGATGAATTTGGTGATATATGTATAAATGGCAATTAAATTCAATTTTTTACTATTATGATTATTGCTAGGGTTCATTTTGCATTCTACTGCACACAAATCGCTAATTCTTGTTGATGTTGATATCGTCACATCAGCATCACTCGCGTATGGAGCCTTTATATCTAAATGAGGAGTCAGAATATGACATTTGTCTTGCTCATTGTGATAAATAGCAACGCCTGAATTTCTTTTTTCATTTCGTTGAAATCTTACAACGAAATCAAAATTTGGTACGGTGACGGAGGCTCTTTGTCGTTCATAACTGTTTCTAATGACATTAAGATATTTGACTATTTAAACACTCTATCTGAGAAATCATCAACATGATAAAAAAAACTGACACATACGAACGACAAACCCTTTGAGGGTTTTACTATACTGACCTAGTACGAGTACCATCACCCTGACTTGGAATTTCTCGTCCCCCAGACAATAATCCCAAAAATGTTCCACAGTGTTACCAGAGGAAATGCTGGAACGGGTCATCGAAAATTGAACTCAACAGATGGATAATCTGAGATGTAGCCACTTTCATTTGAAAGAGACAATCTTTAAAAAACAAATGCCAAAGAATGTTCTTTTGAATGATAATACACATTCCCTATTAAACTTGAAGTTTCTCTGTTTTTACTTTAAAAAAGTGGGAACCTCGAAATGGATTACTCTTTTGCCTCGGTGCAATCAAAGTTCAGGGATCCTCTTAGTGTGACACTCTGAAAAATCACTGAATTTTGCAATGTTATTTTAAATGTTGAAAGTAGCTAGTCGGTCCTTTTTTTTTTTTTTTTTAATAAATACATTCATGTCGAAAACAAACTCCACGATTGCGGCAGCAAATTTAGTCTAAAACAAAAATTTTAAAAAGATTTTTAATCTGTAGGAAAATTGCTATTGCGTTATGTAAGCTTTTTTTTTCATACCCTGAACAGGGTATATGAAGTTTGTTACCCCCCGAAGGAAGCGTCGGAGACCCTGTAAAGTATATATATAAACGATCAGTATGTCGAGCTGAGTCGACTTAGCCATGTCCGTCTGTCTGTCCGTCTCCCTGTCAGTCTGTCTGTCTGTATATATACGAACTAGTCCCTCAGTTTTTTAGGTATCGTTTTGAAATTTTGCAAACGTCATTTTCTCTTCAAGAAGCTGCTTATTTGTCGGAACTCCCGATATCGCACCACTATAACATATAGTTGCCATACAAACTGAACGATCGGAATCAAGTTCTTGTATGGACAACTTTCTTATTTGACAAGATATATTGGCGATTATTTTTTAAGGCAACAATGTAATCTCCAAAAAAATTGTTCAGAACGGTTTACTATATCATATAGCTTCCATACAATCTGAACACATAGTTACTAACAGAGATGCACCTGTGAAAGGTAATAAGCTTCGGTGCAACCGAAGTTAGCGTTTTTTCTTGGTTTTCTTTTTTTTTTTTGAAATGTGACGAAATGGCGGGGGTTTCAAGAAAAAGAATCCAATTTGGCCCTTTTTTCGACAGTTTTTCGTAGAAAAAAAAGGAATATTAAAAAAAATCTTCCATAGTGCCATAGATATTTTAAAAACTCTTCTTTTGAGAGTGGAAACCGTTTTGAAAAAATCATTCGGAGAAAAACGCGTTTAAAGATTTTCTCGCTCCGTTCTGTACTCTGTTCCCTTTCTACAAGAATCGCTGTAGCGACCGTAATAATTTGAATTTCGATTTCAAAATTTGAGAGAATGTTTATTACAGTGTATACTACTCGTATCCGAAAATGCAACAAAAAAATATTTTCCGAAAATTTCACACTGGGACAGTGGCGTATAACGAGTATGATTTCGGGAGGAGAACTATATATGTAATTTTTTACTTGCAACTTAAAGTCCTTTTCAGTGCGAAGTGTAACTTATGATGGAAATCAAAATTTTAAATTTTGTGGGGAACTCTGAGACGAACCTTAGAAATGGATTAGTCTTTTGCTTCGGTGCAGCCGAAGTTATAATTTTTTATTTAGATTTTAACTATATTGTGCCAAAAATTTCACAAAATCACGCCTGTTTTGGCTCGTATTAACCCTACTCGCCCAGATCCACCCAAAACTGCTGCTGCGCTTTTTCCCACTTTTGCTTTTATGCTGAAAAACCAAACAATAATTATTTTCATTGACATAAGGTGAAAACAATTTATTTTATTATTCATTTATTATTGTTCAATAATTTTCGTATTACATTCAATATAAGACAGATGCAATGTGTTTATAACCATTTTATTGTTATTGTTAGTAGTTAAATTTAAATTTTTCTCAACATGTACTTCTTCACTTCCTTACTATTTGCATACACTTGCAATTTTTCGAAAGTAATTTTAGTGTTTCATTTTGCTTATTTTCGAAATTTATAATCTGTTGCCAGTAAATTTTGAATACAATTAATTGCTTTTTGAATGCTCGCACTTAAACAGCAAATTTTGTGTGCCAAAGGATTTTCGTACATTTTTTATTGTCAAGTTTTTGTTATAATTTTTCTTATTGTCAATTTTTATTATTGTCAACTTTTTTATTGCCACTTTTTTGACAGCAATTTTATTGTATGCAAGTTTGTGTGTGTCTACATGTGAGTGTGTCTGTATGTGTGTGTACTATGCATTTGTATGCTTACCTTTTATTGTCTATAAATTTTAAAATGCTTTAAATGACAAAGTTTTTTTTTTGTACTCAAAGTACCGTTGTATGTGTGTGTACACAATACATATGTATGTAGATATGTGTGTGTATTTTTTAACAATTTTATTTCTTTTGCCACAAAGTGCTGCCGGCCAACGGTACGCATTGCCAATCTATTGCCAAATGTGTTTGAATTTTTGTTGTTGTTAATATTTTTTAGATTTCGTATTTTTATTTTAATTATAGTTGTCACTTTAGTGTTTGAATTTCAAAAATTCGCACTTTCATTTCGCTAAAATTTATTGTTTTTTTTTGCGCTGCACTAAGCTAGTCTTTACAAATCCTAAATTTTTTTTTGAAATTTTAGTTTTTGTTTTTTAATTGCAATGCCTGCAATTTTTATTGTAATTCTTTGTGCAAAATATGTTATGTGTGTGTGTGTTTGTGTTGTTAATTTATTTTTATGTTTTTACTTTATGTTTACTCAGTTTTGTATGCATGTACACATGTATGTGTGTGTGTAAGTATGTATGTATGTATGGAATAATGTAAATATGTATTTAGTTAATATTTTATTAGAAGAGTGAAAAAGTTCATGCAATTTACATAAATTTATTTAATTTGATTTTTTTTTTATTTTTTTTATTAAATTTTTGTTTTTTTTCAGAATGAAGTTACTATAGTTTCATAATCGCCTTGCTTTAGCTATTTTAGGTAATTGGAGTTCGTGTTTTAGTGCTTAATAAATGTATGTACCTATGTATGTATGTATGTATGTATGGATAATTTTAGCGTTTTTTTTCATTGAATTTAATTAGTTAGCAAATATTCACAGTGTGTGAGTTTTAATGAGAACAATAGAGCTATCTAAAAATCCTTCTAAACATATGGAAATATCATCATCATTTACTTACAACTACAATTTAATGCTAAGTAGCACAAACATATGCATATATATATTTACATATGTATGTATATTTGCTGTGTTTCTATGTATACATGTACATATGTCTTGCATGTGAGTGTTGGGTAATTTTTGAGCAATTTTTCTATTTTACAAAACGGAAAGTGTCGGAACGTTGGCATATTCTCAACAATAAGTGTATATGTAGGTATATACATAAGTATGTATATTTGTAGGTATATGCATACATACTACAATATATACATGTATGTATGTATATATATGTATAGCGATTTGCATGTGTGTTAAATATATGTACATATGTATATGTGTTTGTAATTGCAGTTAGATTTGCTCGTTGTGTGCGTCTTCTTCCACTATTTATGCTTTAGTTTATTATTTTGTTCTAATTTTTTAAACTTTTCTTGTTTTAAACTTTATTTTGGTAGCTTCTTGCTCATTGTAATGGCGTGTCATTACAAATTTGTGCGTTTCTATTGTAGGCGTAGTATCTAAATAAGCTATGGTTTTTATGAAAATCAATTGTTTAAAAAATATTCTTCAATAAGTGCCATATGTATGTATATAACTAGTCACCTGAAATGCAAAACAACGTATCACAAAAAAATAGAAATTGAGTTTATTACTTGCCTACGATTCACCACATCATATTACACATACTATGTAGCATAACATTTTCAGCTTTCGCTCTCATATATAACCACTATATAACCGTTTTATAACAAAAACTCCAATTTTATTTCAATATAAGTGGTTTCTACTAAATCGTGTTTCCTTATGAAAATTAATGTTACGTTATTTTGCATTTTAGGTGACGTTATGTATATTCGTGCTTGTGTTCTTCCAATAATAATATAAAAATAAAGCGCAGATTTGTATAAAAATTATAATTTTTTTGCGCAAAGAGAGTTTACTTCAAAGAAAATATAAATCTCTTAAAATGCCTGAAATCAACTCAACTTATTATCCATTTAATTTGAATTATTCTGTTAATTTCTTGTAATATTTAACGTTTTGTTTTACAGTTAACAAACTGAATCGAAAAAGTGTTTAAAAAAATTTTATAGCAAGTAGATAGTACGAAATTTCTATTTGATACATATTCTCTGATCAAACTTCGTAGCACGACTTAGGGAATTACATTCACTTGCAAGTCAGGAAAAATGTGTTTCTTTGTGAATTTTTTAAAAACGCCTCTTCGTTTTAATAATAAATAAAAACAAATAAGAAAAAAGAGAAAGTTCGGGTGCAAGCGAATATTTTATATTCTTGCAACTCGTAATTTTTTTTGTACTAAGGAACTCACATGCTTCGAAATTACTCCAGAAATGTTTTCTGCTGTTGCAACGACAACAAGATTTTTCTATAGTTAAAATTAACTAAAGTTTTGGAACCAAAAACAACATTTCTCTATAGTTAAAATTAACTAAAGTTCCTGAACCAAAAAAATAATCATTACAATAGAAGAATGCAACTAATGTTCGAAGGACTACTCAAAATTATGATTTTTGACGGAATAGCGGTTTCCCAAAAACTGTTTTTTATCATATCATATATTTTTGAACAAACTGTATATCTAAGCGGATCCTATGAATTTTCAAACCAATTGAGCCAGCTGTTTCGGAGAAACTTTCCGCATATCTCCGAAAACACTTGCAGGATCGACTTAAAATTTTCGGACAATATTTTCAAATACCATTTACCTGTACACTTGTGCTTATATAATTAAGTCACGCCAGTTATAGTATGAAAGTTTCTTCCAAGCAACTTTTTTTAGTACAGTCAGTGGTCATATAATCAAGGCATCTGAAGAAAAATGAAATAAAAAAAACTTATTTTTTGAATTTCTTCTTTTATAAAAAGCTAATATTTAGTTGGATATCTTTTATTAAGTAGCACTTCAGTACATCGCTTCAGCATTTTTAGACTAAAGTACGCAGTACACAGTACTTAACGAAGCGTGAGCAGTGCTTGGGGTCTTTATCGTGTTGAAAAACCCAAGCCAACTGTAAATATTCCCATCTATTTGAGCAATCGGACCAATGTATGTATATAAACCAACGTATGTATGTATCTATGTATGTGAATGCGATACATACATAAATACAAGTCGATTTTTTAATTTTCTTAAGCGGATATAAGACCTAAAGATAATTTACACTTGGTGTAAACATAATATGTGGGACTATAAAAAAAAATTAAAATAAAAACTTCATATGAAAAGTATACAAAAATTAACGAATTCCATAAAATTCATACATCAGGTGGTCGGAAAAGTTGGATTCGTTAAAAAAAAAATAATGGTATTTCACCTAAATAGTTGCTGTCGAGGGCGATATGCCGTTCACAATGATCTCTCCGACTTTTTCTGTACCATATTTGTAGTACGTTTGGTCTTACGAGTATATTTTGGCCTCAGTTTCTGCTTTACCTTAGCTCTTTTCCATCGCAACATTTATTTCCAATGAGAATTCTCCTCCGGTTTTTAGAACTTGAACCACCAGCACGTGAACGTATTATCGTTTTAGCAACTTCAAATATGTATGTGGTTCAGTGTTAAGTCTAACTTTTTCTTGAGAGTTAAATGTTAGGAAACTATTGACCATGAAATATTGTGATACACAACGAAGAAACATTTTTGTGTCGATCGATTGGCCACAGCGTTAGACTTTTACTGTGGGCACATGCATGGTAATGTCTAAAGTCTATGCGGACAACCTCTCTTCGGTTCAGGCCTTGGAGCGAAATATCACACGTCTCATTCGTCAGCTACCAGTCGAAATGCTCGAACGAGTCATCGAAAATTGGACTCAACAGATAGACAATCTGAGACGTAGCCGCGGCCAACATTTGAAAGAGATAATCGTCAAACAATAAATGCCGAAGAGTGTTCTTTCGATTGATAATAAACATTTCACATTAAATTTGAAGTTTCTGTGTTCGCTTTGTTTTTTTGTTTTTGTTTTTTGAAAGAGAAGGGAACCTTAAAATGGATAACCTTTTAAAAACTATCTACCGTGAAATTTCGCTTCGAAGCTTCAGTTAGAACAAAAGGAGTATAAAACAAAAGTAAGGAATAAATAAATCACAATTTCAAGCTTTGCACATGAAAAGAATATATGTATGTAGGCGTTAATCGGATAAGGTTGAGCATGCTTTGCGGCAGCAGCCAGATGAGATCTTCAGAATAACACTAGCGTGGAACCTACAAGGCAACAGAAACGCTGGAGGCCTAAGCACACCTGAGAACACAGGCTTGCAAAACCACTTGAGTGAATGAGGAAAACTTACAACGAAATGACGTTATCGAAAAATTTAAATTTATGGTAACATTTTACGGCCACTTTATGCTCATCAAGCATAGTAACTAAGCAGAAGAAAAAATAATAATAGAGATATGTGTACATAGCTGAGCTGCTGAACAGAAAAAAGCATGGATATCAATGAACAAAACATGATTAGAAAATTAAAGTAATTGGATTTAGGTGTTGATGGTTTTTAGGTGCTAAAAACTTTGTATGAAAATATCTTTACAATTTTGTTCTGAAACATTTTTATCGTTAATTTATAATAGTTCAATAGTTGCATGTAATAAACTTAGGTCATTATTTTGTATTGCATAAAAAAATCTGACAAAAGTCTACATTTAGAAAATACATTCCAGTAAACATTTTTGTCTTCAAAAGCATAATAAATAGCAATTTAAAATTGTATAAATATTAGGAGTATTTATAAGCGGCTTATAAGTTTATTACAAAAATAAAATATTTAAGTTATGGCGCTGCAAAAACAATATGTACATATATTTACTTGTACTAAATGTATACTTATTTGAAACTATTTCAAACTATTTGCTGCGCTCAATTTATTTCATGTATTTATGTAACTTGCTTTATTTCATTAAAAATGGTTCAACATATACCTACATATATATGTATGTAAGTAGTTTTTTTATTGTCTCTCATATGCCTACACATATTATTTACTATTACTTACGGCTAACACGTATTTTAAAATAGTTGTGCTTCGTACTGCTAGGGCATTTATTAACCTAACCTATATTTCTACTACTTATTTAAGCCCATTTGCTTATGCTAAAATTATTTATTTGCAATTCAAATATTTTTTACTTAATTTAAATTAGTTATGTTACAATTACAGCTATTAGTACGTTTTATTGTCAAAAGAAATTTATTACAATTTGTTGCCTTCATTTTTATTGTCTAGTGTACATATGAGTTTCAATTCTCGCGAAGAAGAAAATGTAGTAAATATCAATCTGACATTATGGATGCATTGTGTTAAAAATTTGTTTGAATTAAACACTACAAACTCTTTTAATGATGTTATAACAATAATAATAATAGTTAAAAGAATCATGATAACAATGGTAACAATCACAAAAACAATATTATAAATAATTAAAATAACAATAACACTGAAAATATTAACAATTACAATTTCACTATTATAATTAAAGAAAGGAAGAGTATATTAAGCGGTATAGTTTCAGGAATATGAAAAAAATATATTTTTTCTAGAAAGCTGTTCTAGATTTTAGCTGAGTGTGCCTCTCCAACGAACTTTTAGTTAGAAGGGGGCCGTCGCCCCTTGCGCAACGTCTTCGGGGCGGCAAAACGATCTTCGCTGTTTTTTAATATTCAGAAAAATACTTGGACAAATTGTGTGTACAGACAAAAAATTCCATAGTTTCTTTAACCGAAGATATTTTGAGAAACCAACGGATAAGTCACAGTTCGAAGCATAGGGCAAACTGTGAGAGCGACACATTGCGACGTAGGAGCGACAAAAAAAAAGTTTCTTTATTTTTACTTTGTCGTCGCGACGTGTCACTCCCACAGTAGGTAGGTAAAGGGGAGGTTGGCCCCGGGCGTCCGAAGTTGTAGCTACGCCACTGAGTCACATGGAGCTAAATCAGTCGAATAATGTAGTTTCGGCACGATATCGGTTGAAAATTTGCTACGAAAACACACTGCGGTATGCGAAGGTGCATAATCATGGTGAATCAACTAAGAGTTGTTGGCTGTATTCTTTGCTGAATTCGAATTGCACCACACCTCGTTTATCGAAAAAAACTGTCCACATACCGTTGAATTTTGATCTGCTTTAACGTGTTTTTTTCGGCTTTGGCTCTCCTTTGCCACGATATTCGGCCGATTGATTGTCTGTTTCCGGGTCGTAAACATAGTTCCAAGACTTATCGCCAAGAATAATACGTTTCATGGCATTCTGGTAGATGGAAAGATTTGTTTCATAGACGTTAACGCGACGCTGTTTTTCAAAAAAATTTAGTAATTTTGGAACTAATCGTGCTTTCTCTTTTCTTAGGCCCAAATGGTCTTAAAAAATGGTTTTCATTGAGCCTACCGATATTCCAACGATGTCAGTAGGATCTCTGACTGTTAATCGTCGATTCTCAAGCATCGTTTATTTTATTGGCGTGTTGATCATCAGTTGCTCCTGCTGGCCGTCTTGATTAATTTCACCCTACTATAATTTTTTGTTTTTTGCTTACAAACCATCTCTCCATTAGTCAAAAAAAATATTAATACTAAAACCGTAAAAAGAAAATAAGTTATTGATATTTAAAAAATAAAAATAAAAAATTATTGATTCGAAAAAAAATTAGAGAATTTTTTTGACTCACGTGACTCACATAAAACGTAAAACAAAGTGAAGCACAAAAGCTATAAAATTTAGTATTTTATTAGAATAAAAAACGTTACTCAAAATTTTAAGAACACAAAATTTATAGTAAAAATTATGCTAATTGGTTTAATATATGTACATATATATTTGCAAAACTGTAAACAGATAAATTTTTCACACAGAAAATATAATAATAATAATATTTTTAATATTAATATATTGTAAATTTAAACAGCACATACATACGGATTGATATACATATGTTTGTATGTATGAAGTTATTTTTTTATTTTATGCACCTGGGTAATTGTATAAAATTTTCAGCCTGCCACCAGCATCTGATACGTGGCATATGTATGTGTTTTGTGCGAAAATCTATTTTTGATCAAAAAAAATGTAAAAAAAAATTTAAATGAATTCATGCAAGCAGCACTGCATAAGTTTTAGAAATCTATGTACGCGCACACATTTGTATGTTTGTTTTTTTGAGATTCTTTCTTCAATTCATGTATGTTTGTCTGTACGTTTTAGATATGTACTTACATATGTACATATATATAAATTTGAAGTACATTGATTACGGTAAATTTCAAATATTACATTTGCACTTTACAAATAGCGTTTGCTTATTATTGTCTCACATTAACGTTATTTACTTTATATAACTATATTTTAATTGAACAATTTCTCTTTACAATTCGGCTTTAGCAATAAATTTGCGATTTTGCTTTTGCTTTTTATTTGCATTGCAACTATTCTCCGTTATTATTGTCCTGTGTCAACATTATTGTCTGCTTAAAGGCTAATAACAAAATATTGTCTTTTCAATAATACATTGTACAATACATAAATATTTTTATAAAAAAGTTTACATCATTAAATTTCAAAAACAGCGTTACGCATGTGTATGTACTTATGTATGTATATATGTAGTTGTACGTATAACATTATATATTAATTTACATATTCATACACAAAAAATGCATTATTCGTAAGTAATAAAAACCAATAGAAATTCAGAAAAAAATTTTTAGAAAAAAGTTTGAAAAAGTCAATACATACATATATTACAGTTAAATTTTTAAGTAATTATTTAAGGAATATTTTTTTGTGCTTTTGTTAATTTTTTTTGGTTTTGTTAAATTTTACAAAATACAAAAAAGTTTGCCGTCACTCTTTGCAACTGCGACAATCCACCGTTACACGCCTACATACCTACCCTATTTATTTATGAATTTTCTCTTGTTTGTATGTATGTAAGTACTATGCTATGTATGTAAGCATGTATGTACTTCTAATCACGACAAACGCACACATTCTCAGCACATCCAACAATCATGCACACAAATTCAACCGTTATTTTAAATTTATCATATTTTTGTTTTTGTTTTTCTTTAACCTTAAAATTATTGTCAAGATATGTTTTTAGATGATATTAGCCTGGTATTTTGGTTAGCAAAACTTTCAGTTTGTTGAAACTTTTTGAAGTGAAAATGTTTGGAGGCCAAAAAAATGCGCAAAATTTGGAGACATTTGTCGAATATATTTTATAAAAAAAAATAAAGTATTTTTTTTAAATTTGGTTTTCAAATAAATTTGAAAAATAAAACATTTTTTTCCTTTTTATTTAAAATATTTTGTTTAAATTAATTTTTAATTTAGCAATATTTTTATAAAATAAAAAAAAAAATTGTTTTTAAATGTTTGCGTAAAATGTATTAATTTAAAATATTTTTTTATTAAAAATTAAATCAAAAATTATTTATAACAAAAAATATTTTAAATTAATTAATTTTATAAAAGAAATTAACAATAAAGAAAATATTTTTTTTTATTTTATTAAAATATTATTAATTTTAATAAAATATTATTAATTTTAATAAAATACACAAATATTATTAAATTTAATAAAATAACTTTAAATTAAAAATTAATAATGAAATAAGAAAAAATTACTTTTAACTAAAAACAGATTTCTTATTTTTAAAATTTAGTTTTTTTTATTTAGAAACTCTAAATTAAATAAAAAATTTATTTTTTTATAAAATTAATTAATTTCAAATATTTTTTTTTTAATTAAAAATTACAATAATTTTTTTTAAATAAAAAAATATTTCTTTTTAATAAAAATAATTTTGTTTATTTCTTTTCAAATAAAAAAAATGAATGGAATAAGAAAAATTACTTTTAACTAAAAAAATACTTCTTATTTTCAAATTTTTTATAAAATTAATTAATTACCAAAAAAAAATTTTATTTAGAAATTCCAAATTAATTAGAAAATTTATTTTTTATAAAATTAATTAATTTAAAAGATTTTTTTTTAATAAAAATAATTTTGTTTATTTCTTTTCAAATAAAAAAAAAATGGTTTAAATGTTAATATATACATAATTATCATAATTATTTATTTTATTTAATTTTTACCTTTTAATAAATTAATTTTTATAAAATTAAGCAATTTAAATTATTTTTTTTTTAATAAAAATTAAATGAAAAAATTATTTTTAATAAAATAATATTTGTTATAAAATTAAAAAAAATATATATATAATTTATATTAAAAATGAAAAAAATATATTTTTGAATTTTTTTTAGAAAATTAAGAAACAAAATAATTTCTTATATTTTTAATATTTTAAAAAATTAGCTAATTTAAAAATGTTTTGGATAGAAAACAATTTTTTTTATGCAAATAAAATTAATTTATAATATTTTTTTCATGAAATAAAACAAATTTCTTTTAACTAAAAAAAAATATTTCTTATAAAATTATAGAAAATTAATTCCTATTTTTAAAATTTTTGTAAAATTTATTAATTTAAAAATTGTTTTTTTTTTTCTGACTAAAAGTTAAATAAAAAATTTATTTTTAGTTTACAAGAAATATTTCTTATAAAATTAAAAATAAAATTATATTTAAAATTTATTTGAACACCAAATTTTTTCTTATTACTTATTTTTTTTAAATATCTCTTTCTTTTCTAATTTACTTCGCTTTGGTTGGGTTGTAAACGGATACACTGCTTATAAATACTATATAAAAGTCAAAATGCATATGTATGAGTGTGCGTGGACTAAAAAATCGTATCGATATGCGCTCTGCAAAGATATGCTCTTATACTTTCTCTCTTTTCTAGATATGTTTCACAGTTTGAAAAATTATAATTTTTAACCACCTAACTAAAATTGCACGTGTGTGTATGTATCTGAAAATACATTTCTGTATTTGTGCGTTTTGCGCATTTGCCTCAGCCTCTTAAACGTTTTTCACTTGATATTTAAAATTTAAAATGTTCTAACTTGCTGTGACAGCAGCACCACTATCAGGCAATTATTGACAAACTGAAAATGTTTTGCGTCACAAACAGGCTAAATAGCACGGAAATTGTATACACAATCGCATTGGTGATGGTTAGCTGCAGCGCTGCTGATGCGTCCGTGGCGTCGACCACATTTATCTTCCAGCCGAGATTTCGATGTGTGAAGCACTGGAAAAATATAAGAAATTATTATAATGAACATGAGTTAAAAGTTAGGTTAAGTTGCATTGTGAACAAAGTGAGGTTAGTTACTAAATGACAAAGCGATCAATAGGTCACGAAGATAGAATTAAAATCTGACCCGTGATTTTATACCACATGCGACTTTATTTATATTCAGAGCTGTCAATTAAATATAGCTTTTCGAAATAATTGAATACAGATGTTAAATGCCTTTCAAAACTTCGCCACATTTTTTTAGAGGCTTAGTGATAACTAACAATTTTATATTAGTCTAAAAATGGGTCTAAAGCAAGCATATATGAGTATGCCTTGCCCTTGATTTTTTTACGGAGTAAAACGTAGAATGGCTTTCAACTTTCTAAAATATTATTTTTTGGAAGAACCTTTTTAAAAGTCTTAAGGATTGGGTAAGAATATTTTGTCTGCTCTTTGTATCAACAATACTCGGCCAAAAAACTGCTTTTTTATATATTTTTATAAAATGGACCATGCCGAGTGAAGGAAGAGAGACACTATACAACTCTAAGACCATTCGGAATAGCAGCACTTAATGCCGGCACATAATGCACATATGTATGTTACAATAGTTAAAATCACCAATTTACCTGATAATACAGCAGATCTGGTGCATCCAATGGTACTGTCCAATTTAAGAAGCCCGGTTCACCATCAACACATTCCAACATCAAGGTCTTCATATATTCCTCAAAAGTTTCAATCTGGGCTGATAGATCCACTGTACGATGTGTCCATTCGCAGTAACGTCCAACTAACAATAACATAAATACAATGAAAACTTAGTCCTATTACAAAAAATTGTTAATACTTACAAGCAGTCGGTATTGGGTTACCCTCCTTATCGAATTCGACGCCGGCATAAGCTTTTTGCTTGCTTACTTCAAGGCCAGTCATTTGTCCAATACCGCCTTCCGGTGAATCGGTGATATAGAATGGATGGTATCTGTATGAAAAAGATATTAGCATTGGTCAATAGTTTGACAATCCAGCTTACCTGGCAGGTTGTGCGGGATCATCACCGCCCTCGACATAGAACTCATAAGTTTTGCCACGCTGCACCGTTATCTCTGGTATTAGCAGATCATTCAAGTACCAAGCAATACCCCAGGAAGGTATACCAGTGAGTGGCGTGTAACCACGTTTACCGCCTGTGGGACCAATACGTGCCGTGAATACGGTCTCGTTAGTGATCTTACGTGTTGGCCAGGGCTTGGGACCACTCTGATCTTTGAAACTGTACAGCGAATTCTTGCACGAATGATCGTTCTAACGATAGAAGTGTTATTAGTTGGAAACATTATCGCTTCTAAAATACATTTCACTTACACGCGATGAGAAATTAATGCGCACATCGTCGATGGTGTGATCGTTGCCGGTGTGCGAATGCGCATTTGCCTCCATAAGACTATTCAGCGGTCCGATCGCAGCGATCACGGACACTTCGCGATCCAATGGTATAGCAAAATCGTAGATCGGTTCGTTGGTTTGTATGAGACGCTTATAGCGTATGCTGGTCACATTATTCTTGCGATCGCCGCTCACTGGAAAACATTTTCGAAACATCAATATGAATTTAATGTGAGAGTGTTAGGTACTAATTTACGTACAGACAATAACGTCGTTACGTCCGCCGATGCGACTATCGGGACAAGCGCCGTGCTGGCCATCACACTGCGACAAATCGGATATGAAGTAGTCTTCGGCACGGAATACGCGTGCGGTGGTATCATAGAATGCGACAACAACGTCCGATTGCGACATTTGCGCACGTCCATTGGCGCCAGATAAACCAAAAGCCATATACTGATCCTCGGCAATGCGTCCAAACAGCTCGATCTGTATGTATTCGCCTTGTAACTCCCATTTCACTTGCAATTTGTCGGGTATAATCTCACGACAATTGGCGTAGACGGGACGTGGTGTGGTGGTGGTCTGAAAGCAGTTGGAATGAATTGAGTATTCTTCGATTTGACAAAGTAAGAACTCGATTCTTTATATAATTTCGTACAGGTTGTATGAATGTACTACACAATGAGTGTTGGTAGTCTAAACTAATACTTACAGGTGTATACCACCATGGAGGCTAATGCATACGAAAGATATAAGAATATAATGTTTAATGAGATATTTCTTGTATGGCGATCATTAGGTTACAAAGTGAGTGTGGAATGTGATAATGCGTTACCCATAAATGAGGGAATTAATGAGCATAATGATAAGATCAAAACGATAACATATATATATTTATACATATATAAATATATACATACATAGGACATGTTTAAATATACATATTACATTACTACATTAATATATACACTATAAATAAGGTGGGGCTGTCAACTAAAACTCATCAAATAATGCTTCCAAGTGATATTTACATTAAGTGCATATTTTACCGTTATTTTTGTTTGACCCAACGCTGGCGGCACATCCAAATCTTTCGGTATGAAAACATGGCCGAAATTATGCCTATACTCCACACACCAAACCGAAAGCCAATCGATATCGTAAACAGTCAAGGAGCCCGGTAACTGTATCTCTATATCTTCACCTTGATAACCACGCAGCGGTTCTAGTGAGCCAACCTCATTGGGTACCTAAACAAAATGCAAGTATGAGTGTAATAATCATTACAGCGTTATAGCTTACCTTAATGCCCATAATATTAGGTTCGGAGCCATTGCCAACCCAGAAATAGGCATCTGGACCGGCGCCGTCATAGTGCAGATTGGGTATATAGAAAGTTTTCGCATCCAAAACACTAATGTTGCTCGAGCGTAGTCCATGTGCTAGACGTTTGAATTCCGGTAGCACGCGTGGTTTTGGTACATCTAGATTAGGTGGGATAAAAACTTCACCGAAATCAACCTGTTAGAAAGAAATATTAAATTAATTATTAAGAAAAGCGGTTCAATAAAATATACGATGTATTAATAAAGTGTTCGATTTAGTTAAAATCAGCTGACTTTGTTAGAAGCAGTTAAGGGTTTTCCAAAGAAATGAGTATTGCTTTTAAATAGCATATTAAAGACCGATGGCAATCACTTTGCTGAGATGCTGAGTTCAAAATTTTTGAGTCTTACTATATACCATTAACGTTGAAAAATTCGTACATTGCGGGGAACGATTTCTCCGATAACTGTGGCATGTTTCACCACATAATATGGTAATGGGTTCATGATACGTACAACTTCTTCGTCATTCTTACGACTTTTTACTTAAACGGTCCGTTTATTCAATTGAAGTGGCAGTCAAGGTAGTTTAAAATAAGAATAGCTTTCGTTATAATTACCGTTACAATATATCTTCTGGGAGTATTGGGTTTTCTAAGTTCTGTTGTATCTATGAGGTCTAAATCGCAGTTGAACTTACTTGGAGTTTTAAACCGAAACAGATTTCAGGCCGTAAAAAAAGATTTATTTGGTTACAAGTTGGTTAGAAGTTGCCAATATCCCTCCTTGCCCAATGTTTTATCCTTGCGGAGCGGCTCCTTTATGGTATGGGGACCAACCGCAACGAAAGGTTCTTGTTATGTTAGTAGATACTGCGGAGCGAGCGATCTCATCAGCCAGTTCATTCCCGGCTATAGTTTTGTGACTGGGCACCCCGATAAGGTTCACTTGGTTACGATCTGATAAATGATATTTCACATTCAGATATTTCATATTACGACAGGTTATACCTCTAATAATAACACACTAAATTTTTAAACGATAGCTCAAAGAATTTTTACTGGGAGACAAATGATATGATCACTATAAACATTTTCTGCTATTCAGAGCACAAATCGAGCAGAACCATTCCTCTCCTAATTGGACATTTGTGGACAATTCTTTAGAGATTTTTTAGCCGCTACAACAACAACGGCCATGGAATGATTCCAATGTTAGACGGATGATCTAATTGTTTGATTCACACCCGAGACGGTTGACTCTTGCAAGGAGAGCTTCCCACTATATAAAACCCATCAAATGCGTGAAAGTTAGATTAATATGACTATGTGCAATTCTGTCGGTCTTACTGACGGTAGGTCGTAGGAAAGAAGATTGATAGTGGACCTTACAGGTTGTCCATTTAGGCTTATAAAACATGCAGAATTTCCAACAATATAAATAGTAGCTATGAATATGCCAAGTATTTTGTGGTAAATTTCTTTACCTATCTAATGGAGTATTTTAAATTTTTAGAAAAGACCTTTATGTACCTCTAAACCCAGAACAACTTCAAGAGATATACTAAAAATATAAGAAATAGCTTAGAAATGCAACAAATAACCAATATATTTACTCAATAAATAGTAATAAATAGGATGGAGTCATGTGTAGAAGTTCACGCAAGTGAGGAAAGTTCTCTGATCGCCATTCACTTGGGAGTGGCCAGAAACGATTCTTTTACATATGACTCAAGCAGCTCACGACTTCCGGTCTTTGACCAAGTATCCTCTGGGTAGCCTAAGAACATCCGTTTGAAGGCGAGCTAAAGTGAGAAGGCGAAACACCCCTGCATAGGGTTGTGCGCTGGGTTTGGGACCCGCCACGTAAAAACACACCCCCAATGAAAGACAACAACAAGCCTCGGATGAGTGACCCCCCTTTTGATGACGACCATGGCAAACGAAATAAGGACTATGATTTGAGGGCATGCACCTGGAATGTCCGGTCCCTTAATTGGGAAGGTGCCGCTGCCCAGCTGGTAGATGTCCTCGTAAAGATAAAGGCTGACATCACCGCCGTCCAAGAAATGCGATGGACGGGACAAGGACAGAGACGAGTAGGTCCTTGTGACATTTACTACAGTGGCCATATAAAGGAGCGCAAGTTTGGTGTTGGATTCGTGGTGGGAGAGAGACTCCGTCGCCGAGTACTATCATTCACTCCGGAGAATGAACGTCTAGCCACAATCCGCATCTAAGCGAGGTTCTTCAACATATCGCTGATTTGCGCCCACGCCCCGACGGAAGAGAAGGACGATGTGACCAAAGATGCCTTTTATGAGTGCTTGGAGCGCACTTATGAGAGATGCCCCCGCCACGATGTCATAATCGTGCTTGGCGACTTCAATGCCAGGGTGGGCAAAGAAGGTATCTTTGGCACTACGGTCAGTAAATTCAGCCTCCACGCGGAAACATCCCCAAATGGGCTGAGGCTGATCGACTTCGCCGGGGCCCGAAATATGGTTATCTGTAGCACTAGATTCCAGCATAAGAAGATACATCAAGCTACCTGGCTGTCTCCGGATCGAAAAACCACCAACCAGATCGATCATGTTGTGATAGACGGAAGACACGTCTCCAGTGTTTTAGATGTGCGTGCGCTCCGAGGTCCTAACATCGACTCGGACCACTATATTGTTGCAGCCAAAATTCGCACCCGCCTCTGTGCAGCAAAAAACGCACGCCAACAAACACAAGGATGGTTCGACGTCGAGAAGCTGCAATCACATCAGACAGCCGAACGTTTTTCTACTCGGCTTGCACTCCTGCTCTCTGAGAGCACTCGTCAACAACTCGGTATAAGGGAACTGTGGGACGGCATTTCAAACTCCTTACGTACAGCTGCAACCGAAATCATTGGTTTTCGGAAAGTGCAAAAGAACAGCTGGTACGACGAGGAGTGCCGTGTCGCAGCGGAGAGAAAACAGGCTGCCTACCTCGCAACGTTACGATCGACCACAACACGTGCGGGATGGGATAGATACTGAGAGTTGAAGAGGGAAGCGAGACGCATTTGTAGACAGAAAAAGAAAGAGGCCGAAATGCGTGAGTACGAAGAGCTTGATAAGCTGGCCGACAGGGGTAATGCTCGAAAATTCTACGAAAAGATGCGGCGGCTTACAGAAGATTTCAAGACCGGAGCATACTCTTGTAGAACTCCCCAAGGTGATCTAGCCACCGATGCCCAGAGCATACTTAAATTATGGAGGGAACACTTCTCCAGCCTGCTGAATGGCAGTGAACGCACAACACCAGGAGAAAGCGAACCCGATACCCCAATCGATGACGATGGAGCAGACGTTCCATTGCCCGACCATGAAGAAGTTCGAATAGCAATTGCTCGCCTGAAAAACAACAAAGCGGCAGGGGCCGATGGATTGCCGGGCGAGCTATTCAAACACGGCGGCGAAGAGCTGATAAGGTGCATGCATCAGCTTCTTTGCAAAATATGGTCGGACGAAAGTATGCCCAACGATTGGAATTTAAGTGTGCTATGCCCAATCCACAAAAAAGGTGACGCCAACTACCGTGGGATTAGCCTCCTCAACATCGCATATAAGGTTCTGTCGAGCGTATTGTGTGAAAGATTAAAGCCCACCGTCAACAAACTGATTGGACCTTATCAGTGTGGCTTTAGACCTGGTAAATCAACAACCGACCAGATATTCACGATGCGCCAAATCTTGGAAAAGACCCGTGAAAGGAGAATCGACAAACACCACCTCTTCGTCGATTTCAAAGCTGCTTTCGACAGCACGAAAAGGAGCTGCCTTTATGCCGCGATGTCTGAATTTGGTATCCCCGCAAAACTAATACGGCTGTGTAAGCTGACGTTGAGCAACACAAAAAGCTCCGTCAGAATCGGCTAGGACCTCCCCGAGCCGTTCGATACCAAACGAGGTTTCAGACAAGGCGATTCCCTATCGTGCGTCTTTTTCAACCTGCTTCTGGAGAAAATAGTTCGAGCTGCAGAACTCAACAGAGAAGGTACCATCTTCTATAAGAGTGTACAACTGCTGGCGTATGCCGATGATATGGATATCATCGGCCTCAACACCCGCGCCGTTAGTTCTGCTTTCTCCAGACTGGACAAGGAAGCAAAAGAAATGGGTCTGGCAGTGAACGAGGGCAAGACGAAATATCTCCTGTCATCAAACAAACAGTCGTCGCACTCGCGACTTGGCACTCACGTCACTGTTGACAGTCATAACTTTGAAGTTGTAGATAATTTCGTCTATCTTGGAACCAGCGTAAACACCACCAACAATGTCAGCCTAGAAATCCAACGCAGGATAACTCTTGCCACCAGGTGCTACTTCGGACTGAGTAGGCAATTGAGAAGCAAAGTCCTCTCTCGACAAACAAAAACCAAACTCTATAAGTCGCTCATAATTCCCGTCCTGCTATATGGTGCAGAGGCTTGGACGATGTCAACAACGGATGAGTCGACGTTGCGAGTTTTCGAGAGAAAGGTTCTGCGAAAGATTTATGGTCCTTTGCGCGTTGGCCACGGCGAATATCGCATTCGATGGAACGATGAGCTGTACGAGATATACGACGACATTGACATAGTTCAGCGAATTAAAAGACAGCGGCTACGCTGGCTAGGTCATGTTGTCCGGATGGATGAAAACACTCCAGCTCTGAAAGTATTCGACGCAGTACCCGCCGCGGGAAGCAGAGAAAGAGGAAGACCTCCACTCCGTTGGAAGGACCAAGTGGAGAAGGACCTGGCCTCGCTTGGAATATCCAATTGGCGCCACGTAGCGAAGAGAAGAAACGACTGGCGCGCTGTTGTCGACTCGGCTATAATCGCGTAAGCGGTGTCTACGCCAGTAAAGAAGAAGAAGAAATAGTAATATTCTCCATTGATATATTTTGAATGCAATTGTCGAAGAATTTTTGCCACTCTGAATGCTGCATCTCCAAAAATACGTTCTCAACGCATCAACCGCTTCTTCAGAGTTCGTTGTCCTCTCAGTTTACCTTTTACGAACGGCAATAAAAAGAAGTCATTTGATCTCAAGTCCAGACGATGCGGTGGATGACAATGTTTTGAGTGCTCAAAAATGCAGTTGTTTCAGTCGATATGTGAGAGCTAGTACTGTCTTGTTGAGAAGTGATCCGCTTCAATGGTTGATTTTCCTGATTTTTTGAAAGACAACTGTCAAACAAATGGTTGTGTACCACTCATACTATTATATAGTATATTGCTCAAGTGGTTCATCACCTGTCATGATGCCGTAGACGTGTTTGAAGCACCACTGTCTTATTTTCTAGCATTTCTTACGACCAATCGACACAAATCTTATTTTTAGCGATCGCCAAATCGTTGTGGATCCTTTGTGGAGAAAAATTTCGTTAATCAAATATTTATGCAATATTGATACAGATCTTGCGCACAACAGCAATAGTTTCCGGAGTGAGCTACGACCTCAATTGAATTGACAATATAATCGAGAAACATTGGTGATTCCTGTATGATAAATTAAGTTTATCGATACATTGTTGCTTAGTTAATTCACGTCGAAAGTTGTAAAAAATAATCGTACGAAAAAGGTTCGCGATTTAATTTAATTTTTTTTTTTGCCGAGATGAATATTTTAAGTTACTCTAAACAACACAAATAGCGCTCGCATGTCAAAACATACTGAGTATGCATACCATGAAAATTGTCAAACTTTACGATAAAATTATTAGTTGCCAAACTGCAACATTAAGTGGCAAGCTTATAACCCGAAATATAAAACCAACATACGTACGTATATTCTTTTATTCTGCCCAAATCAAAGTCTTGCAAAAACAAGGAAGAACGTTAATAAATTTTAAGTTTTTCAGATGAAAAAAGAATAATAATCCAGTTAATACTATTCAATAGCCATTGACAAGTCACTTTCTACAACCGAGATTGTACAAGGAAGATTTAAATTGAGAAGAAAGAGCAAGCTGTTGCGTTATTTATAAAAGCGGCAGCGAATCGATGGCCTTCAGATTTTGCCTTAAACTCAGGTTTACTAAAGCCACGGTGAGCTTGTCGAAAGCGAAGACCGAAGAAAAATAAGTAAATAGCATGAAGATGCATTTATTTAAGTCAACGAAGATATAAAAATGCAAATATTTTGCGAAAATAATTACAGGATTTACATATTTGCATACAGACAGGCGAAATTATTGCCGAAAATACTCATTTGTTTTGCGCACACACACACATACGCCCACCCATTTACTTTTGTGAAATATATGTATAAGGTTGCTCCTTTTATCACTTATTCGTGCATATACATATATGCGTACTATATAAATACATAGTAATAGTGTGCATACATATATTATATGCATAACATTAATTATATGCTTAAATATGTATGTATGTAATGTATGAAATGACTTTTTGTTGGTTTTGTACATTCATATAAATATGTATACTGATTAAACATCTAAAGGAATATGTACTTGTATATGTAAGTAAAATACATATTAACATACCAACTCAAAGGGCCAAAAAAGGAGAAATGTGCGCGCGCATTGTATATACATACATATTTATGTGAGTGTGTGTATAAGGAGTTTCGATTCCCCAACTTCCCCAATCGTGGTGAATATAAATGCATATAGGCATGTACGAGTTGTTGTTTATTATGGTAACCGCAATGCTGGTAGTTATACATAAATGTACATTTGTATGTGTGCATTGGCTAGACATCTTGGAAAATCTATTTTTAATAATGGAATTTTTATGGAAATTCATGTATGGCGCTTTGTTGCAGTTGCATTTCTTCTAACTTTAATATTTCAATGTTATCGAATATCGGATAATATGGTTTAAATAGATTCGTTCACATAGCAGTTGTTTGTAACGTCTAATAGATGATGAAGGATGAAACCATGTGTAGACGATTCTTCTACAAATGACTCAAGCAGCTCTCGACCACCGATCTTAGACGAAGTATTCTTTGGGTATCCCAAAAATATCCGTTTAAAGGAGAGCTAAACTGAAAAGACGAATCAATCCCCAGGGTTGTGGTCCGGGTTTGGAACCCGGCACGTAAAAAACATACCCAATGAAAAGAAGAAACCGCAGGCGGTAGAACGATGAGCTGTACGAGATATACAACGACGTTGATATGGTTCAGCGAATTAAGAGTCAACGGTTATGCTGGATAGCTCATATCGTCCGAATTTATAAAAACAATCCAGCTCTGAGAGTATTCGACGCAGTACCCGCCGGGGGAAGCAGGAATCTCTAATTAGTACCAAACAGCGAAAAGGAAGAACGATTGCCCGACTTTGTAAACTCGGCTATAACCGCGTAAGCGGTGTCCACGCCAATAAAGAAGAAGAATAGATATAGGATTGTTCCCATGTACATAAAAAAACGCTCAAAGGAGGCAAAATCATTTGCGGAAGACTATGCAAGCGACTTACTGGTCCTAAGTAATGCCAGATGGAGGTTGAATTTAATTTGATATGAAGCATTAGTCTCACAGCAACTCAACTTTTTTTGCGAACTTTAAGTGAGGCTTAAAGCCTCATTTTTATACTACATCTAGTCCTTTCAACTGCGAAGCTCCTTGTTATCTAAGAAATTCTAGATAAAGTTGGATAGAAGCTTAAATGGTGTTCTAGTGTTTCTCTCACACCATCCCGCATCCAAAATTACCCCGAAGTACTTGGAGTGCTGCTTAATTATTATTTTAATCCCGTTGAGCTTCGGGAGTTTCTATGCTGCCATTTTGTAACTCCTCGTAAAGAGTATCATATCCGTATTATCGAGATTTACCTCTACTTGATCGACATCTCACATTAGAGCGTTTCCCATGCCGTTACAGATTGTCTCGAGGAATTTGGTTGTCACTAATTTAGCTTTGCCATCTACATAGGCATAAGTTTTGGTGGTTTCCTTTCAAATTGTTTTAGAAGCTCATTAGCTACAAATGATCAAAGTGAAGAGTTCCTGGTTGCTGCTAATCTGAGCAAACGGGCTTCGCTCCTTTTCGCGTTAATTCTCCTGTAGCTGGCTTGCTCAGTAGAGCAGGGTATTTGTGGCCTGCTTCCGAACGATCGCGTTATTGGAGACATTGTTCAAAATGGTTTATTTATGATAAGAAAGACGGCCAGAGCAGATTCCTTAAGCATTACAGCTTTCGATTTTTTATCAACAGTTCTACGCCAGCCTGTACAGTGGCGTTGACCTTATACACACATTTTTTCTATAGTATTAACCTTCGAATGTATTTAAATATGTCGGGACGGCGCGAACGCCATTCCCGGCTACCAAAAATTACACGCACGAGCTATTCACATTAGGAATAATCGCAGAGGTCAACCCCATCGTAGTGCAATGATTAGGTCTCACTCCGGAGGAACCGCCTTCATGATCACGGTTAACCTCTACGCCAGGTAAGTATGCTTTACGACGCTTCAACCAGAGTTCTTAAGAAGATCCTCACACAAAGTGGTTGAGAATTTCAGAATATAATGCTGGCTCACACAAAATACATGAGAGTAAACTAAAAGGACATAAAGAGAAAAAGGAAACCAAAAAGGTAGTCATACCTTCACAGGCAGCCAGCTCTGCAGTCTAAGCAGGTAAAAAATCAAGCTGCCTATGCTGTTTAGCCGCTACATTGTGGTTGTTGTAAGAATATTTTGTATTTCTATTTTTGTTAGTATTCATATTGTGCTGTATACACGGTTAATACACGAAATACAACACTGTCTGTCATGGATCTTTTCATAAATTTTAGTGTATTATTTAAAAGACTGTTGTGATCACCAACAAGATTTATAGCGGGATTCTGTAACCAGTCTCTAGTCTCTATTTGAAACATTTTGAGACAAAGTATCAATTTGATACTAGTTACTATTCACTAAACAGTCTCAAGCGTTAGTCTCAAAATATTGATACCTGGTAGCTAGCTGGTCACAAAACTAAAAAGAACTCTTGCTGCCATTTTCAATGTACGGAATAGAGATCATCATAGATATTAATCGATTGTCGTTTCTTTATATTTTGTGAGCAACTCAAACACGAAAATGTTAAAAATAAATGAATTTTACATAAATTTCGTAAATATTATAAAACAAAGTCAACATATATTTTTATTTTTGTTGATAATTATGTTTTTTGGCTATGTTATAGAAAAGTTAATATTTGTTATCGACATATTTATTATCATTCAAGTGTAAAAACATCTCTGAATAACGAAATGTAATAGATTTTGAGACTGTCACTTACAGAATAGCAAAATCGTCTCAAGTCTCAAAAATTGTCTCTAACTCAAAATCTCAAATTTAGAGACTTGATACTGTCTCACGTCATAATCTTGTTTAGAGTGGAAATAATGGTCCAATATGCCTCAAGCTGTACTAATGTACTTTATTTTGGAATAATGAGTACGTCTCTTCATTAAAAGAATCACTAGGGTTAGATTAGAATCTTAAATTCTTGAATGCTAAAGTGATAAAATCACGAGTTTCCAAACTAATTCTTAGTGAAGACCTGTAAAGAAATAGTTTTATCGGAACGAGTCGCGCCATAACGCGTTTGATAACAAAAATATTCACCAAAATCATTCGAACGGACTCGCGAAAAATGGCGAGCTCTCTTGACATCTCTCTAACACATGCCTGATGGTTTTCAGGGACCATATCTTTCGCTTTCTTAGTAAATTCATTAGTTGAAGATGTCGAAGGTCGTCCAGAACGTCACGTCTTTCAACTAACTCTCGACCGTTTTTGAAGGCTTTGTACCACTCGCAGGCTTGGGTTTTTAATGAAAGCGAATCACCGTAAGCGTTTGCCAACATTCGCAACGATTCCGCACACGAAATTCGGTTGGAAATACAAAATTGGAGACAAGTTTTTTCTTCGATATTATATCCATTTTAAAAAACGCAAAGCACTATTGAGGTGTACCGACGTAAGCAACTGCTGTAAACAAACTGGTTGACAGATCGCGCTCATAATTGGCATAATTTTTAAGAACAGTCCTAGCAACTTAGAAAAATACATTTTTCTAAATATAATTTACCCGGGGAGTTTAATTACAATTTCCGAGTGCTTTTTTGTCACAATTTATTGCCAAAACACTGATTGAATTGAATACATCCACTGGAAGAAGATGAATGAGAGAGGACTCTTTCAAATTTCTGTTGAAGTAATTAATATAGTCCCTCCGTGTTTGAGAAGAAGTCTTTTGGAACCGTCAATATCGGATCTACCTACTATAGCATATAGCTGCGTGCAAATTTACTGAACAAAATGAAGTTCTTGTATGGAAAACTTTTTTCTTCAATTTATAAGGTAATCTTACGCAATGTGACATGAATTGTTATCCAAAGTAATAATAATACCTCTGAATTTATTGTTTAGATATTGTTTGGATCAGACCACTATAGCATATATATATGTACATACATAGCTGCTATACAAACTGGCCGCACAAAATCAAGTCCTTGTATGGAAAACTATTTTATTTGATGAAATATATTGGCGAAATTTGTCATAGATGAACATCAAATCCAATGGTAGAATCTACGAATAAATTGTTCAGATCGGACGACTATAGCTTATAGCTGCCTTACAAACTGACCGAACAAAATCAAACTCTTGTGTGTAAACTATTTTGATTTGTTAAGGGTATTATACAGTCGATGCTATCAAAGTTTTTTTTGTTGTTGTTATGACTAGTTATTCACCACAGTTCGTCTCACGTACTCATACATAAGTATTTAGCTGCAATATACGGACATATGTACATATATAACTACTTGCGTATGTATGTGTGCACAACAAATTGCAGCCACTTTTGAGCGCGCTGCAGACTGCGCATGTATAGGTATTTATGTAAATACATATATGCCTAATACAGCATATACAAGTTTATTCACCGAGCATACATACACATAGATACATAATTATGTATGCGTGTGTATACTGCCGTAGCAGCGTTCACACACGCCTACTTATGTACACACTTGAGTTAATCAAAAATGTCTGCTGTAATTTATTTAACCACGACGCCATCTTTTATATTCTAAGACAGCAGCCGCAACTCCCACACCATCGCATACCAATACACACACACACACGCTCTGGGTGAGTCGCAACAAAGTAGGACCTTCCGTTTCCTGTTTTGCTTTCTATCTGCCATCCTGCTTTCATGCTTTACGCTTTCCGCCTCCCACTGGTAAATGAAAAGTAATATTATTTCGTGCACGTGAGCCAAATAAAACAAAAGTAATTTATGAAATTTCACCCAAACTCACATAAGTACATGTATGTGAGCGATATGTGCATAGTTATGTGTTTGCTGACTCGAGTGCGCAACTTTCACACCAAAAAATGGGCGCGGTTCGAATATTAACCCCGAAAAAAATTTGTTTTGTTTTAGCCCTATACATCGTGCTATTGTTGTTGCTTTAGATTTTGCAACAGTGGAAACAGTGTTGCATATATACAGGCGCTAAAGACAATTGTGTGGAGCATCTATGAATAATGGATGATGCTGTTTATCTTTATCTTTGTAGATAGGATGTATATATAAATACGTATGTGGAAATGTATATATATATATATATATATTTATATACCATTTACATATATAGATGTATATATGTACATATTTAAGTAAATGTATCTGTGCATGTGCAGATTTGTGGGCTTTGAACTTAAGCATTTAGCTTTAATGGTTTTTACCGACCTCAAGGCGCGCATCGCCGACGAACTGACTGACAGCAATCGCGAAATTCACATGCATTCACACACATTTACGCGCATGTAGGTGGCACTGTATTAAAGTTGCGTCAGTTGAGTTGTTTGTATGGCCATGTACAGCTATTTAATTCAACTTGCTTTACACCTGTCATAAATCGGCCGTCAATGGCTGCTATGCCAGGCGCCTTTCACTGCTTTTGTTGTTTATCCTCCATGCTGTTGTCGTTGTTGTTGTTGTGTAGGTTAGAAAGTGATTTGCTGACAAAATATTTACACAATCGATTCGTGTTTTACTATGACTTTGAACTTGTTTCGGGGTGAGAATTAGAAAGGCAGACATCTGTCTATATACACTTTGTTTCATTGATATGAAGATATTATATTTCTGTGTATGTTAGGGTAGATCAAAAAATTCTACTGATTTTTTTCCTTTCGTACTCTGAAAAAATGTTTGATATGAACTCTAAGACTCTCCGCACGAACGCGGTATAATCAGCATGGAAGCCGGTAGGATAATGTGCTGTTAGAACTTTCATAAGAAGGGAGAGACTAGCCTTACTTAAGAAGAAAGAGCTCAATGGATCTCTAGTGATCATTGTGCCATAAGGATCTAGCGATAGCACATGAACCGATGGTGGCTCAGCGCTGACCAAGCTCCACCAACGTCCAACTCTCCAGCATTATAATACACCAGAAGAGTGGAGCACCGATCCGTTCCCGTTTTAGTCATAACGGAGCTAGGGTTCCCTTTCTTTAATCATTTTTACAGTTTACTCCGATGCCGCTATGGCCTGCCACCCATGCTAGTCTTGTTACAAAGCGACTCGTTGTTGTTGATAATGAGGTTAGGCATTTATTAACGCGGGATTACTGACTTCAAGGCTAGTATCACTACCCTGCCGTCAGAGTGAGTAGTCACTTCCCTGAAGTAGGCTGCGCTGCGGAGCAGAAAATCTATTGCTACCTTAATGGCAGCAACCTCGGCTTGAAAAGCATTGCATTAGTCCGAAAGTCTGAACTGAAGTTGATGTTGTAATAGATATCACTAGTTCCAATATTTAAACAAATTTTTATAGGGTTGTGTGAAGTAGCTTGTCTACGCAAATAAGCCCGAGACGATTGACGCCTTGTGAGAAAATATTCGGCGAGTTATTGCTGACACACAGAACTAAAGGCTTCAAAAATCCTTCGAAAATTTGTTCTCTTAGCTGGAATTCATTTGAACCAACCGCAGCGATGACTTGATCGAAATCATTTTTGAAATTAATAAAACCAAACCCGCATATTAATAACAAAGCTATGTTCTTGGCCGAAATATGCAAGGTATTTAAAGAGAATTTTGTGAAACACTTATCTTGGATATACTGTAGTTTAATACCGAAAATTTACAGGTATATACTAAAAATAGTATATATTTACCTTATAATTTTTTATAGTATATTGGTAGTCGAAAAAGTCTTTTCTTTTTTTTTTATCAAACTTTAACAATTTTTTTTTAATTTTGATCGAGTAGCCATTTCACTCACTTGACTGCAGGTGAAATATCGCACATTTTTCAACCGTAGTCTTGCGAAAACCAGACGGTCTAGAAGAGTTGCCGGCCTGGCTCTAACTCACCTTCTTTCGGATAGCTTCGACAATTAACATGTGGCAAAAGTTATAGTCTCATTGTATGTATAGATGTCTATTGGCAACATCTGGTTAAAATTTTTACAACTGCTGAAAGGGTAACAATGCTGAGAACAAGTACAGCTAAACCTCCTACAACGCGGTGAATAGGTTTCTGAAAAACTCCGCGTTATAGGAAATCGCGTTATAGGAGACTAAAACTCCATACAAAAATCAGTGTCTGGTTCCAAAGGAAAAACATTTTCAATAAAATATTGCAATTTGCATAGTAAAAATATGTGCTTAATATAATTTTGTGTATTTATTTGTTAAGTCATAAGAACATACATATTACGTAATTTAATAACATTCTATTTATTTAAACAAAAATAATACAAAATAAAATAAAATAACATTTCAATTCTACGTAAAATATTCAAGTTAAAGGATTTTAAAAATTAAAGCCAAAATAGAAGGATAACTTTCTACTCCTTCTTATCACTTAGTATGATTTGTCTTGAACGTTTCGTTCGTACTAGTTCAAAATATGAGCTTGATCTACTATTAGATTAGGGCATCCTTTCGACGATTGTTGTTCTGAAAAATCGTGCCTTGAAGTTTGTTTGCTCTTATTTCTCAAATCTTTATAAATTTCTTTATGGTTAGCTAAATTGTTTTGAAGATTTCGTTTAAATATTTCTGCTCTGTCTCTTAAAGGGTCATTTTCCAAAATGTATTCTTCCAACTGCTTTGTCATATTTAAAACTTTGACGATATATTTTAGTAAAAAAGTTTTTATTTTTAACATCGGCAAGATCGCCAGAGCTACCTCCAACTGATTCTTCATTTGTAATTATTACTAAATCTCCTTCGTTAATTGTTGAAAATCAGCCATTGCTATTTTATCAAATCCATCACCTTCTACTGCATGCGCCAATCTCACTATGTTCCTATATGATGAATATTCTATTGGTGTTGAAACAGTGCCCTGAATGTCTATTTCCGGTATTAGTGCTTTCCAGCAAGCTTTTAGTGTTTAAAGACATTTTTCTTTAAGTAACGCATAAACAATTTCAACGGAATCAACGTATGGACAAAATACAAAGAATTTTATTTGAGCAAGAAAACCTTTTTCAAATTAAAATAGTAAATATTTGAAAAAATCTTCGTAAAACTCGCCTTGTAAGAGTAGCGTTGCAAGAAAATGTCCGCATTTTGGGAACCGCGTTGGAGCAAAAATGCGTCATAGGAAACCGCCTTGTAGGAGGTTTACCTGTATATCATTGGACTTTTACAGATAAACTCTGCTCTTATTGATATTTAGTGTGGTAACATTCCAAATAATACCGATACTATCTTTCAAGTGAATCTGTAAAGCATATTTGTAAAAAATAAATCGGTAATACGATTAGTTGATGAAGATGTTGTCTAATGGACTGTAATGCTGATAATTTTTCATGAGTTCTGCCATTACGTTTTACTTGTGAAGAACATCGTGATCCAATATGGTAACCATCTCTGTTTTCATTTTAGACGTCTTGCCCTTTCAAGACATATTGTCCTAGTTTTTGTTATATAATACTATTTTCCAACTTTCGGGTGGTTGTCACGAAAATAAAGCCCTCCACAAGATTCCGAAGCAATTCAGGCAAAACAATGTATTCAAAATTATTCTACATTGTGGTAAGTTCAAAAAAGATAAGGAAGGAAAGCGTATATATCTGGTTGTAAACGGGGACAAGACGAAATGTCTCCCGTCATCATTTCGGACTGAGTATTCAATTGAGAAGCAACGTCCTCTCTCGACGAACAAAGACCAAACTCTACAAGTTACTGGTCATACCCGTCCTGCTATATTGTGGATGCGTGGATGCTAATAACAAGTGATGAGTCGGCGTTACAAGCCTTCGAGAGGAAGGTTCAGCGGAAAATTTATGATCTTTTGTTCGTTGGAAACGGTGAATATCGTAGTCGACAGAACAATGAGCTGTACGAGATATACGCCGATATTGAAATAGTTCAGCGAATTAAGAGACAAGGACTATACTCTGGATAGGTCATGTCTTCCGTATGGATGAAAACGCTCCAGCTCTTAGAGTATTCGACGCAGTACCCGCCAGGATAAGCAGAGGAAGAGCAAGAATTTCACTCCGTTTGAAAGACCAGGGGAAGAGGGACCTTGCTACACTTGGAATCTCTCGACTGGTGCGCTATTGTAAACAAGGCTATAACCACGTAGGTGATGTCTACGCCAGTAACGAAGAAGTTGAAACGCATATATATTTTTTTTCTAAATCAAGCTTTTTCTGAAAACAAAACAAAAATCAAAATCACCTAAGATTATTTTTAACCTACATTTTTAACCCTTTCCAAGCACCTTTCACCAATATTTTTCCATAATTACAATCACTCAGCTTCCACGGTATACCGTTATGTGGTTTTTTCCTTAATTAAAAATGAATTATGGCAAAACTTGTGCGTCCACGCGACCGCACATAGTTTGTCGGAATCATTTTTATAATTGTCAAAGCAACCGAAATATATATGCAACCACGATTGCGAAAATATCTAATATAAATTTTTGGATATTTATGTATGTGTGTATGTACTGTCATGTGGTTGTATGTAACCACAACATAAGGAAACGCAAAGCAAATCTTCTTACCGTAAATCGTCGGCACCACACGGACAGCCATCGTATATCCTTAATCCTTTTGCCCATGGGCAGACGCAGTATGATGTTGGTGTTGTTGTGCGCTTGCAATATTGGTGGATCGCTGCGGGTGAGAAAATGGAAGCAAAGTTGAAGAGAAAATCAAAACAAGACTCAGACTAAATATTGTGAGTAAAAATTTTTCGGCGGTGTGAAGGTTGTATTTATGTTCATAAACCTGACCTTATTTATTTTTACTTTTTATATAGAAAACTGTATAAAGTTATTCCAAAATATGTATATATATAGAACAGTCACACATATATGTACATAAATAATAGTATTAATGAATTTAAACGAACTAAAAATACCGTTCTAATATATTATATAGTGATTATATACTATGTATATGTATCTGCAGGTATATAATATATGTACAAGTACTATAAATAAATGTGTCTTTTTTTGCAGTCAAGCAACAATTTACTCATGTTCGCGTATATTTCAATGATTTCTTATTTCAAAGCGCTAACTATTTACTAACGCATACATTAGCATAGTTTTATGCACTTTTCTTTTTGTGTGTGAGTCTGTTCTGTATAAAATTAATTCAGACTTTTTTGCTGTAAATACCATATATGTATGATTACATTGCAACTTTCAAAAATTCATGCATAGAATGACATTGCCATAAATCAATTGCTTTAAGTTAACACGTTGCAGCAATGAAAGAAAAATGTATATAAATTCGGGATCCCGAAATACAAATTTTTTTTTTACATTTTCGGGATTTCGAGATTTTGGGATTATGTCATATTTCATATTTTAAATAAATTCGGAGTCCCGAAATAAAAAATTGTTTTTTTTTTACATTTTCGGGATTTCGAGATTTCGGGATTATGTCATATTTAATATATTTTAAATAAATTCGGAATCCCGAAATAAAAAATTTTATTTTTTATATAATCGGGGTTTCGAGATTATGTCATATTTCCTATTTTAAATAAATTCGGGATGCCGAAATAACAAATTGTATTTCTTATATATTTTCGGGATTTCGAGATTATGTCATATGTCATATTTTACTTATTTAATATTATTACCAATAATATATAGAAATTTTTTAATATTTATAAGCACTTTATTAACCCGGCAATGAGATCAATTTGACTCTTCAATTTATATACAGTTTGTCAACAGCTGACAGTACTTAAATATTTTTCCGTTGTTCCAATAATGCGAAATCAACATAATTACTCTCCTAATACGATTTTTAAGTATATTCATTCATTTGAAGCGTTAACAACAAAAATTTTTTTACTCAAATATGTCGAAATTTGTCCCTAAAAAACTGTTTTCGTGGGGAGTTTTTCTTTCTATTTCTTTAATATAATATGAAGAACACCTCATCTGAAAGTCATCGTATTTTGGTCTATACGGAACATGCTCTAGTTAAACGAATGTGCCAAAAGTGGTATTGTACGATTTAAAACTAGTGACTTTGACTTGGAAGACGAAAACATCCTTGGGGGCCAAAAAGAAGAAGAGAAACTAGAAAAAGACCTCGCAGAATATATGAGAGTTACTCAAGCAGCTATTTCAAAACATTAGAAGCAAGCGAGGTCCTTAAAAATCATGAAATTGAAATCAACAGACGATTTGCCATGTGGCAAATTCTGCTTGAACTCTAAAAACGAAGTCGCTTTTTTAATGGATTGTGACTAATTATGGAAAATGGATCCATTACGATCAGCGTAAAATCAAAAAATCATATGGAAAAGATGACGTGCTGTATTATGAGCTACCAAACCGGATGAAACCATTAATGGGGAACGCCACTGACCACAACTCATTAATTGAAGCGATCGAATGCCGCAATATCTTCCAGCACGACAATGCGCGCCTTATGTTGCAAAATTATTTGGAAAACGGTGGTTTACAGCGCAGACATTGCCCCTTCTGACCACCATTTGTTCCGGTTGATGTAGAGCGCCCTCACCAGAATACTATTCATATGAGAGTAGGGTTTCAAAATAGCAATACTTGGAATGACACTATTTTACTTGCTTTCTTAAACAAATGTTTAAATTTAAAAGTGAATTTTTATTTTTCATTTTTTTCTGTTAGTTTGTAGTACTGTACTGTACACCGCTTTGACTCACTTGAGAATATAAAAGCTGAATCGAAGAAGGCTCTGATGGACATCACGACGGAGGATTTTTCCAAGTGCTATGGTGACTTTAAAATTCGTTGGCATAAGTGTATTGCAGCGGGAGAGGATTACTTTGAAGGAGATCAAATGGACAAAATTCACCTTTTGATCACAGTAGTATGTCTCCGCTTCTTATATAAAAAGTTAAATTCATAGCATGAATTTCTGATATCTTCTAAAAAATTCAGCAAATCGCACATTAAACGCTCATGTACCCCAATGCACAAATGGTTTCGGGACTAATAACATTATTCCCCCACACAATTAGTTAACAATCGTGCATACCCACATAAATACAATAGCCATTAACTCCATTTCGAATCAATTATTCTGACAGTGTCATCAGTTTTTTATGACTTTTGTGGTCTCCTCGCATAATTACGTCATATTTAGTGTATTTACATATTTGGATTTATTCTATTTAATACTACATCTTTACATGTGCCTATACATATAACAAACATATATATAACATAAGTATACAGTATGTAAGTACTAACAATTTCGAATATGCAGTACCAATCCATAGTTGTTTTTGATTTTTCTTCTTTTCATCTTCTATGTACATATTTTACGTTAATGTAGCAAGGTTTCGCTCATTAGTACTGACCTCAACTATTCGCTTACGAAATAATGAGTATTATATGATTATACTCGTAATATATACTTTATACGCATACATCCATATATCTTAAATAAATTAGTATGTATTTTAATTAGTAAATAGTGATTGCACCTTGTATAAGATACCCATAGATATTTTGAAATTTTCCTTACTAATCCAACTCCCTAATTTAATATACGTAGGCTGCTATATATATTTCTGACACTAAGTGTTGCCAGGTGCAATCTGTCATTTCCATTGGAAAGTTTGACATTTTTTAGCATAACATCACTCAGAACGTGAATTGTTTTATTTACAGGGAGTTAAAAAATTCATCTCGGCCAAAAAATGGAATTAACTCTTGAACATTTTCGTGCGATCATTTTTCACAACTTTCGACATGGATTATCACGACAAGAGTGCATCGATGAACTAAAATATTTGTATGGCTCTGAAGCACCATTCTATAGCACTCTGAAAAACTGGTACAACGAATTCAATTGTGGCCGACGCTCGCTCAAAGACGAATTCCGTGAAGGTCGTCCAAAAACAGCCGTTGTGCCAGAAAACATCGATGCCAAACGTGAACTGATAATGCAAGACCGTCATGTAACATACCTTCAGATAGAGGCATGTCTATGCATTTCTCCCACCAGCATACATTCGATATTGCATGAACACTTGGCCGTAAAAAAGGTTTGTTCTCGTTGGATCCCGCACAATTTGACAATCGCTCAAAAAAAGGCTCGTGTGGATTGGTGTAAAGAAATGCTGAAAAAATACGATCGCGGTGCTTCAAAAGACGTTTATAAGATCGTCACAGGTGACGAATTATGGATATATGCGTATAGCCCGAAACAAAACAGCAATCGACCGTGTGGGTCTTCCAAGACGAGCCAAATCCAACGAAAGTTGTTCGAGGAAGAAGCACTTCGAAGCAAATGGTCGCCTGTTTTTTCAGCAAAACTGGTCATGTGGCGACTGTTCCGCTTGAGCAACGTAGGACGGTCAGTTCTGAGTGGTACACTACCATTTGTTTGCCTGAAGTCTTCGGATCATTGTGCACCATGACAAGCGAGCTCTCACACATCGGCTCAAACCAGCGCCTGTTTGACCGGCCAAAACGTCGAATTGATGGGTCATCCGCCATACAGCCCTGACTTGGTACCCAATGACTTCGTTTTATTCCCACACATCAAGAAAATAATGCGTGGTCAACGAATTTCGTCGCCAGAAGATGCTGTTGAAGCATTCAAAAACCATGTTTTGGAGGTGTCTGAATCGGAGTGGAAAAAGTGCTTCGAAAATTGGTTTGAGCGCATGCAAAAGTGTATAAATCTTGATGGAGAATATTTTGAAAAACAATAAAACCATTTTCGTTGATAAATATTCCTATTTTCATTATTAGGCCAGAAATATATATAGCAGCCCTCGTACATGTAATATACTTATAATATATTAAATCCATTGGACTACAGCACAATAGCCTATTCAATACTCCACAGAAATTTTGAGAATCGTGTTTAGGATCGATCAATAAAAACTGTGCATACTGCTATTGATCAATGTCAGAATCAATTTGGGACTTGTTGCATTATTAAATATGCTAAAATTAACTTTATAGAAACATAAATTATAGTATCATTTTTATAACGGTCTGAATATATAACATAACTTAATGGGGGAGCCTGATTTAGAAGCTTCAAAAAATCTATTTTTTTTTTTGCTTAAATCTCTTTAAAAATACTCTAAGAATACGTTCCTAAAGTTTCAGATGGGAATTTGAAATATTTTCGAAGCTAGAAGGTAAATAGTGACCGAACGTCTAGCAGATATAAGAGCGATTGGGCAGAAAGCGAGAACTTTGAAGCGCGATTTCTCGGTTTTTCATTTTTACGATTTTTCTTAAGGGGTTAAGGTAGTCAGAGGCAGGAAAAAATGAGAATTTTCAGCAGTTTTTTTTTTTTTGCTATTAAATCGTGTTATTTTACAAAGGTAGTAATATGGTATTATTATATAATGTGTTGACTTGAAGTCACGAAAATTTCAAAAAAAAAAATTTTTTAATTTTCAAAGTTATAGTTGTTTGTGTTGACCCTGTTCCAAAAAAAGGTACTTGCGGTGACAACTATAAGTCCTTGGAGATTCATCTAAAATCAATCGGACAAAAAAAAATTTATTTTATAAATAGATAAACACGGGCCTGATCGAAGGATTAGTTTCTTTTTTTAATTAACAAAATGGCGGCCTGAGGAAATTTTTTTCTAAATTTTTGGGAAAAAATTAACAGTTAATTCGTCTTAAAAAATCGAAATTTTTGAAAAGCGAAAAATCCTTCTATCAGGCCCGAGTTTATTATGTACTCAAAAAGCTGTATAAATTTCATTAAAATCTACTGAGCGGTTTTCGAGTTACAGTTGTCACCGATTCAAAGAACATAGTTTTGAGAAAAACTAGTTTAAAGTTTCACACTAGCGCTTTGAAGTACCCAAACTCTCTTTGTTATTTGTCGAATAACTCAAAAACTAATTATCGGCTCAACGTGAAATTTTTAGAGAATATTTTTAAAATACTACGCTTAACGAAAATGAAAAAAATTTATTTTTTGAAAGTTCAAACTACCTCTAATCCATTAATTGGCGGACCGAATATTATTGTCTCTGAAATTAAATTATCTACTATTTAAACTAAAAAAAACTAAGAAAAGTCAAGTGTGAACATTTTTTTAAACAAAATAAATTCAAATTTTTTTGGTCAAAAACCACTTTTTTAAATTTTTTAAAAAGTTCCAAAAATTTTTTTGGAATTTTTGTAGTTTAACTAGAAGATCAATTATTAAAAAATATGAATATTTTTGAATAGTTTGTTTCCAATAGAAATTGCTACCGTCCGACATATGTGATTGATGTTTTAATATATTTCTACAAACCCAAGAAATTTTGCTTCAAGCACTTATTTCTTTCCCTCCCAAAAAAATCCTCAAAAAATCGATTTTTTGAAGCCTCTAAAGCAGGCTCACCCTTTAAGGCAGGACTACATAAGTAAATTAATAATAATCAGTCTGACGATCATTTGTTGGTAGAAACGTCTAACAAGATGCTTACAGAACTACGTTTGTTTCACTTTTATACTTTTGCAACATGTTGCTTTTGTTCACTTAACGGTTGTACCACCTAAAACTAACCGAGATAGATACAGGGTTATATAGTATATGTATAATATATACATCTATACAGAAATGGTCAGGATGAGGAGACAAGTTGAAATCCTAATGACTGTCTGTCTGCCGGTCCGTACGTGCAAGCTGTAACATAAGTAAAAATTTTGATACCTCTCAAATAGAACCAGGGTCAAATTTAGACGCTGTCCGTGGCACCGCCCACTTTTCGCTGAAAACACATATCTCGAGACCCAACCAAATTCGGTATATGACATTCTTCTGACATTCCCATACCACAGTCTGAAAATTAGTGAAATTGGAGTCTGAAAAATAGTGAAATTGGACTCGTACAACCGCGCTTACTTTTCATGTAGCACAATTTAAAATTCCACTTGATTCTTTCACTTTCAGGATGTAACTTGCATGAATAATGCTTTTAAAGTATGCCACCTTTTTTTAATGAAACCTAAACTGTTCAATCCCCTCGTTTACGAATATGTGGACCCCAGAGCCTATAGTTGACTTTTTACGTAAAATATAGGTCAATGTGTGAGATATATAACTGCAATTAAGAGAGAATCCTTTCCTGGTAGTAGTATGTCTGTGTGCTACAAATACGTTAAACCGGGTTCATATTTACTTAGTCCCCATATACCTAATTTAAAGATTTTCGAACTTTCAGGTGACTTTATACCGCACAAATCGGCCAATATGTGAGTTAGCTTAATAAAAATGAGAGAGCGTGTTTTACTAATATGGTGCATTTTTGTGCTTAGAATGAATAAAATCTAGTGAAAACTGGCCCTAGGCCACACATAACTTACAAGTCTTACGTACCTGAAAGTCTTAAAATCACAATAACTTTTGCTTTAATAAAATAAGCCTAAGCTTATAACGGGTATATTATCTTAAAAAGGGTTTTCTCTGTGAAACATTCTTTCACCTAACTGTTTGACTTACTGTAAATACCCTGCCTTTTACCCTCATATTTCATTACTCGAAAACATCACAACCATCAATATTTCTCACATATCAAAATGGGTACCAATAAATTTTTCTAAGTACATTTATGTTATAGATAATACCATGTCTTTCGTATATATTTGTTTGTATGTATTCAAAAACGTCGGGACGGCGCGTACGCCATTCCCGGCTACCAAAAATTACACGCACGAGTTATTCACATTAGGAATAATCGCAAAGGTCAACCCAATCGAAGTGCAATGATCAGGTCTCGCTTCGGAGGAACCGCCTTCATGATCACGGATAACCTCTACGCCAGGTAAGTATGCTTTTCTCCGCTCAAACAAAAGTATTTCAGTAGAATGTTGTAGAAAGTGGTTGAGAATTATTGTGAAAAGGATATGTGAGAGTTTAGTGCTCAATGAAAAAGGACAGTAGCTAAGAAACAGTGAAAGGTTACGAAGAAAATGGTTATCTACCTAATTTGTGTTAGGGTTGTTTCTGTAACATGTTATGTATGCCTAAGTTGAAAATTTTTCCGAATTTGCTTAACTGTACGTAGTAGAAATCGGAATGAAATGTGTATGTATGTAGATTAGAGTGGGTCAATTTTTTTCTTGACAAAGCGGTTATCAAAATCGTAAACTACGATGAATTCTAAGAAAATTTGCCCAAGAAACCATGGGTCTAAAATGAAAATCGAGCCTCCGGTTTTTAGCGAGAAAATTTCGTATATTGTATTTTGTAAAAAAAAATCCAATTCCTATTCCACTGTCGTTTGTTTGCTTGTTTTGTAGCTATCGAAGCTAATTTGCTCAAATTTGGTATGTAATGTTGTATTTAAGCAGAAAATTCGCCAGTACAGAATTTTTTTATAGGGGGCGTGGCACTGCCCACTTATGAGTTCATATGCATATCTCTGGAACCACCCACCGATTTCGTTCAAATTTGGTATACATATTACACCATGCCTACTTAAGAGATATCTGGAAAATGATCGAAATCGGATAATAACCATGCCCACCTACCATATAACGGTAATTTTTGAAAACACTAAAGATCGGAAATTTTAATAACTGTTGAAGGGAAACATCTTGAGTTTGGTATTCGGTGTTGTATTGCAGCCAGAAATTCGACAATATGAAAATTTTGGCATGTCACCGCCCACTTTTGAGTGCATATGTAAATCTCTGGAACTTCTTTATCGATTTCGACTAAATTTGGTACACATTTTAGATTGTACCTAGTTAGGTGAGATTATGAAAATGATTAAAATTGGGCAAAAACTACGGCCACTTCCCATATAACGGTATTTTTCTGTACGGTCACTGCTTTATGTTTTCGACTCTAGTAGTTTTTACTGTTATGTAAATATATTTGTTCAACGCAATATTTACCACAAAATCTGCGCGAAATTGTAAATAATGTTGTTCAAAATAACTCATATTTTGCACATTCAGAAAATGTTCTACTAACAATGCTTTTTGATGCCAGAAAGGAAGTGCGCCAGAGGGCTTTAAAAAAAATTTTGTACTATCGTGAAAAACTTTAAGACCCAACAAAATTAAGAGCTTACAAAAAACCAACTATAAATTTTGACTGCACTGATTATGTTGAGATGATAAACTTAGATAAACATACCCTATGACCATTTGCTCGAATACATAGAATTTGACAATCCTCCACTTCCGGATCCACAAATTCCTCCACATATTCAAGGAACCGAGCGCTTTGTGCAACTGCTGACTAGCGTTTCACGTCGAACTATAGAAAAAAATCCCGATGGTGTTATGGCAGTCACAGTTGCAAGTCGAAACGCAACATCTAGGATGGACAGCAAACAAGACCTTAAAACTAATTAATTCTGAACTTTAGAAGTATATTATATTTTTTTGGCCCTTAACAGTTAAGTTTTTGCTTTATATATAGATATAAAATGATATTGTTAACTGCAATACGATTTCGCGGAAGGTGAAAGCTATTAAAGTTTGAATTTTATTTATTATTATTTTAATTTTTATGGGTGGATAGGTAACATATACACACACCGACCTTAGCGGCCAACGACCATACCACGCTGAATACATCGGTTCTCGTCCGATCACCGAAGCTTTTTAAAACCCGATCTAAATACTATTATTTTATAAATATCTAATTTATTTTTAAGGGTCACAACGTTTTATTTCTTAAAATTACAAAACCCATGAGCTTTTACATTTCTTGTGTATTGATGATTTAATGGCCAATTTCATAAAAAACTTTTTTAACATTAATCTAAACATCAAAAGTAGACCGTTATCTATACAGCTTCTAAAGCTGTTGGAATTTCATTTCGAACAAATCCAGACATAACCACTACTGTTAGTTTTCTTAAAAGATTCAATAACATTTGCATCAAGATGCATATCAATTACAAAAAGAACGCTGCTGAGAAGGTGTAGCAGCACCTGTACGGTCACAGCTTGATGTTTCGGCTCCAGTAGTTGTTACTATTTTCCATTTCATTTATTGAAAAAAAAAACAACAAAATGAAAAGTTTCTCGTTAAAAACCGGAGGCTCCGTTTTGATTTTAGAACCATGGTTTCTTGGGCAAATTTTCTTAGAATTCATCGTAGTTTACGATTTTAATAACCGCTTGGTGCATTTTTTTTGCTCCATACAAATTGACCCACTCTAATGTAGATAGATAATAATTACCTGGAATTTTGTTTTCCAAAAACTAAAATTATTGACTCTTGACACTACTATGTGCAAAATAGCAAGACTTTGTTTATAATTTTAAAATTATAAAACAGTAAATTATAACATTGTCTATAAGACGATCTCGATAGAAGCATGGTAAATAAAAACAAAATCCTATGGAATGAGCTGCCTGGGTGCAAAACTGTAAAGTTCAGGTGCTAAACGGTAGAACGGAAGTACAAAAAATTCCTATTGGCACTCGATAGAAGATACTGTAGGCACGTGATGCGAATACTAACTGGTCACTGTCTGGTGGCGACACATGCACGCAGGATGGGGCTGACAGAAGGATAAGGCAGCAAGAAAGGTCTAGTTACCAGTGAAATAATGGAGCATTTCTTGTGCACTTGTCCCGCATTGGAAAAACTACGCTGCAAGTATATAGAGTCCCCACTGTATGATACACTGGAAGAGGTATCGGCAGTCTGTTAAAATTCGCGCAGGCATCCTAAGGTATGATCCACTTGGACCTAGCAACTGAACTCAATCTGGTATCGCAAAGAACCATATCGCATGCATAATGCTCTACCAGATTAACCTAACCTAAGCTTCAACAGCTGAGTCCTTTTATAATAACCTAAGCTTAGCTTAAACGGATATTTCACGAAAATTCTCTTTGTTTCCTCCGTTATTTGTAAGTTATACTTTTAGCACCAAACACAGAACACTTGCAACCTAGTACAATTAAGAATAACAAGTAAAAGTTTTAGGACAAGCCAAAATTCTGTGAGTTTGCTCTCCAACCAATTTCGAGCTGCGAGCTTTAATTTCCCAACAGACGCACTTGACAAGCAGCAACAAAACCAAGCAGCCATCATAGATGAGTAGGACTATTCAAATACTCAATAGCGATTTCATCAATGGACTTCGTGCCACAACACACATACACGCATATCAAAGTACATATATGTGAAAACTAAATACATAAGTACTTGCTTAATCTCTCGAGGTCAGGTGAACGATGGAACAGCTGACGATGCAACTGATTGAAATTATGTCAGTTTGTAAGGTAAATTATTTATGTTTTGCGAAGGAGTTAAGCTTTCAAACTTCAAAAGATGGCATTTTGGCTTTGCAACGGAATCAAAGACGCGAGTGTGCAGTTGTCATATACTCCGACATGGCATACACATATGTTTATATATTTGTGTATGTATGTGTACATACTTAGCAAATCATTGCCCATCCACATTAGACACGGTTGAGTACTTAATTTCACCCTTGAAATGAGGTTGACAACACACCGAGTGCCATCGTTCAGCATGTGTGCGTGTGTGTGTGTGTCCGTGTGCGGCATGCATCGGCCGCTCGATTGCACGTTCAGTGGGTTGATTGCTCGTCCTAGTGACTTTCGCAACACACACAAACACTGAAGCTGCCAATAGAAATGCACATACACACACACATGGATTTATAATCTACACAAACATACACATAAACATGTATTAATGCCTAAGCGTTGTTGGGTGCGTGGGTATGTGCATATGTCCTCGTTTAGGCAATGACCTGCAGCTTGCTTCATTTGTACTCAAAGCAAGAATCCTAATGAGACGACACAAAATTGATCAGCAATTGTGGTTTGATATTCCCTTATGCAGTTTGTCGGCTTGTTGTTGGCTGCTGGTGCATTTTGTTAATACATCGAGTGCAAGTTGTTGCCGAAACAGCTAATGCGATCCCAGTAGGAAATTGTTTTTTGAGAATATTTTGTTTTAATAAATTTTTTAAATGGTTTTAATTCTAAATAGTAAATACATAAGTATGGTCGGAGGAAAGCATACGTGACGATTGAAATTTAAGTGTGTTCTACCCAATCCACAAAAAGGAAAACCCCACAATCTGCGTCAACTATCGTGGGATAAGCTTCCTCAATATCGCAAATAAGGTTCTATCTAACGAATTATGTGAAAGATTAAAGCCTACCGTCATCACCTTATCAGTGTGGCTTTAGGCCTGGAAAATCAACAACTGACCAGATATGCACCATGCATAGAAATCTTGGTAAAGCCCCGTAAAAAGAGGAACGATACACAAACAATCTCTTCGTCGATTTCAAGTCTGCTTTTGACAGAACGAAACGGAGCTGCCTTTATGCCAGGATATCTGAATTTGGTACGGCTGTAAAAGCTGACGTTGAACAATGCCAAAAACTCCGTAGAGAACGGGAAGTTGGTACCCTGAATATTTCCACTTCTCTTTCTACCATACAGCTTTGCCGGCAAAAAACATTAATTCTTGCCTCACGCGCGCCTAGTGAGAATGACCAGTAAGCACTCCTACGGTTGTGGCAAGATGAGTCTTAATCATTAGTTCAATTGATCTCATGTGACGCGCATTGGGTCAGAAGGATCTTGCAGAGTTAGCGATTAATCAGCACCTGCAGAAGTAACGCAAGATCCAGAAACTATTAAATACCCACTTCGTTTCCAATCCAAAGTAATTGAGAAAAGTTGCCCTCACTTGTGAACTCATACAATTTTCAGTTCTCAGTGATTTGAAATGACCAGGCCCCTAAACGAGTCTGACAATAAACTACCTTGATGCTATCTATGACTGCTTAACTAAATTTAGAGCGCTCAGCAAGCCGTCTGATTTTTCCCTCAAAAAAAAATTTCGAAGCTTTCTAATGTTTTTTTTATTACACAGCTTACTTACACCAGACCCTAGAATCTAGATATACTCTTAATATTTATGCCAAAACTAATGTGCGACATTTTAATTACTTATTATTAGAATTCATTTATTTCTCCTCCACAAACAATATTGCAGAATTCATTTAAAATCAGCTTGTTTGCCAATCTGCGCTTCTGAAATTTTTTGGAAATATAGTTGATACTAACAGCGAACTAAAATTTCCTACTGGGTGCTTTGCAAAACTTTCATTCAATCGAAACAATGCTTTCTAGCGTTACCCTTGGGACTTTCAGCGCTAAGCTTTGTGACACTAAGGCTAAATATACATATATGTATGTATTTTTGCGCTGCGTGTTTTTCTAATAATATTCTTTTTCAATCGACGCTTTGTCGAAAGGCTTTATTTGATTTCTTATTTGTTGCTGGTAATGATGAGAATTCGCTTTCACTGCGCGCTGCTTTCGGTAATGCGGTTGGGTTTTGCGCGGCAGTTTTGCAATCATCAGAAGACTTGCAGGCTACAAGTACACATGCATACACACCTATACATAGACAATTTATATATTTATAATGTGGTATTTTTTATATATGTCAGTGTGTTTTTTCATTTTGCCACCAGAGTGCATTTATTTTATTTGATTTCATTGGAGTTTTTTCTCCTTTTTTTGTGCCCCCAACCCATCTTCCTGCCTACTTGTAATTATTTTGAAAGGCCTTTGCTAACCTACATACTTACGCTTGTTCGTATAACTAGTATATACTATAAATACATAGGTATGTGTATGTATTGCAAGTGTGTCAGTGTGTTTGCAAGGTTTGCGTGGAACGAGTTCAAGTCTGTTTCTTTTCTTTATTCGCTTTGCAATGTTTGTTTTGCTAGGATATTTTATTGGGTTTTGTGACAGCAGGATATCCACTCGAACACTTGTTGTTATTACTGTACATATACACACGTACACATATGTATGTATGTTCATGTATGTGTATATATCTATGAATAGCTTTTAGAGTTTTTCTTCTTCTTCACTTTTCCTTTTTATTAGCAACATAAGAAAACCAATATTTGAAGTTCACTATGTCATTACGGTTGACATTTATAATGTTGTCATTATTGATATTTCGCCATACATACATACATATATTGTATAATTTAAACGCAATTGTAGCAATTTCACACAATACATTAATGTGTCTTTCATATGTCCATTTTTATAAAATAGTACATTAGGGTGATTCAAAAAAAATTTTTTTTCGATTGGTACTCGGAAAAAAAGGTTCCCAGACACCTCTAAGAAAGCCTCTCCAAATATGAGTTTTTAATTGAAACGGGAAGGTCCTCCTACATACACTTTTCTATTTTTTCTTATTATCAGATAGAAAAATTTATATCTCGCTTCCAGCTACTTGAAAAAATATCTTGTTCCTTAGGTTTTGTAGGAAATTGAATGCTCTACAAAAAAGGTCTCCGATGAATTTTTTGTGAACCCAACAGTTAAAAGATATTAACAGTTAAAGTTTAATTATTTTTGGGAATATTTTTTATTTCTTATTAATTTTATAACACAATGAAAAAAAAAATTATTATGAATGATGAATCTCATAGTTTTGTAGTAAATGTACTGCTCTATAAAAATGGTCGCATATGATTTTTCGATTAAGTTAAGCGTTTACGAGATATTCATCGTCAAACATCAATGCATATTAGGGTGGATTAAAAAAAAAATTTTTTTCATTTGGTACCCTGAAAAATAGGTTCCTAGACACCTCTAAGAAAGCCTCTCCATAAACCTATGAGTTTCATCATTCATAATGATTTTTTTCATTGAGTTATAAAATTCATAAGAAATAAAAAATTTTCCCAAAAATAATCAAATTTTAACTATTAATATCTTTTAATCGGTTGGGTTTACGAAAAAATCATAGGCTTATATGAATCTCATCAGCTGTTGACAGTAAAATGTAGAATAAAACGTTCGACCAGGCTAGAGCAGCTCATAGTGTATGATTCCTTTCCAATCCCACCAAACACTCAGCATAACCTTTCGAGGCCTCAGTCCTAGCATTGCGACCATTTTTTGAGCTTCTCCACTCTTGGACCATGATCCTTTCCGTATATTATTCTCGTGTTTTATCCAATGTTCGTCTCGTGTTACCATTCGCTTCAGAAATGGTTCGATTTCATTTCATTTCACCAAAGAATCGCAGATGTTAATTCGGTCCATTCAATTTTTCACAGACAATTCATGTGGTACTCAAACATCTGCTTCTTTTTGGAGCCAGCCTTTTTTAAATGGCTCAAAACCGTTTGATAATGAATGTTAAGTTCCTTAGCGATGTCATGTCTGCTTGTGTGACGGTTCTAATCAATCTTTTCTATAATTTTTCAACGATAGGTCGACCAGAGTGAGGTGCATCTCTCACATCGAAATTTGCAGAATGGAAGTGAGCGAACCATTGTTGTGCTACACAGCATCGGCTCCGTAAACTTCACAAATTTCATTGGTGGCTTGCGTGGCATTTTTCCTTTTTTTATACAAAAATTTCAAAATATAGCGAATTTCTTCATTATTTTCACTAATTTTTGAACAGCTGTAACATTTTTTCAGCTTCCGAATTTAAAAATTACGTAAAGACTTTTTCGCCTACCCAATATTTTACATTTTATGTGCTGAATACATAGAGAGCGACAGACTTCAAGCGACATCTGCCATATATTAAAATACACGCGTTCTTTTTGTATTTGATAGATGTCGCTTGAAGTCTGTCGCTCTCTATGTGTTCAGCACATTATTTATCTTGCTTATTCTTGCTTAACTCGAATGGAATCTAAATTCGAAAGATCGACTTAGTTGTCTAAGGAAGCAAACCCACACGTAAGGTTTAAAGTGGATGTGAATTTTCAAAAATCTTCTTTTTTTGGCATTTATGTATATCGAATTTACTTGTGCATTTCAGAATATTTCCGAAAATTTTAAAGTGATGCCGCAAATACTTTCGGGGCTTTGAGAGTATTTGTAAGAGTACATGAAATTCTATAAATGTATAATAAATTATCTTAAACAGTGTTTTTCTGACTTGCAAGTAGATAGATATAGTAAAAGTGATGACATTATTCGCATAAAATTTGAAGGCGCAAATTCCTAAAGGTAACGAATTTTGAAGTATTCTTCCACTGAACTGTTGACTTATTAATAGTTTTGAAATATCAAAACTGGCATTAATGAATTTTTGTAAGTGTTATAGAAAATACCACGCCTTTCGTATATAATTGTGTGAATGTATGTAAAACGTCGGGACGGCGCGTACGCCATTCCCGGCTACCAAAAATTACACGCACGAGTTATTCACATTAGGAATAATCGCGAAGGTCAACCCAATCGAGGTGCAATGATCAGGTCTCGCTTCGGAGGAACCGCCTTCATGATCACGGTTAACCTCTACGCCAGGTAAGTATGCTTTTCTCCGCTCAAACGAAAGTATTTCAGTAGAATGATATAGAAAGTGGTTGAGAATTATTGTGAAAAGGATATGCCTGAGTTCAGTGCTCAATGAAAAAGGATATTCATTGCACTAGCGAAGGAGTGGTGAAAGGTAAAGAAGAAAGTGGTTATCTACCTTATTTGTGTTAGGGTTGTTTCTGTAACATGTTGTATAGTATATGAATGTTCAAGTTAAATTTTCATTATTATATAGTTTTTAGAATCTTTCAGAGCGTGCCTTTTTATTTTCTGAGGACTAATCCACATATCAATGATTTACGTTATTTGAGAGATGGTGTTAATTAAGTTGGGATGTAATGCTTCTAAGTTAGATTTTTATTTCAACTGTATTGAAGTTCTTTGTGTAACTCTGAACCATGTAAACCATAAGAGTGCTTAGCAGCTGGAGTATGCTGAAGATGTATGGATATCATTGGCCTTAATAAACGCTTCGTTAGTTTTGCTTTCTCCAGAATGCATAAGGAAGCAAAGAGTATGGATCTGGTTGTGAACGAGGATAAGACGAAATATCTCAAATAAACAGTCGTCCCACTCGCGACTAGGCACCCACATCATTGTTGACAGTCATAACTTCAAAGTCGTATACTCCTGGAATTTTTGACCAGGTTGGAATAAAGCTGTGTCTTCGAAAAAGCAAACAATGCCAACTGGCTATTCGTGTATACGGTTGCTTTCTGTATTCTTTCCGTATGTTATCAATTAAACTTCAGGGGATTTGTCTTACCTAGTTCATCGGGTTGGAAGATGCTGCCTAAGTTTAGTAGGCGGATGGAAATATCGATGTCAAGATCGTTGGAGTATAGCTCCGTTCTCACACCCTAGCCCATTTGGTACTTGTTGGAATAGTTAGCGGTAGTATTGGCCTCTCTTACTAAACCTCTTCTCTAAGCGTCTCGGGAGTGAATCCTCCCCGAAAGTGACTATTGAAATCTAAGTTCGTACTTTTTCCGGCTCCAGCCCCGACTTGTCTAAATCAACGTAGCTCATCACGGCGATCGTGTATGTATGGGATATATTTATAGGGTCTTCGACGTTTTCTGCTGAGTGTTACAAAATCCAGTGTAAACTTAATGTACCTTGTTCAGAGTATTAAATTGAGTCAGAATAGGCCGATAAGTGCTGAGCTATGCATGTTGATTGATATATCCAATAACTTGTGATAAGGTTCGTAGTCTTCGCCCAGAATTTACCAGTAACACAAAGTTTCAACCAATTTCTTTTTTAACTCTTCTGATGTCGTGGGCGGTATAGCTTATGTTCGTATACCGATCGCATAAAATTCATAATTTAAATTATGCAGTCAATGTCAAAATATCGTGTCGAACTTAGGTCTTTTTACTTGTTTTTATTTTTATATTTACTTCATTATAATTTTTCGTCCACTAAAAAAGGAAATCGCACTCATTTAACCCTTCACCAACTATTTAGTATTCATGCCACAGCAGTTATATCACTTACTTATGTACATATATAGTTACTCATGAAGTTTTTTAATATTTTTATTACACACCCCCTCAGTACTTCAATCACCCAACTGACTTGTTGCATGTCAATAAACCTGATAGATTGTTTAATAAAAGCAATGAAATGCGTAAATGCAAATCAACTAAGTACATATGTACTTATGTATATACATGCCAAGGTACATACAAATGTAGATGTGTACACAAAACAAATATTAAACACTCCGACAAGCATTCACCCGTATTTGTGGGCAAACAACAAAAATGTGAACATAAGCAAATTAATTTTCGACTGGTGAATATTTCAGGCACAAAAATCACCCCGAAAAAAGGCGGATATAAACATGTAATTGAGGAGCGGCGACTGGTCCATGGCACAAGTACCTGATGAGGAACGACGGCAAGTACTTATGTGTATGAATTTGTGTGACTGTGTGTGTGTGTTTATGAATAATCAGCTGACAAAAACGGTGAACAACGCCAAATGATGACTACTCAATTAAATTTAAATGACAATGGACAGACGACAGTGCGATACGTGAGTGAACACACATCTACACAACTGTAAAAGAATGCGCAAGTTGAGCTTGATGGACGTAGCTACGCTGATTGTGTTGTAAATGATGATGCGAAAACACTTGTTCAGAAAAAAAAATATATATACAAGTATGAAGGAATTACGCACAATTTATGAGCGACAAAATTTCTCAAAATCAAAACATAAAAGTAATACGATAGGCTTCAATACCAAAACAACTTGAAATAAGATTTCATTTTTTTTTAAATAAAAGCTGAAAATTTTGTGAACAAAATTTTAAGTCAAAATTCAAATTTCCCAAAATCCAAAGTTTATTTCTGCAGCAAACCGAATACGGAAAGCAGCTGAGTCGAGGTGGCAATTTTTGAAGCAACTTCGTTTGCTGCATTTTCCAAACTCCCTCCGAACACAAAAGAACTCAAATTTAATTATCTTTAAGTAATTTTGTCAACGACAAATGCAGATCAACGAAATCGTTGTCAAGGGGGGTGTGCAGCGAGTTTATGAAGTGAGAATGTGACAGCATACGCAAGCATACCTGCGAATGTATGTGTGTGTATGCGCAGAATTGAAGGGTGCATAAAAGTAAAAGGGTGTGAAAGTGTTAAGACGACAAATGCACCGCGTCTCTGGTGATTAGTATAATGACTGATGAATCGTTAATGAGTGCTGAGTTGCTGAGTTGCTTGGCTTACCAGTCAAACGCTTTAATGGTTGCATGAGGTAAAAGGAGTATATAAGGGCATACTCGTATGTGTGTACATATGTAGATTGAAGTGGATGTGTAATAATATGTGTTAGGCTTAGTGGTACTATATATGGGGAGACGTTCCATTACCCGACTATGAAGAAGTTTGTATAGCAAGCGGTGGGGCCTATGGTTTAAACTCGACTTTAAGGAAGTAGAAGACGATATACTTTATTTCCGACATTTCCCTCGAGGTGTTACAACTATTTTGTGCAGAGTCTAAAAATATACATAAATATCTTTCGGAAAAAGTTCATCATGCGTTTTACACCATTTCGTTTATTCCTTGCTCTCTTGCTGCTTAGTATTTAATGCATATCTCAGTTCTCATGGTGCACCTACAATTTGCAGTTTTCTGATTACGATTGTGGACTTTTGACACTTTAACCACTGTGGTAGTAATTTTTGGCGCTCCTGAAGATATCTTAAACCAATTTTTAATTTAGAATCCTTTTAATTTTTTTTGATCTGCATACAAGATCTCTTTACAGATTCAAAACACGCACTAGATTCGACTACAATTTCGACACCAATCATCTCCGAAGATGTCCTTCTTCTTCTTTATTGGCATAGAGGATGTATACTACCCGATAATACATTTAAAAGACACCTGTTCTCTTCTTCTTTTCTTTGAACACTTGTTTTCAAGAAATGAAATGAAGATTCCTTAGATTCACAGAATGAATACAAATGGTAGGCCTTTATTTACAGGTTACATATACATTTTTTCCCCTTATTACATAATTTAAAATTTGTTATAAGTCCAACTACACTCACCGCCGGCTGAAGGCCAACTATCCGCTTGCGCCCACTCGCTGTCCAAAACGCAATACTCATTTCGCATTTAAAGTCTCCCTGCGTGTCAGCCAAATGAAATCTGCATAAATCAGCATTAAACATCGAAATGGATATCCCACATCTCGTAAATTTGCACCCATACACACACACACGCACATATACACATTCAGATAAGTGGGTATATATGCAGATGAGCAACAGTTCCTCGAGCTGTCAGCGAGTCGAACAACAACTAAGCAACTGCAGTGCGGCGTGTGGCTCATGTTAATCACGCTTCCTTTATACTTTTCAAAATTCTAATTTAATTACTTCTGCTCAGTGCATACATTGTCACGTGGTGGTTTGTCTTTTTGTGAATTTTGCATTTTGCTCATTTCGATTGTGCTCCAAGTGGCGTGAAAATAAAAGCGTTCGAAGCGTAGGCGAACCGCAACACAAAAACAAAACAAATTCACGCTGTGTCTTAAGCGCAATGCCGACTTCGAAAACGACTCTAAAAAAAATTTTGATTGTCAGCATAGATAATTAAACATGATTGCTTTCAAAATGAGAAAAAAATTCCAAAAAAAAAAAGTTCCATGAAAGTTGGGTTAGATGTGTAAAAAACCACAGATATTTATAGGCAAACTTCATGGTGGCCATTAGCATGTCCTGCACTGTGTTGCCGCCTTTCGAATTACCAAAGGACAGCCTACGACTGAACTCTAGAGTCTTTTGTACATTTCTTTCACTGTTGGCTTAAAACTGTCAATAGAAATCATGTGCCAGATTTTGAAAATTGTCTATAAGTGGGTGCGTCTGAGTTCATGAATACTCACACAACACAAATATTTTAAAATCATACAAGTATGTTCGTAGCGAGTGAAGTGCAGGGAAAAGCAAAGAGATGAAAAAGAAGAGAAGCCAAGGCCATTTGAGGATGTCACACTTAATGAGCGTCTAATAAAATGTTATATAGTTGCAGACGTTAAATGGTGAAAAATTCACTCACACTCACATACAAAGATAGCAGAAATTTGAACAATTTTCGTATTTTCTGGTGGTCATAAATATACATTTTTATTTCTTTTTTTTGTATATCTATATTTATTAATATAATTATGTATTTATAGATGTATATGAATATTTTATGTGTCATCTATAGGGTGGCGCATGAAACTTGTACAGGGTTTGAGTGGAAAGTAAAAAGACTGAGTCGATTAAAAAAAAATATATGAACCAATCATTACAATTCTTTAAAAACTTTCAAAATAGACTCCTCTTCGTCGATGCGGTGCTGCCAGCGCAATTTCCAAGCATTGAAGGCGTCACCGAAAGCTTTCACCGGAATAGCCGTGAGCCGAGGTGCATGCTGTTTAGATCCCCTCTGTCATCTCAAAATGCTTGCTTTTCTTCAACCTCTTTAGGCAAGGAAACAAAAAAGACCGAGCCCCATCTGGGCTGTAGGGCAGCTGCGGAAGCTTTGGAATGTCGGCCTTGGTATAGTAGCTGTTCACAAGGACAAGCTCACATCGCCATCAAAGGCGTTGTACTGGTTCAACTTCCAATTCGCGCACACCTTGGTTCATGTTCATGAACCACAGATTTTGATAAATTTAACATCTGGGCAATTAAACGAATACTTAGTCGAGGGTCTGACTTCAAAACTTTGCGCAAACGATCACATTGTTGGTGTTTGTCGAAGTCGCAGGTGTGCTTGCACGGTTTTCAACAGCGACCTCTTCCCGGCTCTCCAAAAAGAACTTGTGAGACCGAAACACACCACTTCTTGCTAAAGCATCATCTCGGTAAGCATCCATGATCATATCAAATGGTTTTGTCGCAGATCTTACCGTACCTCTGCTCTAATGAACGATGCATTTTCGGCTGCCACCACTCAAAGAAACACGTCGCGCGAAAATGTTTGTCCTGACTCTCCAGGTGTTCGGAGACAACTGACTGCTAGTTCGTAAGGTTTAAACTTATTAGAGTGGGACGGCCTCTCTTTCAAATTTTTCTTCCATAGGTGCAGCTTGCTTCTCCGATCCTCTGTGCCAAATTACAGTTTTTTCTCGTAATCCGGTGCTTATTTATGGCACTTTTTACGTTTTTGATTAATGGTTTTTCTATGGTTTTCATGGACGTAGCAGTGGACCGATTACGCTCATCTACGAACCAGTAATTTTTTACTAAGGAACGCTTATACCAAATTTCATCAAGATATTTAATTTTTTACCCAAGTTACACCTACATTACTCTATTAAGATAAGTTACCTAACATTACCCTATATCTATCTCGATTAGTTTTGGCTGATACGAACAACAGCAATGTGAACAAAGCCATTATGCTCTGTAGCAATATTACAATAGTACAAAAAGTAAGTTTAGTATTTTAATCAACAGCAGTTAAGTTTTCATTAGAAATTCAATTACCAATCTGTAAACGCCTCTAAAAACGTCTAATGACTAACTAAGTCGTAGCCAATTTCAAATTATGCTTTCCTTCTCTCCCACTACCGCACTCCCGCACCACTTTAGCAAATAATCAATTCCTGCACATCTTCCAATATATATCACACTACATATTAATATATTATTTGTATCCGCTCCTATTTATGCGGCTATAGAATTCAATAAATTAGAAACTCACACTGAAATCATCAAATCAACACAACCACGCATGCCACCCCAACAACCAAACCGAAATCACAAAAAAAAAAAAACGAAGTAAGCACAGACTAAAATAGGAAATCACCTCGAAACATTAACGGCCTAACTCAAACTCCACGCTTTCGTCATCGCTTTGACAATGAACGTCAGTGTCGGGGAGACGCTGGCCGTAGCAGTGAGAGTGGGTGTGGGTGTGGGTAATGTACCTGAAAGCGTAAAAGCATGCAATTGTTGCCTCCGTTTGTTGCCACGCCACCAATCATGCCAAAGTAATGCGGCGGCGGCGGTGGCGAAGTAACGTGATGTCGTGATGTGGGTGTTTTCCTGTCTAGCAGGCGTTGAACGTACCAACTAATAAAGCCTGACACGTGGCTTCAACAATGAAACGCATTAAAGTCGATTACAATATGAAGTTCCTTAGTGGCATACATCCTGCATTCATTTTCCGCCTTTTTGTTGCTGTTTTCACATTTTTTAGACAGATACGCTATCGACGCGTCGCCATCGTCACCATCGTCACCATCGTTGGTATTTGGGCTTTTATGTGTATGTCGGTGTCGCCGTTATCTTAGATGTTCTAAAATGCTTATATAAACGTTGTTAACGAATATTCTAACTCAATCAGATTTTTATATATTTATTTATTTTTATTTTTTTTTGCTGCCGCCAATTGTAGTTAAAAGTACTTTAGTATGTATGTATATGTTTGTCTACCTTTTGTGATCCGAAAACGAGAGTATGCCACAGCAATGCAGTTTAGTTATTATTCATTGATTTTTTCAGAGAAAAGAAATATTTGCTAGTTTCACACTTAGTAAAAGCTCCATCAGTGGTCGGCCATCGGGTTATATTTTGCTCTTTAAGTTATTTTTTTAGAGAGATAAGATTTCCTATTAAAAAAATCTCTCACACAATTTGGGATTGCTTTACCCAGTACTGCTTGAAGTCCAGCGAAAGGAAAAGATCGGCGAATTGAAGCAAAATCAATCTATTTCTGAAACGGAAGGTTTATCTTCTTCTTTATTGGCGTAGACACCATTTACGCTGTTATAGCCGAGTTTACAACTGCGCGCCATTTTCGCTATTGGCGCCAATTGAAGATTTCAAGTGTAGTCAAGTCCCTCTCCAGCTGGTCTTTCCGACGGAGTGGAAGTCTTCCTCTTCCTCTGTTTCCCTCGACGGATACTGCGTCGAATACTCTAATAGCTGGGGTGTTTTCATCTATTCGGACGTTATGACCTAGCCAGCGTAGCCGCTACTCCTTTAGCTAAAAAGCTCAAGTAAGAAGTCGAACCTTCCCCGCCAGGGTTGTGTGCTGGTTTTAGGACCCGCCACGGCAAAAACTCCCCAATGAAAGGGAAACAACAGCCTCGGATAATTAAAATTGGCTCGCTCACGACAACCTCAGGCAAAAGGAGTCGTGGCAAACGATAGCCTAACCAGTATTGCCTGTTCAGACGTTCGCCGCATATTTGTTGGGATTGGCAAGGAATCATCTTTTATGAGCTGATCGCCTAGAGCCAAACTCTAATTTGGCACCATTGCTAACAACAATTGGACTGTCTGAAGAAAGGAGTAATCCGGAAGATGTCAGCTTTGGTAAATACACCTCCGAACTTTGCTGTGTCTACTACTGCCTCCTGGAAAAGTAATACAAGCTGATTTTCAAGTTACTAGTCGAACAGAGATATTATACTATTCTCCACTTCTTCTTCTACGATCATTATCCCAACATGACATAGGAAATAAGGTCAGAAAATTCAGCCGTTAAGACAAATGTCTCCTTATCAAAATGAGTCAATCAATTAGAACTTCTTCTTCTTCTTTACTGGCGTGGACACCGCTTACGCGATTATAGCCGAGTCAACAACAGCGCACCAGTCGTTTCTTCTCTCCGCTACGTGGCGTCAATTGGATATTCCAAGCGAAGCCAGGTCCTTCTCCACTTGGTCCTTCCAACAGAGAGGAGGTTTTACTCTACCTCTGCTTCCCGCGGCGGGTACTGCGTCGAATACTTTCAGAGCTGGAGTGTTTCCATCCATCCGGACATTAGAACTCCTGATTTTAATTACACATTTGCGGCTGAAATTTGGGACTCAAATAAGTAAATATAACAACACTGCGAATAATGGATTACGAAAACTGTAGAGAGGGAATAGATATAAGAATATCCGGAAACGGTAATAGTATAGTAAATCTGTTGACTGAATGATCAAAATTTCATACAGCATCATACAGAATGTCATCCACTATAAGAGTCCTCGGCCACGGCCTTCCTGGACAGACCTACGAATTATTTTTAAGCAACACTGTAAGATTTGTTGTACTTGTTTTGTTTAATAATAAAAATGTTTATCAGAAATGACCATGTAGAACGTGACATTGCGTCATTAAGTACGCTGTGATGGCCGCACGCAGCCTTATAGTCACAATATATGTACATATCTATGAATGTTGTAAATTTGCTGGTATGGTCATGGCATTCTAATGTTAATACCAATTAAAGATTTTTATGCATAAGCAAATTTCTTTTATTTCTATGTAATTAAAATCATACATAAATATGTTATTTGAAAACCTTCTCAGACTTAAATTTTATTACGTTTAACTACAAAAATAGCGAGAATGTCAAGTCTTCCCTTTGTGCTCTACCACTTTCACCACAAGAGGCAACCTCATCCACCTTCATCCTTTAAGACAGTAAGAGGAGCAAAGTCAAACATGCAAACTCAGATATTATAATGGCAATTAGTGTATATATAGTGAAAAAATAAATAAGGGCAAGCGATACGTATATTATATGGTATATATGTATATGTTTAAATGAACTTACATGGGCAGCTTGTTGTGGTAGGAATTGTTATATCCAGAGTATTTATCTCAACGAGTGCTTATAATAGTTTTTTTAAGACCCTCAAACTATTGCAGTCATATACACAAGTTTCAGTTTTAAATCTCAGAATTTTGTAATGAATTCGAGAAGAACTTCCTGCTTATCTAAATCATTTCCTTGAAATATTAAAAAAAAATTTGAAACCGTCAAGGCAAGTGTTTGCTTACCTGAAAATACCTTCAAGCATATGTCCACCACAACACCAACAACAACATTCTCGAAATCTAACGCAGAATAACTCTTGCCAACAGGTGCTACTTCGGACTGAGTAGGCAATTGAGAAGTAAAGTCCTCTCTCGACGAATAAAAACCAAATTTTATAAGTCATTCATTATCCCCAACCTGCGTTACGTTACGAGTTTTCGAGAGAAAGATTCTGCGGAAGAATTATGGTCCTTTGCGTATCAGCAACGGCGAATACGACAGTACAAGATATGTGGACAACCACATTGATATCGTTCAGCGAATTAAGGGACAGCGGCGAGTTAACACTCCAGCTCTGAGAGTATTTGACACAGTATCCACCAGAGGAAGTAAAGGAAAAGCAAGACCTGTGCTCCGTTGAAAACACTTGGTGGCGAAGGACCTAACTACACTTGAAATCTCCAATTTAAGTAGTTCTTCTTCAGCGCAATCATCCACCTGGATTTTATGGATCAAAGACTGTCAACTGGCTAGCAATTCATAAAATTTTTTGAGGAAACAACCAACCGTATAATAAAAATTACCAATAAATCTTTTTAAATTTTCAAACATGCCAAAGCACCCTCGTATTTGCAATCACAAACTATCGCCGAAGATGCAGCGTTGCAATTGTACTTCACCCTAACCTAAAATCAGGCAGGAGACCTACCTATGCAGTTCCGCTTCTAAGCGTCAATGTGTATGATTGAGCAGCATAAGGTTTTCGCATTGCATTCGTGCATTTAAATTCGCTCATTTTAGTTTTCTTAGCGAAATGTCAGCGCTGACAAGCGTCGACAAATTAAGGCGAGGCAGTGTAGTTAGCGATGCGCGCTTCGCCTGCCAAGGATGCGCCATTCAGAGCGCAACAACTGACAAGTGCAGATAAGCGCGGATAAGGAGAGCTTAATTTTTCACAGTAACAACATATAACAGAAGAAAGAGGTCGCTTAAGCATTAGTTGTTGAGAATAAAACTATGGAAGAGTCCTTTGGCAGTAACCTTCAAGTGACATTTGTAATTCATTACATTGTCGAAGCTAATGCCACTTTTCGCATACATAAGCGCGCTCGCACATTTGTGTGTGTGTGCGTATGCATATGTATTAGTAACTTTCATGAGTGTAGGTAAAAGTTTATCAAACGCACGGCGGTCATAAAATTTAGAAAGGCTGTAAAATGGACGGACCAAATTTGTACTAACACACAAGCGAAATTTAATCATAAGTTTCAGAAATTTTACAAGTAGAACTGGTTTTAAAACCAAAACTAAACATTTCGGAAGAAAATATTATGCTTTGGTGAAAGAAATGCGAAGAACATGAATTTACAACTCAACTCTGCTGAATTGAAGTTGTGACAACTCAACTTTAAAACAACTAAATCCTATTTTTTGGCATTAACAGTTACGACTAATTTTAGTTGAAGTTGTTTTGATTTCTTCAATTTAAAACAGAACAAATGTTAACTTCCGCTATAATGCCCTACACAGGTGCGTTTTATCGCATAAAAGGGAATAAAAAGATCTTTTCTTGATATTTTGAAATTTTTATATTAAAAATGGAAGAATGCCACGCAAGGCACCAATGAAATTTACGGAGACGACGCTGTATCAGTTTGTATAGCAGAACAATGGTTCGCTCTCTTCCGTTCTGGAAGTTTCGAAAAAAATTTTTTCATTTTTGAAAATTTGACAATTTTTTTTTAATAAATAAAAAAAATCGGCCCACTCCGGGATTAGCAGGGATAGTTGTCAAATTAATTGCAGTTTTTTTTTGAGGAAAAACAAATGGCGAACTTCCAAAAAATGACGATTTTACTTAAAAAAACCGATTATTTTATATAAATGATCGTGTTAAATTTTTTTCGTGTATTTTTTCGAAAACTTCATTCAAAAAAAAAAAAAAAATTAAAAATAAAAGGTCCCCAAAAGTCAATTTCTACAAAAGTTATGGCTATTTGAAACAAAAAAAGCCATTTTTTTGAAAAATTCATAACTTTTTTGAAGTTGGACAAAAAATTTTGAAAGAATTCTCAAAAATGCTTTTCAAAGGGTGGAAAAGGATGGATAAGTTTCAGCAAGATCTTAAGGGGTCAGGTTCAAAAGTAGTCGATTTGGTATTGAAAACCCCATATACATATGTATATCTGTATAGTTCGAAACTAATGTGAAATATTAAAGCCCACAATCAACAAGCTGACTGAAGCTTACCAGTATGGCTTCAGGCCAGAAAATTCAACAACTGACTAGATATTCACCTTGCGCTAAATTTTAGAAAAGTCCCGTGCAAAGATATTCGACATACACTACCTTTTTATCGATTTCAAAGCAGCAAAACTAAGAAAAAGACCTCTCCGAGCTGTTCGATACCAAACGAGGTTTTAGTACCGAGGACTCCCTATCGTGTGACTTCTTCATTTAATGAGAAAAGTCCTCTTCCGACAGACAAAGGCTAAATTCTTCATTTATCATCCTCGTCCTGCAAAGGCATAAAAAGAGCAGGTGGAGAGAGCCTGACACTTGAAATCTCCAATTGCCGCTTAACAGCGAAAAGGACTAACGACTGGCGCGCTATCGCTGACTTAGTAGGCAATTGAGGACTAAGTCCTCTCCCAACGAACAAAGACCACATTCTGCAGGTCACTCATCATCATTCTCGTCCTGCTAAACGGTGCAGAGGCATGGACGCTGACAACATCTGATGAGTCAGCGTTACAGGTTTTCGAGAGAAAGTTTCTGCGGTAGAATTATGGTACTTTGATTATCGGCAGAGGCGAATATCGCAGTCGATGGAACAATGATCTGTACGAAATATATAATGACAATGACATAGTTCAGCTAATTAAGGAACAACGGCAACGACTGACTAGGTCATGTCGTCCGAATGGATGCAAACACACCAGCTGGGAATATTCGACGATTTCAAAACGATTCCCGCCGAGGCAGCAGAGCAACTACCCCTGTATTCTAAATCGGAGGATCTTCTACAATTAAAGAGTTCATACCTTTGGAGACTTTCTTATTGGTGCTTAGGACCATATTTTTCAGATTACCCAGCGAAAAAAAAATCTCTAATATCTACTCATATTATAAATATTATTATATTATTGTATACATTTTTAATATTTTTTTTTGGTTTAAAGTACAATTAAAACTCTTAACTACTTCCCCGGAGTGCAATTTGGTACATAACTACACTAGTCCGTGGTTACTTGTAAATATATTATTATGTGTTTGTAGAACAAGCATGCAGCATCAGCAGTGAATATAATGATTTAGTGTTCTTAAATTTCATCATATTTCACTGTTAGTATATAAAAATGGCAACAAAAATATAATACATAAGTGTATATAAACCCAAAATGTATAAATATAGATATATATATAAATATAACTATGCATATAGAAAAGCTATCTGCATATACATATATACGAACTACACAGAAGCTTCTGCTCAAGCGTGCAATATATAGTATTTCCCTTCTGTATGTAATTCTAAATATTGCACAGTAGTGTACTTACATGCCAGCATACTCTTCTGGATATGGTATGATGTATCCTTCGGGACTTGGACGTGGAGTTTTACCAACCCAGAAGAATGCATCCGGTCCCGTGCCGTCATATGCAAATGATTTGATGAACAGCGTAGATTCGTCGACGGCATAAATGGAGCCCTGCGAGAGATAATAAAGTGATATTACAGAGTTGTATTTATATGCATACATATGTATATGCAAATACATACTAACATAGCCGAGTTTATTTGCTTAAAAATTTGTGATGAAGTCGATATGTGTTAAAATATATGTATGTAGAATGAACTCTCGATAGGATATGTTGAAATGAAAAGTTTATTTTTATAAAAAAAAAATCAATATTTGCTTTGGTGTGAAATAGAGAAAATTAATGTTTGCAAATACTAGATTATTTTTGATATACAAACTTTGAAAACCTAACCTATTTTTAATGCAGATAAGTTTGTTGAATAAACTTTGTTAATTGAAAAGTAATCTGAAATCGTTTCTCATCTCGGATTTTTGACTAAATTACTCTGTTTTACTCATGAAGTTTGGAAGATTTAGCCCTGTGTAGAAGTTCACGCAGTGAGGAAAGTTCTTTGAGCGCCATTCTCTTGGGAGTGGCCAGAAACGATTCTTTTATATATGGCTCAAGAAGCTCACCACTTCCGGTTTGAGACCAAGCATCCTACGGGAAGCCAAGAAAATCCGTTTGAAGGCGGGCTAAAGTGAGAAGTTGGTTTGGGAACCGCCACATAAAAAAAATCCCCAATGAAAAGAACAAAACAGCATCGGATGAGTAACCCCCTGTTGATTACGATTTAAGGGCATGCACCTGGAATGTCCGTTCCCTTAATTGGGAAGGTGTCTTTGCCCTGCTGGTTGATGTCCTCGTAAGAGTAAAGGCTGACATCACAGACATTCAAGAAGTGCGATGGACGGGACAAGGACTGAAACGAGTGGATCCTTATAGCATTTACTACAGTGGCCATTTAAAGAAGTGCAAATTCGGTGTGGGATTCCTGGTGTGAGAGAGACGCATTGCCGAGCCCTAGCATTCACCCTATTTTCACCCACTGGGGTGAATGTCTAGCCATAATCCGCATCAAAACGAAGTTCTTCAACATATCGCTGATTTGCGCCCACGCCCCGACGGAAGAGAAGGGACGATGTGACCAAAGATATCTTCTATGAGATATAAAATTTAAATTAGCACAAAAAGTATTAAACGCAGATCAAAAGCACAATTATTTAGTGCCTAAGTAGTATAGTTTGAATCAATTATCGGATAGGCCCCAGGTTTATAACCGATAATAAATGGTTGTGTCGAAAGAACTGCCAAATCTATTCTATCGTCAACGTATTCTGTGAGAGCGCGCTAAATCGGAATGATCTGCAAGATGTCCTCAGCCCATGTACAGTGTTGCCGTTTTGCTTACTTGTAAGCAAAAGTGCTTACTTTTTTTCTTAATGTTAAATTGTGCACTTTTCCCCCATTTTGCTTACTTTTTTCTTTAGATCTTTTAAATTGAAGTGTATTATTTATTGATTTTAAGTATTTCAAATAAATTTAAATAAGTGACAGCACTGTTCAGCACTGTTAAGCACTTATACATTTCATAGTCATGTTATTGATGCAAGTGGCAACACTGTTCACTTTTGACGTTTGTATGCTGTGCTATGATTTGAAGAAAGTAGCTATAATCCCGTTATTGATGCTAGTGGCGGCAATGTAAATTTCTTACTTTTGTATACTGTGCTGCTGTAATTAATAAACTAGCATTTATGGATAGGTGAGTAAAAGTGTAATTCATAGTTTTAATTTATTTATCAATTATGCTTTAATAGGTATTTGATTAAAAAAACCAAGCCGTCAGAGCCATCGGAAATAATTGTCCCACTATCTGATAGTGAAAACAGGTTAGTTCTTTGGAAACATTATTATATTCCAAACGCTTATTTTTTTCATACTTGATAGCGACACTCATGAAGCACAAGCAAAAAAAACTAAACGAAAGTTTAGGTCAGCTTGGCTAAGTAAATTTCCTTGGCTGCAAGACAACGATGGGTCCAGCTTTTGTATAGCCTGCGAAAAGAAAATTGCAAATAACGTGACGTACTTAAACAAGCATTCTAATTTATCCTGCCACTTGCAAAATGTTGAGCGTAAAAAAGATCAAGTGAACATCGAATCATGCATGAATGTGGAAAAGCAGCAACTTTCCCAGCAAGTGCGTCAAGCTGAACTGACATTGGTCATGTTTTTGATATGTCATAATTTGCCATTTCTGTTGATGGATTCTTTGCCGTCTCTTATTAAATAATGCTGCCCGGACTCAAAAATTGCAGCTACTCTTCAAATGGCAAGAACCAAGTCAGCAAATGTAGCGGAAATTTTAGGTAATATATATGCACATTTTCTTTCTCTTTGCACAAGAAAATATTTATTTTCTTATTTAGGTAATAAGGCAAGGGATAAAATTGTGGATCAATTAAAACAAATAAAATTATCGCTCATTGTTGATGAAACTACCGACGTATCAACGAAGAAATCGTTAGTCTTAATTGCGAGATATTTTGACCATTTGACAAAAAGAATAAGCGACAAATTTTTGGGTTTAATCAGCGTAGTAAATGCAGATGCAACAAGTATATATTCAAGTATTAAAGAATTTTTCAACGAACAGGGCGTTCCATTAGAGAACATCATAGGTCTCGCCACCGATGGCGCAAATGTAATGGCTTCAGAGGTAAATGGATTAGCAGGAAAGTTTAGAAACGATGTTAATTTGTTTTATTTAAAATGTTCTTGCCATTCACTACATTTATGTTCCGCTTACGCGTGTAAAAAACTGCCCGGTCAAATTGAACAACTTTGCCGTAATATTTACAAATTTTTTGCACACAGTCCAAAAAGAATTGAAGAATTTAAAGATTTTCAAGATTATTGTTCGGTGCAGCCACATAAAATATTGGGTATTTCCATGACCAGATGGCTTTCACTGGAAGCAGTTATAAACAGAATAATAGAACAGTGGAATCCATTACAGTTATATTTTTTAGACTCTGTGTTGGAAGTAAATGAAATCAAAGCCAATGAGATGGCAGTGCAAATGAATGATCCTGAAATCAAAACCTACTTTTTGTTTTTTTCATATATCCTCAAAATCATAAATGATCTCAACAAGGAATTTCAATCGGAAAAAGTTCGCTTACCTTATTTTTATTCCCATCTGGAAACGACTTTCAAATTATTATTAAGCAATTTCATGAGAATTGAATATGTAAGCGGTTTGGAATCATTAGAAAATATTAATTTCCACGAAAAAGAAAACTATTTACCAATAGAAGAAATATGCATTGGATCCAAGGCAGAACAACATTTGCAACAAAATAAACTATCCTTTTCCGATACAGTTAGAATAAGAAATATCATTTTAACTTTTTATTTGGAGCTGTTGCAGCAAATTAAAAAAAGGTTCGATTTTTCGAGAAATGACCTAAAATTATTATCGATTATTACGCCCAGCAGAGTTTTATCTGATCATCAAACACAAATTGAGCCCTTGTTGTATCAATTTTCCAATTTATTTGAATTTGATGAGGACGTAATTGTACAGCAATGGAAAATATTAAGATTTTCCAAACTCGATTTAAAAAGGGATATGGATATTGAAGATTTTTGAAAAGATAATCAGATTTAAAAAAAGTTTAAAAAAATTACAAATTTTTTATTCAGAATTTTCAAAAAGTTGTTGAGTATGCCCATAAAATTTATGTACAATTAAGTGCAAGTTTCAAGTCGCTGAAAACTACCGTTAAGTTTTAGAATTTTGAGTTTTTTAAGCCAAATTGCATTCCCGAAATCTCTGAAAATTCTGAATAAAAAGTTTGTAATTTCTATTGGAGGTTTTTGAAATTTGATTATTTTTGGTAAAGTTTGTGTAATCTTTAAACTTGTATTTATTTTGTATCTGTTATGCATCGAACTATGTTTTAAGTGAAAATTCTTTAAAATAAATAAATAAATATAATAATTTTGCTATTATTTTGATCTCAACTGTAAACCGAATTTATTACTTTTTGAAAAAGTAACTATCTTTAAACATTTTACATTTTTAGTTACCTACTTATTTAAAATGTATGGTTATCTTTATTTTGCTAGTTATATTTATAAGCATACGTTTTGTTATTATAAATTAAAGTGAACTTGAAAAAATTTTTGCTTACTTTTTTTTCAGTTTGCTTACTTTTTTTAATTTGTATGTTTACAAAAAAAAATTTGAAGTGGCATCACTGCCCATGTACTTGTAGTTGTACACACCCAAGACCAATTCTACGGCCCTACCTTTATAACATTCTCTGAATATATTTATTAACGTCGGGACGGCGCGTACGCCATTCCCGGCTACAAAAAATTACACGCACGAGTTATTCACATTAGGAATAATCGCAAAGGTCAACCCAATCGAAGTGCAATGATTAGGTCTCGCTTCGGAGGAACCGCCTTCATGATCACGGATAACCTCTACGCCAGGTAAGTATGCTTTTCTCCGCTCAAACGAAAGTATTTCACTAGAATGTTGTAGAAAGTGGTTGAGAATTCAAGTAAAAAGGATATACATGAGTTTAGTGCTCAATGAAAAAGTATATTTGTACGATTGTAGGTAGGATACAGAAAAAAAATGTATGTAAAACCCTCCCTTACGTATAGGGGTAAACGCAAAATGTAAGCGTCAATGTTTTTGTTGGTGGGAAAACTATTCGTTTTATAAATACTGAAATATTCAGTGACCACAACTTAAAAATATTTTTAAGGAAACCTAAAAACTGCTGAAGGGTGATGGCGAAGACGAGCATATAAATATATATTTTAGTTATCTCAATCGCGCTCCAATTATTTACTAAATAAACAGTAATAATTTCTACATTCATCAGTAATCTACCATATATTACCCATCATTTAAACTATGATATAAATGAAATATAATTGTGAACTCACCTTTATGCCGTGCGCAAAATTTGTGAATTCTCCGATGTAGCGACCGTAGTAGGGCTCTGGTGGTGCGCGCCCTGAAGCTGTAATGAAAGAAATATTTTGTTTTAATAAAAATTGAACGATTTAAAGAGCATTAACTCTTCGCTATCTCTTTAAGTAGCGCATAATTCCCCATTCACACAGCGCAATATACTTAGCATGTGCTTGGTAAGTGCATTTGTATGGTAATGTCTTATTTTCCTAAGTAACTGTGAAGACAGCTTGAGGACAATGCAGGCATTTTGTGATTAAAAGTGAAACGAAGGTAAGTAAGAAAGTTGGGCGCAACAAACATAATAAATAAACATCAACTGTATTGAGAAAGCTTTGCAGTAACAGAACAACAACAATAAGAAGTTAAAACAAAATAAAATTAAATCTTGTGCAGCCACCGTACAAACTAATCTCACAAAGTTTCGCTATAAACTTTTTCTATTTTCTTTGTTTTACATACTTTGGGAATTAAATTCGCCTTTTGTCTCAGCAAAATCAACTAACATATGCATTTGAATTCTGTGAAAGGCTCATTAAATGCACAGTGTGGTATTTTGTGCAGTTGCGTGAGATAAAAAAAATTATTAGACAAAGAACGTCCTAAGAATTTAAGTAAAAAATTTTTAATTATCAATAAAAGTTTACTCAAGAGAGATTCTTCTAAATTCAAATAAATTACTTTCCGCTTATATACTTATGTGGTATATAGTTCCAAGTCTGCTTAAAAATCTTTGTTTCTAAATTTCCACAAATTTCCTTACAATAGACTGGTAAATTATTTGAAGAAACCTCTTCTAAAGAACATTTCTAAAGTAACGTCACTATATACATCTTCTCCAAAAATATTTTAATCACTCTATGCTCTATAAGAATAGTATAGTTCGAGATGATGTGATTGAGTAGAGGTACTTTTTAAATAGCCTTTTTTGAAAGATCACGCTTGAGACGTGTCAAACTACTTTTGTTACAGAAATTCCCGTTCTATAAAGAATGTGGATCGCGCGCTTCGCTTAACTTCATTATTGGATAGTATTCGACAGAATAGACCATGTTCAGCACGCAGTGAAGATCATGTATAAATGTGGAGAGTCCTACCGGCACCGTCGGTAGCAACTCGGAATGAAGTATGGAACGACTTGGCGCATTTTACGTCGAGATCTTAAAATGAAAACGTGCAAAAAACAGCTTGTGTCAGAACTGAAGCCGTTCGACCTTCCCAAGTGACCAGCTTCGCTATATGAGTTCTTGAAAAGTTCGAAAAGGTCTGACATTTTCAAACGATATTTGGTTCAGTGATGAGGCTCAATGAGTATGCAAATAAATTTTCTCCATGAGGTCAAGTTCCAAAAAGATCTGTCATTTTCGAGAGAAATTTGGTTCAGCGATGAGGCTCATTTTTGACTCAATGAGTGCGTAAGTAAGCGAAATTGCTGCGTTTGGGACGACGACCAACCTGAAGAGATTCAAGAGTGCTCGGTTCGTTGGAATCATCGATCCATCGGTTAGAGCTTAACCATCAATGGCGAGGGTTGTCGCGTCATGATAACCGACGAACAATTTAATGCCAGAAATTGGAGCTAGTGATCTCAGTGACATTTGGTTTTAATAATACGGCGCCACTTCCCACACATCGCATCAATTAATGGATTTATTGAGAAAACACTTCGGTGAGCAGATAATTTCATGTTTTGAGCCGATCGATTGTAGGTGTATGTAAAGTACAAAGTTTATGCGAACAATTCACCTTCTATGCAGGCTTCGGAGCATCACGTGTGTCACGCCAGTTACCAGTCGAAATGCTTGAACGAGTCTCGAAAATTGGACTCAACGGATGGACCTTCATATTGTATACAAATTTCACTGCCACAAAAAATTTTTCATATAAAAGCATAATTAATGAAAAAACTGCTTAAAGTAATTGGACCACTGTGCACCGCCGCACCTGTTAGACACGCAGGCACCTCCACATATGAGCATGTGCACATTTTCAATGGGTAAATGCAAAATCCCAACACAATAGCTTGTGATAATTCCATTCATTTGCGTTTGGCTGCGCCGTTTGCCTTCAACTGCAATTTTAACGCTCTTTTAATGAAGTGAAATTTTCTTAGAAAAAATGTGTGTAAAAGTTTTATTTCTCAGAATATATTGCATACATTTCGTTAATTGACAACATGTAAGGACTCGTGCTCGTGTGTAACAGTTTCCATGAGAATTAACGTGAGTAATTCATATAACTTGCAAACCATACTTATATAAACTATAATATGCCATAATTTATTATGCATCTATCTTAAATGCATAATTAGTTTCATATTATACGAATATCATACATATATATGTACATACATATATGTATATGTAAATAAGCAGTTAAATTTATGTATGTAGATAAGTGGAGACTTGTAAAAAAAATACCCGAAAAAAAATTATTTGAAATGAAACATTTTGATATCCAAACAATAAAAAAAAATTTAACCTTGTTTTACCTATTTTTTTTTTCCACTTTCCTGAGTAAAAATTCAATAAAGTGGCACCTAAATGAACCTTTTTCCGTCACCTTTACGAGCTTCTCCGGAGATAAGTTGACACGAGTGCTCCTCACCTTAAAAAATTATATCCACTTTCAATAGAAAACGTAGTTTTTACAAGTCGATTTTCGTAAAAAAAATACAGTGTGATTTCAAAAAAACGAAATTATTATTAACTATACAACGGCAGATATAACAAAGGAGGTGATGTGAAAATTTGAAGTCGATCGGTTCAACCGTTTCCAAAAAATTATCCGACTCTGCAATTACACTAAGCTGAAAAATTATTTAAAATAACCTCCTATTTGACGAATAACCTTTAAGTTTTTGGAGGATAGTACAAGGAAACTGCTGCATAGTTGGTAACGCATTCTTGTGAAAAAATAGCAGCCGTAGCTAAGAGTGTACACGAAGACCGTAAAGAGTCCACTCGGCGCCCTTCGCAGCAACTTGGACTAACGGTTGGAACGACTTGGCTCATTTTTCCTCAATATCTTAAATTGAAAGTGTACAAAATAGAACTTGTGCAAGAACTGAAGCCCCCTACCTTCCAAAGCGACATCACTTCGCTCTTTGGGCTCTGGAAAAGATCCAAGAAGGTCCAGCGTTTTCGAGCCAAATTTTGTTTAGCGATTATCCCCATTTCAGACTCAATCAACGGTCCATATTTTTTCCAAAATGCTGACGGTGAGACCGTAGCCGTCAATGGCGACCGTTATCCCGTCATGAAAATCGACTTTTTGATGTATGAAATTGAAGTTCGTGATCTCAGCGATATTTCAACAAGACGATATTTCAACAAGACGACGCCACTTCCCACACATCTTATCAGTAAATGCAATTATTGAGTTTGGTAGCAGGAAAATTTCAAGTTTTGGGCCGGTTCATTGGCTACCAATACTGTGTGATCTCACACCTTTTAGACTTTTCGGTGGAAATATGTAAATTCTTTCCAGACAATCCTACTTCGATTCAGACCTTGGAGCGAAATGCTCGAACGAGTCATCGAAAATTCGACTCAACGGATGGATCATCTGAGACGTGCCGCGGCCAACATTTGAGGGAGATAATCTTCAAAAAATAAATGCCAGAGAATGTTCTTTCGAATGATAATAAATACTCCGCATTAAATTTTAAATTTCTGTGTTTTTCCTTTAACGGGTCAGTATGGTAATCTTTTAATTTTTATATTTTTTCATTTTCTGTTCCCTTATATCTTTAAAATTAATACAGAAACCCACTTTAGCATTGGAAAGTTGCGAAAAAGGCGCAAAAATAATAATACCGGTCGACGTTCGGAGCGCTCGGAGTGCACACCTCCACCTTTAAACGCGTTTTTCTCAAAACACACTTTTTTAAACCCGCAGTGGTTCCGATCGAACTATTCAACCGATTTGCTTAATTTTTTTTTTAATGTTCACAAAACGACTAGCTATCGTCCCTACCAGATTCAAAATTTTCATAATTTATCGGCAATGTTATGATAAAATTTATGTAAAAAAAACATGGAAAAAATTAAAAAAAAAACGTGAATTACTTTTTTATTTATCAACATTTTTTCATGATTCTACATACAATAACCATTCACGTATATTTTAGGAATAAATTGGCTTTTTCTGTTTCAGATGATCCAAACATGAGAAATCGTGTCCGCCAGTGAAAAAACGCATCTCCAGCTATTTCTCCGACAGATGTCATCAAAATTCCGAAAATATTTGTTTATACACTCCAGGATATACCTCATGATATGTAAAAAAAGTTCTATTGTAGAATAAAAATTTCTATAAAAAAAATGTCAAAACCCAGATTAAAGAGTAGGAAATCTCGAAATGAATCTCCCTTTGTTATGAATTGAGGTAATAAAGCATGTCCAACTAAATTCGGAGGGTTGATAAATTTCAACATTATTCAATGTTCAGTTAACGAAAGAAAAAATAATGCACCCTGTGCACACATTTAATCACATGTGAAATTGCTAAACAAATCTACGAGATTCAACAAGTAATTAAAGTTGAGACCTTGTGTGTTTGAATAATTGCAAATTAGAAAAAAGTGTAATCGTCAAATTATTTCGTAACCAAACATACATATGTACATATATTATATTATGAAAAAATGTTTATTAGCAAATAATTCAAGTGAATTTTTCTGAGAATTTCTCATTAGACGAGCTGACAAAAGTGCGAAGCAAAACTTAAATTTTTTACTCGAAAAAACTAATTGAATTTTAATGCTTTCTTAGCAGCAACGTGACTTGCGAAATTAAAACAAATACAATTCATGTTCGTGTGTTAATATTTATGGCAAATCAATCTTCAATGCCATATTTCTACTTTTCTATTTCTATTTGCACCTAAGCCGCAAATAAAAGCAAGATCATTAACGTCAATTGCCGACTATTTGACAGGCAACATGATTCCCCTAAAAAATTCCATCAAATAATAATTTTAAGATGACTAAAAACTTCAATTACGCACCAAATAAAGTCTGGCATATATTGATTAAGGCCAGTTCACATTTGAAGCCTTTAAAGCGGGTTGAGGTGCCGCTTTCGAAGTAGAAGGTGAGACTGTTGTGGCAAGACACTTCAAGCCAATATAATAACACTTGACTTTGTATATATGAATATGTATGTATATAAGAGTCTTGCCATAATTGTCTCACCTTCTACTTTGAAAGTGTGAAAACACTTACATCGCATTCTAATAGCAAATCATTATTTAACATAATAACCGTATATGAATTTTAAAAAGTTTCGACTTAAAATCAATGTGGTCAATAATTGTGGATTCTTCCATCTTACTTGCGGAGATACCACTTACTCGGTTATAGCCGAGTTAACAAGGTCACGCCAGTCGTTTTTTCTTTTCGTTATTTGGCTTCAGTACGAAATACCAAGTGCAGCCAGGTCCTTCTCCATATGATCTCTTTTAAGGAATGGAGGTCCCCACCTCTTCATCTGTTTCCACCGACGGGTCGAAAACCTTCAAAGCTGGAATGTTTTCTTCCTTTCAGACAACATGACCGTATATCTCGTACAGTTCATCGGTTCATCGACTGCAGTACTCGCCGTTGCCAATGTGCAAAGGACCATAAATCTTCCACAAAACCTTTTGCTCGAAAACTCCTAAGACCGACTCATCTGATGATGTCGTTGTACATCCGTCCGCACTATACAGCAGGACGGGAATGATAACGGACTTGTAGAGTTTGTTCTTTGTTCGTCAGGAGAGAACTTAACTTTTCAATTGCCTACTCGGTCCAAAGTAAACACCTGTTGGAAACCGTGATTCTGCGTTGGACTTTAAGGCTAATATTAGTGATGGTGGTTATGCTGATTCCAAGAGAGACGAAATTATCTACGACTTTTAAGTTATGCCCGTCAATAGTGATGTGCGAGCGAAGTCGCGAGTGCGACGATTGTTTGTTTAATGACAGGAGATATTTCACCTTGTCCCCGTTCGCAACCAGATCCATACGATTCGCTTCCTTATCCAAGCTGCAGAAAACAGGACTAATAGCGCGGTTGTTAGAGTATAATATTATGCTTCTGGGTAAACAGTTACTGTCTTAGGAATATATCAAATTCCTACTCTTACGTCCTCGCCGCGCACTTTGAAAACGTGAGTAACCCTTGAGTATGATGCAGTAGTCAGCCCGTGTGCAGGTTGGGGTCACGGCTAAAAGAGATGAAGCTTCAGCGGAGCCACTCCGATATATATTTTTCACCAGAGTTGCAGCTGTGATCGGTCTTAAAATAAGCGGCTCGCGCTCGCGACCACTGTTGTCACTGTTGATAGTCATAACTTCGAAGTCGTTAATTATTTCGTCTACTATCTTGGAACCAGTATTAAATAACTCTTGCTAACAGGTGCTACTTCGGACTATGGAATTGAGAATTGAAGTCTTCTCTCGACTAAACTCTGTTAGTCACTCATTATTCCTGTCCTCTTATGTTGGTGCAGAGGACGATGACAACATCTGATGAGTCGGTGCTACGAGTTTTCGAGAGAAAGGTTCTGCGGAAGATTTATGGTCCTTTGCGCAGCGGCAACGGCGATTATCTCAGTCAATGGAACGATGAGCTGTGAGAGTTATACGATGACAATGACTTAGTTCAGAGAATTAAGAATAGCGGCCACGGTGGCTAGGTCATGTCGTGCTCCACTCCGTTGGAAAGACCATGTGGAGAAGGACCTGCAGGATTGGTTTGGGTTCTTTACTCTGATCATTCATTGAAGGTCATGAAATTATTCCAAACTTATCACATTCGAGTCGTCCTTCCAGCTCTGTTATTGACGATGAGAGAATCTCAACATGCCTTATGGACCGATTCAACATATTTCGGTTAATGTTTTGGCATTGACAAACTTCATACGTCATACTTGATGCTAGCAGAGAACCCTGTATTCTTCAAACGCATCAGTACGGGGAAGCGAAATGAGTTTATAACTATGACGTCGAAACTGTCTAATAGTCTAGGGAATGGCTCTGAAAACAAAAACAAAGAGCCGAAACACAAAAAAAAAAGATTTCTCTAAATTAACTGAAGGCCATGCCAGCCGAGACTTATGGCAAATGATGGGAAAATTGGATTAAGAGTTGGCTTGTTTTAGCTCAAAAGGAGTCTAGTTTATTGACCATAATAAAGATTTGTATGAAAATGTGTAAAAATTTGATTTTTTTGTCAATACGAATTAAAATTTGCTTGGATGGTATAAAACAGGTGGAGAAGCTAGGGAAAGTTATTACAGCACGATATTTTATAATAGCTAGAGTTAAGAAATTTAAGTTTAAGAAACTAATCTCGCCTTAAAAATGTGAAAAATAAATTGTAGGGAAGCTTAAAGTTTTCGGAAGATTGTCCGAATATTGAAAACCCAACGCACAGAAAATATTTGAAAACAGCAGGCGTTCATTGAAATGACTGCTAAGCGAATTGTGGCTGAAGTTCTATACGTAAAAGCTTCAAACAACGGTATATACATACGTATGTATATATGTACATGCACATATACATATGTTCATTTATATTCGCATTTATGCAGGTGGGTGTGTACGTGCATTTGAAATGGGCATCAAGAACTACTTTAAAGTAAAGTAAAATAACAACCGTAACAAAATATGTATGAATACAATAAGAGCAGCTTTTAAGAATTGCAAATGTTTCGCATTATTTGTACGAGCATGTTTCAATTCGATACGACTCAAGGATTGCCCACCCACACACACACATACACACACAGACAATTACATATATAGCCACATGCATACGTGCGAATTTGCTTTCATGTATAGTTGTGCGCCACTGTCGCTGGTAATGGTAATGGTAATGATGGTATACCGTTATACGCTTAGCGAAACTTGACGATACCGGCCGAAGTGGCGTGAGGAACAACACCGTCAACTGCCGTGGCTGCCAAAGTGCTGATGCTGCACACAATGCCGACGTTGAGGTATTCCCCAAATAATGTCTCAATCGCCGTGAAGCTGAGAAGCTTTCACATAACGGTTGTTGTGGTGAGTGCGCTGTTGCTTTTACCGGTGTCTAGCAAACCTACGATTTCGCAAAAACACACATACACACACATCTATTTAAAACAAAAATAATAATAAAGTATATAGAGATGCGAATGTATGTGTGTGTGTGTATGTGCGTATTTTGCACTGCCTCCATGGACGACGATAGCTATAATATGCATTAAATCTACTAATGCGTACATTAATCTCACTGTGTCGCAGCCTCAATTGAGTTGATTCAGTTTGGTTCGTCGTTCGGTTGACGTTTTCCTCCTTTTCATTTCACTTCACCACATTCACTGCATGCAACGCACTCTCTGCTCCTCCTACTCCAAGCCCATACTCGCGCTCAACCACTTCGAGGCCTGTTTCGATTTGTACGGACGGACACGCATATGATGGCAACACACGTGTCTGTACGTGCCGTTCGTGCTCGAGGATATTTATCCAGTGCAACATGAGCACAAACAAGTGTGCACGTTATTAAGAGTAGCAAAAGCTATAATAACAACGGCCACAGCGGTGAGGCAGTGTGGGGGGCATAAAAAGCAATAGTAATAAAGCGTACAACCATAACAACAAGCGTAGTGATGACAATGATGAGAACGAGCATTGAAGATTTGAAGACACTGTATACATACAAACATACGTTCATACGTACATAAAAAATACTTATATATATATAAATACATGATAACAATGATGTGAAAAGACACCGCCAACTTTGACGGGTGATCAATTTCGGTTTCCTTTTGGGGGTTGAGTTTATGTTCCGAATGCATTGCTGTTAGCACTGGATTCTATTAGAGACCATGCGTTTTAGTTTGTTTGTACATTTTTTTGAGCTGTTCAATCGATAAAATAAGAGATAAATTCATCGTTTAATGGTTAAGTAGAACTTTCTTACTATGAGGTATTTCCTAACTCGTCCATTAAATTTAAATCCTATTTTAAACTCTGTGCAAAGCAGACGAGAATAACTGAGTGCAAGATTTTCGCACTTTTAAAAGGTGGCACCAGTACCGCAAATGGGAGGCACCGGTCTGAAAACGGCGGATACAGTATCGTGTATCGAAGAGGAAGCAAAAAAAGCATCGATTTTCTTACACTGCTGCACAGGAGTCATTGGCAATCGGTGGGGTCCCTTACCAAAAGTGGTCCTCTGGCTCTATGACACCATAGTCTAGCCCAGTATGTTTTATGGATGTTCTTTATGTGATGAAGGGCTCTACCGGTGGCGCTCATCAGCATGTATAGTGCACTAAGAATCCACTCCAACTATGACAATTAACGCCATTATGAAAATGGTGAACCCTAGAGATTGTCATCTATCAGACCCAGATAATCTGTGTTCCTAAATGAACACATGTCAGAACACTCGGGAATTCTCACACACTTTGACTTCATACCGGATTACTTGGATCATGGAGTCGCCAAACCGAACCCTGACGGCAATAGTCTTCTGTGCCGATTTACCGACGAAAGAGTTGTAGGTGGGAAGAAGCCGTTGGAGGAAAGGAGCAGTGAGCTTCTTCGCGGATGGGATGGAAGTTAACCATCAGGAGCTGTCTATAAACACCAGCCGTAGACTTTCTGACTATTCCAAGCCGTGTGTGCCCTCAGTAAGGCTGGACTCTACCTAGTTGTGGGCGTTTTAACAGGCCATTGTCATATTGGCGTCCATGCTATAAGGATAGGAATCCTACCAGACTCCATCTACAGAAGCTATATGGTGGAAGACGAGATGGAAACATGTCCCGCGTTTGGAAGGTCAAGGTTTAAAGACTTGAGAGCGCATACCTTCAGACACCCCACAGAACTGGCGGGAATGGAAATTAAACGCCTGTGCAAATTTGTATTGGCCACTAAGCGTTTTGTTAATTTATAAAGTTCGAACACAAGCGTTCTTCTTTTCGTAGGAGTAACGTTTACGAAGTATTAACTTTTAGTATCAAATTAACCATTCTCCAACTGCAACTTTTCGTGCGCTTCTGTCATTTTATAGTCTTAATAATAGTCCACCTGTGCTCGCTATTTGTCGAATTGTTGAAAATTTCTGGCGTAAATTTTCTTTCAAGTGTTGCTCAAGACTGCAATTTGTCGATTCCAATGGGTTCTCAAGAATTGCGACTGTCTCAAACCACAAGCTGGCAGATTTTGAGAAAGGTTTTTGGCTTGCAACCGTATTAAATTGTTCTTACTCAATAAGTGCAACCTGGAATAGTATTTGGAGACATTCAGATTTCATTCGGAATAAACTCGGAGTTTTATGCAACATTAAAGAAAGTAACTACGGAGTCCAATCTACAGTTATTCAAGTGGGTTGCATGAATTAACAACATCCAAAACGAGATATAAATAATAGAAATCTGAAACTTTTCTATTGTTGCTTCGAATTACCTTCACCGTATGTTTTGGATATCTGGAGCTTTTCCTGACTCGCTGTCCTGTTGGAAAGACTGAGCTTTATTTGGAAGTGACTTAACAATCGGTATAAAAAAATGGTATTGAATCAGTTGAATTTATAAGTACAAGAGGATTGGGGGTCTTTCCATCCCCATCCGAAGTAGAGTTACTTTTATACTTCAGAACAAGAAAACACCGTCACTTTCGCCGGACTCTGTAATATAGATTTACGGTATGTATTCAATTACGTCGGGACGGCGCGTACGCCATTCCCGGCTACCAAAAATTACACGCACGAGTTATTCACATTAGGAATAATCGCAAAGGTCAACCCAATCGAAGTGCAATGATCAGGTCTCACTTCGGAGGAACCGCCTTCATGATCACGGTTAACCTCTACGCCAGGTAAGTATGATTTTCTTCGCTCAAATCGAATTTCTTAAGAAGATCGTCACACAAAGTGGTTGAGAATTCATGTCAAAAGGATACGCGCAAAGGAGAGAAGGCATTCAGATCAGAGAAATGAAGGCATGCAGGTATACCTAGATTGACAGGAGTGTAGTGACATATACAGGGTAGGCCATTTAAAGTTGACCCATTTGTTTCTAAAAAAAAAGAACAAAAGAAAACAATGTTTTTTGTTCATTTCAAAAATAATTTATTTTGGTCCAAGGGGATTTGTTTCAGCTAATACTTAAAAATTAGATCGCGTAAATGGGCACCTTTAGCTTTGACAGCTAAATGCACTCTTTTTTCGACATTTTCCATGACTTTGGCCAATGTTTCGGATGATATGGCGGCTGTTTCACGTCGAATGTTGGCTTTCAGTTGAGCTAAGGTCTTTGGCTTATTAGCGTATACCTTGGATTTCAAATAACCCCACAAATAAAAGTCTGGTGGCGTCAAATCTGGTGATCTCGGTGGCCAGTCAACATCACCATTTTTCGATATCAATCGCCCGGGGAAAAATGGCCGCAATAAATTGATTGTTGGTCGAGCTGTATGGCATGTAGCCCCGTCCTGTTGAAACCAGAAGTTATCCATGTCATTTTCGCGAATAATGGGTATCACAAAATCCGTTATCATGGCTCGATAACGCTCACCATTGACTGTTGTCGTGGCTCCATCATCGTCTTCGAAAAAATACGGTCCGATGATCATATTCGCGCAAACACCGCACCAAACTGTTACTTTTTGGTCGTAAAGAGGCTGTTCTTCAATTATTTGAGGATTTTCGGTGGCATAAAATCGGCAATTTTGCTTGTTTACTCCTCCATTCAACGAGAAATGTGCCTCGTCTGACATGATGAGTTTTCGCCAAAAGTCAAGTTCGTTTTCAGCCATTTCGATGGCCCATTTGCCAAAATTAAGGCGTCGCGGATAATCAGCTGGGTTTAGTTTTTGTGCCATTTGAATTTTATATGGAAACATCTTCAAATCTTTATGAATTATGCGTCGGAGAGTGGTGCGAGAGATGTCTAATTCCTGAGAGCGGCGATAACTCGATGTCGATGGAGTCTCCTCAATACTGGCTCGTACAGCTTCGATATTTTCATCAGAACGTCTTGTGCGTTGTCTGGATGCATGACTGGCATTACTGAGATTACCGGTGTTCACAAATTTTGCGTATAAAGACTCAATTGTGTTCTTAACTGGAGCACTTTTCACTTTATTTTTTTTGCGAAACGCACGTTGAGTTTAACATGACTGGCATTACTGAGATTACCGGTGTTCACAAATTTTGCGTATAAAGACTCAATTGTGTTCTTAACTGGAGCACTTTTCACTTTATTTTTTTTGCGAAACGCACGTTGAGTTTAACACAATTGAAAAGTTATTTTGAATATAAAGCTGAACAATTTCAGCGCGTTCTTTTTTAGTGTACTGTTCCATGGTATAAATTGTCTTCGAATGACGCTTCTAACGCGGTATGACATTAGCCGATTTGTCAGCGCTGTTAAAAGTTACAGCGTTGCCAGATGGGTCAACTTTAAATGGCCTACCCTGTAGGTTTTCAAGTTGCCGTAAGCATACTCATTTATACATTATTTATGTTGAATTGTAATGCTCACAGGGAGCACCCTATTAGTAGATACGCTGGTGTTAGCGACTCGCCGTCATTGGGGTCCTGGCTCAACGGTGTTAAGGGGCGAGAATTGAAGATGGTGGAGGCTTGGGAGAGAAAACTCGTTGCCGGTGACAAAAATAAATCATATATATATAAAGCTTTAAACTTTTTTTCGAATTAAACAATTTCAATCAATAATTTTTTTTTTTATTTTAAAAACTTTTTATCTTTGCTTTTGTTTTTATTTTTTTTTTTCCTGCTAATATCTCCCTACCAGACAAAAAACGATATACTTGCTTCTAAACAATAAATCTACCTAAAACTGCACCAGCGCACAGCGCAGCGGTGTAACGGTATTAAATATCAAAATGCATAAAACTTTCATATCCATCTATCGTCGAATTCACGGAATAATTTGGATGCGGCTTAAACTTACAAGTTTTTATTCAAAAATTAAAAATATCTCAAAAGCATACTTTTAGGCGTAACACGCTTCTAACAATCATACCGCTTTAATACTTCGCTTGCCGCACAAATTTTTGAAAATTCTATTTAAAATCTGCAGCCTTTGTACTTCTTTCTTCTAGCCCCTTCTTCGATATTGCACTCCACTTTTTCTCTCGCATTCAATTAATCGCATTATCAGCTTATGATATTCGCTAATAATCCCCGTGGAGACAATATAATCTCACATAATTTACCGGTAACCATGGTTTCCCCGTTATCCTTCAACTGCCTCATTGTTGTAGCCGTCACTCTGCCGCGTCGCAGCATTGAAGCTTTTTACCCTTCTACGGCTGCCAGCTTTTCACTTTTTATAACTTCATAGTTGCTTATAAGCCTTCATGTATGTGTGCATGTGTGTGTGTGTGTGTGTGTCGATCGTGCTCAATAGGCTTCAGCGCCAGCGGAAGAGGGTGGATTTTGGGCTTTTACGACTATTTATCTCACATATTTACACTCGCTCTATTAAGGTTTGCTTGTATATGGGTTACATGTATGTATGTAAATGCTCAGATGAGTATTGAGATACAAGTTATCTGCTAAAACGTTGCAATCACTCTATGGATTGGTTATGTATGGATTTTTTGTTGTTGTCTTATTGTTGTTGTTTTGGTGCGCCTTTAGCTCAAATCGTCGTCGTTTTGCTACTTGGTTGGTTGTTTGTTTAACTTCAACTTCCCCTTTTTATACAATGTAAGTATGGCTGGAAGTGCGTCTGTAAGCATGTGTGTGTGTGTGTGTGTATTTGCACTTGTGCTACTATTTGATTATACTCCAGCAAATGTAGACATTAAATCGGTATTTTCATGCTACTCTGTTGATTTAACAGTGATTCACATAAAATATGTACACAAGTGTGTTTATATGTAAGTGGTAGGCTTTGATGGATGGAAAAATAATTGAGTTCTTTCATAACAAACAAACTGACTTTTGGAAGTGCATTAAAGAAAATGAATCCAAGGAGTGAGAGGAAGTGCTTGTTTGAGGTTAAATATAAAAAATAAAACAAATTAAAAATGCAGATAACGATAAAACTAAAAAAAGATTAAAAAAATTTTAAAATTAAAAAAAAAATTAAAAAAAAAACAACAAAAAAAATTTAAAACAAACACACAAAATAAACAAAAATAATTAAATAGTTACATATGTATGTACATATATAAAAACTTTTAAATTTTTTTAATATAAAAATTATTAAAACCAAACAAAAACAATTTTTTTCTTAACAACGAAATAATATAAATGAAAACATATAAATTTTTATTTTTTTTTTATAAAAAAAATTATTAAAAACAACAAAAACTATTTTTTTATTAAAACCGAAAACAAAAATTAATTTTTTTTAATAAAAAAAAATTTTAAAACAAAGAAAAAGAAAATAAAAAGTTAATTTCCAAACAAGAACTTGTTTTTGATGGTCGGTTTTTATGGCAGCTATATGCTATACTGATCCGCTCTGAACAATATACCGTTATATTGGACAAGAATTCTTGCTAAACTTTGTGAAGATATCTTGTCACATAAAAAAGTTTCCGAGAACAAGAACATGATTTTGATAGGTTAGTTTGTATGGCAGCTTTATGCTAGAGTAAACCGAACTGAAGAACTTTTTCTATGCCTTTATTTTGATTAATAATAACTCAAGACAAATTTTATCTCTGCAAATAACAAAGTTTTTCGTACAAAAACTTAATAGCGCCGAGCATTTAGTTTTTATGGAACCTAAATCTTCAACTCATCTTTTCAAGCTAATAAGGGTTCTCCATGTATATTTTTTTTATTCGTTTTCCATTCTACACATACTAATGTATAAATGGTGGTAAATTTTTGTATCAGCAGTTCTACGCTCATATGCCCGTCTCTACATTGGCGTTGACCTTGACACATATTTTTTGTAGATTAACCTTCGAATGTATTAAAATACGTCGGGACGGCGCGAACGCCATTCCCGACTACCAAAAATTACACGCACGAGCTATTCACATTAGGAATAACCGCAGGGTGAACCCCATCGTAGTGTAATGATTAGGTTTCGCTCCTAAAGAGCCGCCTTCATGATCACGGTTAACCTCTACGGCAGGTAAGTATGCTTTCTCCCGCTTAAATCAAAGTCCTTAAGTAGATCATGTTGTTGTTGGTGTTGTTGTTGTTCTTATAACGGCAGAATTCTGCCGGGTTGATAATCCTTGACCCGACTGTCATGGGAACGATATGAGAAGATTCTCACACAAAGTGGTAGGGAATTTCAGAATATAATGTTAGATCAAACAAAACCCATGAGAGTTAATTAAAAGCACAAAAGGAGGAAAAAGACGCCAAAAAGTTGATCATACCCTTATAAGCACACAGCTTTGCAGTTTAAGCACCGAAGCTAAATACCCTTCACAAGTGCATTTCTGTTAGTAACTATGTGTCCAGTTTGTATGGAATTTATATGCTATAGTAACCCGTTCTGAACAAGTTTTTTAGAGATTACATTGTTATCTTAAAAAATAATCTATACCAACTTTCGTGAATATATCTTTTCAAATGTGAAAGTTGTCCATACAAGTACTTGATTCCGATCGTTCAGTTTGTATGGAAGCTATATGCTATAGTTAACCGATCTGAACAATTTCTTCGGAGATTACATTGTTGCTTTAGAAAATAATATATACCAAATTTCGTGAATATATCTTGTCAAATGTGAAAGTTGTCCATACAAGAACTTGATTCCGATCGTTCAGTTTGTATGGTAGCTATATGCTATAGTTAACCGATCTGAACAATTTTTTCAGATATTACATTTTTGCCCTAGAAAATAATCTATACCAAATTTGGTGAAGATACATTGTCAAATGCGAAAGTTTTCCATATGAGAACTTGATTCCGATCGTTCAGTTTATATGGCAGCTATATGTGTACGAACGTTTTTCTACTCGGCTTGCACTCCTGCTCTCTGAGAGCACTCGTCAACAACTCGGTATAAGGGAACTGTGGGACGGCATTTCAAACTCCTTACGTACAGCTGCAACCGAAACCATTGGTTTTCGGAAAGTGCAGAAGAACAGCTGGTACGACGAGGAGTGCCGTGTCGCAGCGGAGAGAAAACAGGCTGCCTACCTCGCAACGTTACGATCGACCACAACACGTGCGGGATGGGATAGATACCGAGAGTTGAAGAGGGAAGCGAGACGCATTTGTAGACAGAAAAAGAAAGAGGCCGAAATGCGTGAGTACGAAGAGCTTGATAAGCTGGCCGACAGGGGTAATGCTCGAAAATTCTACGAAAAGATGCGGCGGCTTACAGAAGGTTTCAAGACCGGAGCATACTCTTGTAGAACCCCCAAAGGTGATCTAGTTACCGATGCCCAGAGCATACTTAAATTATGGAGGGAATACTTCTCCAGCCTGCTGAATGGCAGTGAACGCACAACACCAGGAGAAAGCGAACCCGATACCCCAATCGATGACGATGGAGCAGACGTTCCATTGCCCGACCATGAAGAAGTTCGAATAGCAATTGCCCGCCTGAAAAACAACAAAGCGGCAGGGGCCGATGGATTGCCGGCCGAGCTATTCAAACACGGCGGCGAAGAGCTGATAAGGTGCATGCATCAGCTTCTTTGCAAAATATGGTCGGACGAAAGTATGCCCAACGATTGGAATTTAAGTGTGCTATGCCCAATCCACAAAAAAGGAGACCCCACAATCTGCGCCAACTACCGTGGGATTAGCCTCCTCAATATCGCATATAAGGTTCTGTCGAGCGTACTGTGTGAAAGATTAAAGCCCACCGTCAACAAACTGATTGGACCTTATCAGTGTGGCTTTAGACCTGGTAAATCAACAACCGACCAGATATTCACGATGCGCCAAATCTTGGAAAAGACCCGTGAAAGGAGAATCGACACACACCACCTCTTCGTCGATTTCAAAGCTGCTTTCGACAGCACGAAAAGGAGCTGCCTTTATGCCGCGATGTCTGAATTTGGTATCCCCGCAAAACTAATACGGCTATGTAAACTGGCGTTGAGCAACACAAAAAGCTCCGTCAGAATCGGGAAGGACCTCTCCGAGCCGTTCGATACCAAACGAGGTTTCAGACAAGGCGATTCCCTATCGTGCGACTTTTTCAACCTGCTTCTGGAGAAAATAGTTCGAGCTGCAGAACTTAACAGAGAGGGTACTATCTTTTATAAGAGTGTACAACTGCTGGCGTATGCCGATGATATTGATATCATCGGCCTCAACACCCGCGCCGTTAGTTCTGCTTTCTCCAGACTGGACAAGGAAGCAAAAGAAATGGGTCTGGCAGTGAACGAGGGCAAGACGAAATATCTCCTGTCATCAAACAAACAGTCGTCGCACTCGCGACTTGGCACTCACGTCACTGTTGACAGTCATAACTTTGAAGTTGTAGATAATTTCGTCTATCTTGGAACCAGCGTAAACACCACCAACAATGTCAGCCTAGAAATCCAACGCAGGATAACTCTTGCCAACAGGTGCTACTTCGGACTAAGTAGGCAATTGAGAAGCAAAGTCCTCTCTCGACAAACAAAAACCAAACTCTATAAGTCTCTCATAATTCCCGTCCTCCTATATGGTGCAGAGGCTTGGACGATGACAACAACCGATGAGTTGACGTTGCGAGTTTTCGAGAGAAAGGTTCTGCGAAAGATTTATGGTCCTTTGCGCGTTAGCCACGGCGAATATCGCATTCGATGGAACGATGAGCTGTACGAGATATACGACGACATTGACATAGTTCAGCGAATTAAAAGACAGCGGCTACGCTGGCTAGGTCATGTTGTCCGGATGGATGAAAACACTCCAGCTCTGAAAGTATTCGACGCAGTACCCGCCGCGGGAAGCAGAGGAAGAGGAAGACCTCCACTCCGTTGGAAGGACCAAGTAGAGAAGGACCTGGCCTCGCTTGGAATATCCAATTGGCGCCACGTAGCGAAGAGAAGAAACGACTGGCGCGCTGTTGTTGACTCGGCTATAATCGCGTAAGCAGTGTCTACGCCAGTAAAGAAGAAGAAGATATGTTATAGTGGTCCGATATCCGCCGTTTTGACAAATGAGCATCTTCTTGAAGAGAAAATGACGTATGCAAAATTTCAAAAGGATATCTTAAAAACTGAGGGACTAGTTCGTATATATACAGACAGACGGACAGACCGACGGACATGGCTAAATCGAATCAGCTCAACATACTGATCATTTATATATATACTTTTTAGGGTCTCCGAGGATTCCTTCTGGGTGTTACAAACATCGTGACAAACTTAATATACCCTGTTCAGGGTATATTTAAGCTGCCTATGCCGCTTAGCATACTACATTGTGGTTGTTGTAAGAATATTTAGTATTTCTATTTTTGTTAGTATCCATATTCTGCTGTACACACTTTTAATACATGAAATACAACACTTTCTGTCATGGTACCTTTTATACATTTCAGTGTATTATTTAAAAGACTACAGTGACCACCAACAAGATTTAGTCTCAGCTTTGTATAACTTAATTCTAGTAAATATATTTATGTCCCAATATAATCGTGATGGATTCGTGAAAATTTAATATAAAGGATTGATGTTAAAAGATCTATATATTTGTTGGATGAAATAATATCCATTTCAACCTGCCAGTTAAAGTGAAGGGTCTTGATGAAGACTTTATATTATATACTGGTCGTAATCTTGTTCAGAGTAGATATAATGGTCTAATAAGCCTCAAGTTGTACTAATGTACTTTATTTTGGAACAATGATAACGTCTCTTAATTAAGAGAACCTCTAGAGATATATTGGAATCTTAAATTTTTTAATTGCTTAAGTGACAAAGTCACGATTTTGGAAACTCCACTAAATCTTAATGAAGTCATGCTCTTCAAAAAGGTACCCGGAACTTATAAAAAAACGTAAAATATTTAATTATTGACCAATATTTATTTTGTGCCCTTCAAAGTAGTCCCCACCAGATGTGTGTGTATTACCGATTCTTCAAGTTCTCGAAACGCTTTTCAAATGCACTTTTTGGGATGTCCTTCAGATCCATCAGCGAATTTTTTATTATCTTTTGGATCGACTGAAAACGGTCTCCACATGGCGGAAATTTCAGTTTGAAAAACAAGAAAACACTAACACGGAGCCAAATCATTGCGTTTTTGAACCAAAGAGACCTGTTTTCGGTGACCTTTTAAAACAAAAATGTAGCTTTATCGAGACGAGTCGAGCACTTGCTCACGTTTCATACCCAAAACATCCACCAAAACATCCACCAAAATCATTTGAACGGATTCGCGAGAGGTGTAGAACTTTCTTGCCATCTTTTTAACACATGCTTGACGATTTTCAAGCACCATATCCTTCACTTTTTTAAATATATTCATCAGTTGAAGAGGTCGTCGGTTGTCCAGTACGAGGCATATCCTCAACGGTTTGTCGAGCGTCTTTGAAGGCTTTGTGCCACACGTAAAATTGTATTTTTAATAAAACTGATTCACCGTAAGCCTTTTCCAACATTCGCAACTATTCCGCAGTATTTATTATATTTTGTTATATAATGTGGGTATAAAGTTAACAATAAAGGCCGAATTCATCCCCCGAATGTCAACGCAATCCCTTTCCGAAATTCTCAGAAACATCCCCACTTTCTCGTTGTCTCATTGTCTTCCTAATCACTTAATCTTATTTAGTGCTTTCATCTTCGATTCAGTACCAATTGTTTTGCCAATACCAGAAATGTTGTTTGCGTTCGAAGACTCCCTCATCACTTTGCGAGAGCACGGCGCACATGTTGATTAGGTTTGGCCATGATGATATTAATCTAAATGAAGCGAAAATTGAATGAATGAAAGAAGCTGTTGCTTGGTGCAAAAAAAACGCATAAATCGGCTGGGAAATAGGTGAGGTAGAGGAGGGAACCCGAATTGGAGAAAGAAAAGGTATTAAAGCAACCGAAGAAAAATATGTCAGGAAAATAGAATTGCATGTGAAGCAAGAAATGTCATCGTACTATTTCTTTATTTGGAATTTTGTGTCTACAAATGTATATAGTACTACGAGGTCAGTTCAAGAATTTAGTTACTTTTTATTTCAAAAATAAGGATTGGTGAAAATTTTGAAAACATCTAATCTAACGAACTTTGGGGATTGTTTGACCAAATGTCTCTTCCCACTTGCGGTGTGTGGGACTTTATATTGTATAGCAAATGGAGAGTAACACAAGTTTTAAAACTTCTCGGAACTGCGACTAGTTTTTAGGAGAAGCTTTCTGATTATGAAAATATAGAGAAAAGTTGTCGCAAAGGATCATAGCATTGTAGCGAAGGAATCGGCTTATAAATGGACCATTACACTTTGCTTCCATGTTTAAATGTAAGATAACTGCGTGCTGTGGGTCCCTGTTACCAAAAAACATACAAAACTGCAATTTTGTGATTCCTGTAAAGGAGCAATCAACAATAATCCGAAATCTCGTAGGCGTTTTTGCAAATTTAGTCAAACATGAATGACGCAGCTATGGATTACTTCATCGCTAAAGGCAAAACCATATGAGTGGCTCACGAACCGACCAGACTAACTTATGGATTCTTTTTCTTTATTGGCGTGGAAAACGCTTGACACACACTTTTCAATGTTTGGTGCCAATTGGAGATTCCAAGTGTAACCAGCTTCTTCATCTGGTGTTTCCAACGGAGTAGAGGTCTTCCTCTGCTCTCAGAGCTGGAGTGTTTTTATCTATTCGGACAACTCATCGTTCCATCGACTGTTGTATTCACCGTTACCAATTCAAAAAGGACCATAAATCTTCCACCGAGCATTTCTCTCAATAACTCATAGCGCTGACTCATCAGATGTTGTCCTCTTCCATAGATCTGCTACATATATCAAGACGAGAATGATGAGCAACTTGTGCAATTTGGTCTTTGTTCGCCTATAGAGGACTGTAGTTCTCAATTGCCTACTCAGTCCAAAGTAGCACCTATTGGCAGAGTTATTCTGCGGTGGATTTCCAGGCTGACATTGTTGTAAATATTAATGCTGGTTCTAAAATAGACGAAATTATCTACGACTTCGAAGTAACGACTGTCAACAGTCACATGGGAGCCAACTCGAGAGAACAACGACTGTTTGATTGATGACTATGGACTTTGTTTTTTGACCTATAGATTACTTCGAACAATAAGAAACCTTAATTGAGCTCGAGCATCAATTATGATAGAGGCAACATTTTCTCCAAATAATCTAAAAACTGGTTGCAGAGTTATATGATTTGCGTTTAATGAGAAGATAATCGCAAAAACAAACACGGTTTCAGTTTAGAAGAGAAGATATTACAGCAAAAAGTAATCTTGAAAAAGCAGCTAAATATTAAAAAAAAATCGGAAAGCCACTGAATTTTCTAACTACCCTTTTAGCTGCCATACAAAGCATTTATAGACGATTAAAGTAAGCCGGACAAAGCATTTCTTATAGAGTCGATGAGTGCCGCTCTTAATGAAGCCGTACATGCAATCGAACAATTGGTAAATATAAGCCAAAAAAATGTCGGGAGATTAAAGGAAATTTCTTTTAACAATAATTGCTGTTTATTTTACAGTATTTCCCTACTTATTTATATACCAATAATTTAAGTAACTTTTTTACATAATTTTCAAAGTTTGCGCCATCATTAATTTTGTGCTAAAAAAAGTTCAGCAACGCTAATATTAAACGCTGCTATGATATCTACAGACCTCGCATTCTCCACCTTACCTAGATCACACTCACACACTAACAACCCTGCATTTGCTTATCGCGCATCACCCAAATAGACATGATAATTACATTCGCGCTAATCTCGTAGTAATATATTTTATCATTCACATCTGGAACGCCGCTCGGGCGTTGGGTTGGACGGCTGCTCGGTTGGACGCACACACGGAAGCCGATGAAGTCAATGTGTCAGGCAGGAAAAACTAAAGTGCCGGTAAAAAAGCTCATAGCTTCCGGTTGAATGCAGAGCAATAAGACAGTGTAGGCATTGAAAGCTGAGCACAATAAACATATATGTATGTGTAGGTGTGTATGTGTTTGTTTGCCTGCGCTATGAACTCCAAGGATGCTCACTGAATTGAGACTCAATTCAACTCAACTTCATTTTCATCTAATAAAGTCGGCGAACTCACTTCCTCCCCCAGATGAAATTTTCTTGCAGGTCATGTGACTGTGTGTGTGTGTATATACTCACAAACACATACATATGTACATAACGGTGTACGTTTATATCGCCGTGGCCCAGGCATGCCGTAGAGGGTAAATCAAATAAAATTTAGCTGACTCAATAAAAATCAAAAAGCGTTAATGCTAACGATATGACTTTAACCTGAAGCGAACCAAAATAGCGCACACGCACACACATACGCATACAGATATATAAGTATGTGGTAGTAAAAGCAGAATTGTCGATTGTGTCAAAGCACGTAAAGAGCGTAACGATGTGGAAAGGAAATGAGGTGGCAACCGAAGCGTTGCATGAAAAGGGCGACGCGACAAACCGCTGCGGCGAAAGGATCCGCAACAGCGCCGTTATAGTAGTTCATATGTATGTAATAACGGCATTTTTCGTTATATGTCGACGGATTTCGCTGAGGAAATATGTATTTGTATGTGTGTTAGTGCCCACACCGAAAGGATGCTGGACAAGTGAAAGCAATATTATTCATAAGACACACACACATACTTCCACAATTCTATATGATTTACCGCTTAAAGTGTGTTGCTGTTTCGATTTGCTTTTTACCGTTGCCAAATCTTGAACTCTCATTTTTTATACTGCCTGCGCGTTAAATGGGTATTGCGAGCTTAAAGCCAGCTCGCAGCGCAATCGTAAACTTTCCGTTTGTCAAAAGTCATTTGTAATAAATGATTGCGTGAATGGACGAGCGTGCCAATGCGTACAAGGAAAAGGCGTTAAGTCAGCTGTGGTGATAAATTTCCACATATTTTAGTTCAATGTGTGGCGAGTACATGTGTGTGTGTGAGTTGGTATTTTAAGGATAATGCTGTCTTACATCGAACAAGGTATTAGTTGGAATTAAAATTATTACAGACTATATTTTGTGGAAATAAACGCAAGCATATTAAATATCTTACCCAATTTTATAGCGGAGTAAAATTTTTTCAATTGATTGGCCAAAATATTGACTCCAATTTTATTGACTTTCCAAAAGGGTATGAAGAAAAACCACGCGTACCGTTTTCATCCGCCGACAGGCCCTTCTATGGTACCGGTATTGACACTAATTTTATCAAACCAAAGGCTGTCTTTTTCGGCGTTCAGATCCGGTTTAGATGGTAAGTAGTTGTAGAGATTACTTAGGGAGCACGATTCCATTCAAGTTCACCTTTATAATCAAGTTTTCTAAAGCCTTGGTAATGACTTCTGACGAATTCGAGCACTATCAGCTCAAAACTGGCCAATTAACTCCGAAAGTTCACACAAATAACGAACTGAATTTTGCGAAATTAATGATCGATTGTGTCAGGGCTTTTTTTGAAAAACCGTCCTCATGAAACCGAACCCCTTTCAAATGCACATCTTCTAATTGGGGCACTAAAGAGCCATTAGACACCTCGCGCTACAAACATATCTTTTAGCAGTTAGTGACAGAAATACTTGCTGCTGTCTCAACTCGAAAGCGCCTCAAAAAGAATATCGTAAACTTCGATCACCACTACAAAATATTCCATACAAGAACTTCACTTTAATCCGTCAATTTGTATGGTGTCTATATGCTATAGTGGTCCGATCTAATAGTTCCTTTGCAGATTACATCGTTGCCTTCGACAACAATACAAGCTGAGTTACGTGAAGATATCTTGTCAAATAAAAATAAAGGTTTTCTATATAAGGACTTTATTTGAATCAAAAAGTGTAAGATCGAGTTCTTGTATACAGACAGACGGACGGCTAAATCGACTCAACTCATCATACGATAATACAATTAAAAATATAGATACACAAGGTCTGTTATCGATGTTAGCGATTAAAAAGTGACAGCAGCTTTTGATCATCGGTCGTAAAATGCATTTTGAACAAAGAGCAAATATTAAAATTTGTTTTAAACTTGGCAAAACGTTTACTGAAACATTTCAAATGATGTAATGAAGTTTATGGTGATCAGTGCCTATTCCGTAGTAATGTGCATGAGTGGTTTAACCGATTCCAAGAAGGTCGGGAGGACCTCTGTGACGATCAGAAGTCACCGAAAAAAGCGTCGTCTTCAGAAGTCAAAAATAAAGACAATGCTGATTTATTTTTACGAGTCCGAGGGTATTGTACACCGAGAGTTCGTCCCACCTGGCAAACGATTAATGCTGTGTTTTACCTTGGTGTTATGAAGCGTCCTTTGTCACGCATTCGTCGTGCTCGACCACAATACCGTGAGGCAAGGTCCTGGCGCATGTTGCACGATAATGCGCCGTGTCATCAGTCGACGATTGTCACTGATTTTTTGACAAAAGACTCCATATTAACCATTAATCACTTACAGTACTCCCCTGATCTGGCACCCCGTGATTTTTACCTATTTGGAAAACTTCATTTGTCCATGAAAGGACACTAGTTTCAGGACATTTCAGCTATCCAAAAGGCGACGACCGATATTCTCAAGAGTATTGCGAAAAATTACCTTAAACACTCATTTGAAATGCTAATTGACCGGGCTAAACGCTGTTTCGAAGCACAAGGAAACTACTTTGAATAAAAATATTAATTTTTTGTTGTTTTTTTTTAACAGTTTGTTCCTTTTGCGAAAGACCTTGTATGTACATATATATGTAATATAGATGTCTGCGACAACAATGGTTTTCGAAGAGCAATACGGATTCTTGTATACTTATTATAGATCTTGGCCAAAGCCAGAACCGTTGAACGATAGTGACAATACTAAATTATTTCAAACACAAATGCACGGCTTTTCTAAAATTCTCTGGTTGGCAGCTCGTTGTACTTCCAAATTTCTATCTTAGTGTATCGAAGTAAATTTTAATTTTTACGATTTGGTGAATGACAAAACATTAATTAGTAGATATACTTTTTTCACGATAGTCTCGACCTTCAGTTGAAAACTGTCAACATAAGTTTGATTTTTACCTCACCTTTGCCACAATATTCGGCTGACTATCGCCTGTTTCCAGCTCGTAAGCATAGACCCAAGACTCGTCACCAATAGTAAATACGTATTATGACATTCTGATTGTCGGCAAGCATTGTTTCATAGACGTTGAAGCGACGCTGTTTTACGAAAAAAAATAAAGTGACTTTGGAGCCAACCGCTCTTTCACTCTTGAGTCCATCAAATGATCTTTCAAAATAATTTTCACTGATCAAAAATACTTGCTCGCGACATACAATTGTCACCATAGATCTTTTCCGATCTTCCGAACGTTTCTCGGCATCAGAGAAGTTTAATTCCGTACGAAAAATTTGAAGGAACTTTTTCTTTGGGTAATTTCACTTATTGTAAAAATTGCCGAATGCACTTAATGTACTTTAGAAAAAAGTATATACCAAGCAAAAATTATTATTTCGATGTGATATTTGGTACACTCTCACTATTCCCCCGTCATCAGTATATGAATGCATTTAAATACGTCGGGACGGCGCGAACGCCATTCCCGGCTACCAAAAATTACACGCACGAGTTATTCACATTAGGAATAATCGCAGAGGTCAACCCCATCGTAGTGCAATGATTAGGTCTCGCTCCGGAGGAACCGCCTTCATGATCACGGATAACCTCTACGCCAGGTAAGTATGCTTTCTACCGCTAAAATTAAAGTTCTTAAGAAGATCGTGGCACAAAGTGGTTGAGAATTCTTGAAAATAATTCTGCTTACACAAAATGCGCTAAAATTAACACAAATAAAGGCAAAGAAGAGAAAGATAAAAGATAACAACAACATAAGGAGGTAGGTAGCAGGCAATAAGTGCCTACCTGAATGTTTGAAAAGATTTCTGTTGTAGTTTTGGCATTTAGCGGGAAGAGTTTTGTAAGAAACTGTTTTCAATGTTATGTTTTGTTTGTATTCTTCTTTTATTTAGATGTATGTAGGTTGACCACATACATATGTAATTTGATTTTTACTTTACGTCCTTGCTATTTCTTGCAGATCCTCGGTGACATACATAAAAAATTTAGAAAAGTTCCAAAGATGAAAATAATTTTTTTTTAGTAAAGTTTCTTACACCTCGGTCTGCAAAATCTTCAGCCGTTGATGAGATCGCACAGAAAACTAAAAATATTTATTTTATTTTATTAAAGCTTACATAATAACAAATTATTATACAAACTAAAGAACGCAGCGCTAGCATCATAGGCTTTCGGCTGAACTAAAAATATATATCATTAACATGTAGTACTAATTTTAAATAGAATACTGTCGAATTTCTTCACATTTCATTTAATAGTTCTTGAGTCATTTGCTATTTTCTGTTATTTTTGTTTGTAACGAAAAAAAATAAATTTCAATAAAATATTGTTTCCTGCTCAGATACATTACCTTTGATAAAAGACAGTGAACTAATAAGTGCTACGATAAATCTGCTTCAGTATTTTCAAGTACTGGTTTGCTGAATTCCATCGCATCGCCACCAGTACAACTGATGTACCCTGGCCAGAAAGACCATAAGAGCCAGTAACGGCAGAAAACATAATGGAGATATCTGAAACTTTGTTGCCTAACCATAAAATTAAATGAAGTTGTTAGTTAACAGTATTGGCATCTCAAAGGAGCTAGAAGATTATACCACGCACGAATTTTTACCTGTCAGGGTTCACGATTTTTGCATATCAATCGAAAAGGCAATCGTGTTCGATTTTCAAAGAATAATCTGGCACTGATCAAGTGTCGTAAGAGCGAATTTGTGACAAAAGAGGAAGCATGGATACGTCATTATACATCTGAATCAAATCAGGAGTTCGCTGAAAGAATGCTGCCGGTGAAAGTCATCCAAAGCGTTCGAACTCAAAGCAGCTGGTCGGCAAGGTTTTAACCAGTTTTTTTTTTGGGATTCGCAAGCAATTATTTTCATCAAACACTTCGAAAAAAAAATAAAACAATTAATAAACTATATTACTGTGCGACCAAAGTTAGGTCATAGACCATGTAGTACTTCCAGTATCCGAAACACTGACAAACCACACCAAACCAAACAATTTAAATTAAATTATGAATCCCCTATTACTATCAGATCATAAAATCATTTTAACTGAGCTTTAGTTACATTTCGCTTTTACGAAATACAAAGTATAGAAAAAAAAAAATCCGAAAATAAAGCCATCGAATGGCAGCTTTCTTATTAATATGTATATAAACCCAAAAGTATAGGCATCGAAAGATCGAGTTCTTCTACTTATGAGGATTGCTTTTAAATTTCGGGGTTAGAGAACAAAAGCAAAATGCAATCATTGAAAATCACTTTACTGTTTTTTCAAAATATTCTCCATAAAGATGTACACACTTTTGCATGCGTTTGAACCAAATTTCGAACTACTTTCGCCACTCGGCAATAAAAAGAAGTCATTCGGTGCCAAGTTAGCACTATATGGTGAATGACTAATCAAATCGATGTGTAAGAGCTCGAATCCCCGTGGTGAAGAGTAATCCGTCTTCGGCGATTCGTTTTCCTGACTTCTTCAAAGACATCTGGCACCACTGTTGTTTTAGTGGTATGATTGCAACATGTCCAGTTTTCCCAAAAAACAGCATTTGCTTGGAGGTGCTTCGTACGCGAACAACTTTTTTTGGCCATAACTTCGGTTTGCAAAATTATTTTTAATTATTTTAAAATACAAAATGTGTGAAAATAATCATAAATTTAGGACCAATTCACTTTTGCTAGATATGACCACCTTTTGCCTTAACTATGGCCTTGAGACGGTCAAAAAACGAATCGCAAGTTGCCCGAATGTGATTTGCCGGTATTTTGGTCCACTCACGGACTATGGCTTTCTTTAGCATCTCGAAACTGGTGTATTTTTTACTTCGGACCTTGCTCTACAAAATGGCCGAGAGAGAATAATCCATTGGATTCGCATCCGTTAAATTCGAGAGCCATTGTGTGGTCGTAATGAAGTTCGGAACGTTTTTTTTCAGCCATTCTTAGTTCACTCGCGCTTTGTGAGACGGTGCTAAGTCTTGTTGAAACATCCATGGTTTGCGACCAAAATATTTGTTTGCTCACGGTTCAAAGCAGCCTCCAGAACACTTTCCCGATAATATGTCGTATTTACCTTGACACCACGCTCGATGAAAACAATTGGAGAGCGCCCATCTGCGGTGGCAGCGGACCAAACCATTATATGTGGTGCCCAACCGATGACTTAGATACTCGTATGAACGGTCGGTGGGGTTTATTTTATCGTTTTGAGAGTTTATGAATTGCTCAATTGCAAAAATTTTTGATCGCTTTCGGCCAGACGAAGCAACTGCTTTGCTCTCTCAACTCTTACTTGTTGCTGCTTCTTTGTGAGATCATGGGCTCTTTGTAACTTGTAAGGTTTGACCTTGAGCTTATTTTTTTATACATTTTCAGTTCTTTAGCCATTTGATTGGCACTTCGTCGTGGATTTCGCTCAATTCGCTTCTTCACTTTCCGAACCATCCCACGTGACGTTGCAATCTTTTGATGATCACCTCCATGGCGTTTTGCGATGCTACCAGTGTCATTGTAACGAGTGATGGTGCGATAAACAAAAACTTTATTCACATTAAGGTGTTTGAGCTCACGAACAAGTGCTGGTTGTGATTTTCCAGCTAAATATAAAGCAATCACACTATTACGTTTAAATTCCATCGCTGAACACTTTTTTCCGTTCACTTTGGCAAAACGGGCCTGTTTTTGAGCGATTCACATATTGTGTGTGATTCAAAGTGAGCAAATTTTTTACATCCAAATGTTCATGCAATATTGAATGTGTGCTGGTCCCATTAATGCCTATAGTTACATATCTCAATCTCTCTATAGGTCACATGACGATGTTACAATACCAGTTTACGCCCAGCATCAATAGTTTCCGGAACAATAACTGATTTTGCCTTCACAAAATGTGTCTTAGAGTGATCTACGACCTTAATTGGGTTCCCATAACACCGATAAACACTAGTATTTGATAGAGCTTCATCCCAAAAATTAAGTTGTTCGATTCACTATTGCTGAGTTAACCCCCTCGAAAGTTGTAAAAATAAATCGCGCAAAAATATTCGCCATTTATTTACATTTTGGCTGAGAAGAATATTTTAAGTTACTGTGAACAACACAAATAGCGCTCATATGTAAAAACGTTCTGAGCATGTATACCATAAAAAATGTCGAACTTTAAAAAAGGCAACCTACGTACGAGTATGTCGTCACAATGTCTAACCTAAAAACTGTCCACATTGCTTTCAGACATTCATATGGCCTTCCAATAAGCAGTTAAGCACTTAAAGCTACAACTACAACAAAGCGCAATATGTATTTTTAGCGAAGCCACTCTGAAAACCGAAAGATTGCAAGTGCAAATAAGAAAAGCAGCAAATCTTGCACGGGTGGTAATCAACAGAAGTCATATTTATTTCGATTGAACGGACTTGCTAACGCAACAGCGCAACAAACACGAGCCAAAGTAGCCGAGCAAAGCATTAGCCGTGGGGCAGCATTTATAAGAATCCCACACACACGCACAGCAAGAATGTGTTGCAAGTGCCGCACGACAACAAAACTCCGAAGGCGCTGATAATGTACACATATATATCGTACGATGAGGGGCGGCAGGCGGTTGCGGAAGCGCACTTTAATATACGAGCGCAAACGCCGCACGCCACCAGACGCGTTCGAAGCTTTGGGGATGAATAGCAACAACCTGTGAATATGAAACGGAAATTGAGCCAAGTGGCGTGTCGGTGGCCAGTAAGCGCGCACATACACATGCACACAAAAGCGCGCGCGTCATCAGTGCAGAGTGTTCTATTAATGTTTATTACTTTTGACTTTGCACCGCGGGGGTAGTTTCGCTAACCGCAAGCATGTGAAGCGGCAGGACTCCAGCTGTGCGACGACAACACCCACAATTGCTGGCATGGCATGGAAGGCTGTAAAACACCCGCGCGCATTTTGCACAACCCACAACGATTCGACGCGCTGCAAGCACGCGCACATCAACACACACACGCGCGCACACGAAGACGTCATTCAACGCACGACAACGTCATCGAGAATTCGACAAATATGCTTTGTTTGTTTATTTGCAGATATGAAATTCTACCACTGCCCCCTCATACTCAGCGCCCAAACACCGCGTCAGTGTTTAGTTGTATGCGTGTGTGGGTGTGCATGTTCTGGCTAATTTAATCGCAGCAAATTGTTCGGCAATCTGCGTTGGATTAGCGGCGCCAACACGAAAAGCGATACATTTGTTGCAAACTGCAATCTGCCTCAGAGCCGGGACACAGGGCGCGTGGAATTGTGGGGCGGACAGTTGCGCCTTGTTTTCCTATCACGCGACACGCCCACAGTTTGTAACACTCGCTATGCCGCTCTCCGTAAGTCGAAAATATTCATAAGCTGCTCGAATGTATGTATTAAGTATTGGCGTGTTTGTGTGCGTGTGTTCGTGTGAATAAGTATTAGTTGCGAGTACTTTGTATTTTATCGCCGGAACGGCGCAATTGGATTACGTTACCGAAATGCGTTAGGAAGGAACTTTATTTTATTATTGTAATCATGTAATAATAATCATTTACGGTAACCGTGGGTGGGTGCAGGCATGTGATTGAAATGAGGTTGTGAGACAGTAGGAGGTTTTATCATATTCCACTAATCCAAAATTAATAGTGCTCGACCGTTGATAAATGTTTATTATAACTATTTTGTGAAACAATGGAAGGGCGGTAATAAAAATTAGTCGATACTACTATTAGAAAAAGTAAATAACAATAACAAAAATTAAAAGAAAGAGACTTATGAAGTTATATTTAAGTACTCACTTCATGTACAAATACCGGGTGATCCAAGTAGAGGTACTTTTTTCAATGGCCCTTTTTTTTTGTTAGATCACGTTCCCAGGGTCGTTCCCAGCTGTTATTTCAATATAATATTTTTTCAATATTTTTTGGAAAGACCTGAACAACGTCACAAATCGTTCAACTTTCTCTCGAAACTTACGTTCTGTAAAGAATGTGTTTCGCGGATCTTGGATAAATTGGACCGAATAGACGCACGCAGTGAAGAAAACATAGCAGTCAGAAACAGCTGAAACAATCAACTTGCGATTTTCACCCCACCGTCTTAAATAAATTTGTCAGAAAGTGATAGAAGAGATATTGGAAAATAATTTCGATTTTTAAGTTACTCTGAAGTGCAACTTTTTCCAAAAAAAAAATACTTTTTTGGTAATTTTGTCTAAAATCACGATTTTGGCTAATATTTCGGAAATTACCCGTGAAAATCTATTTAATGATAAATTGTTCTGCTTTGTGGGTTTGGGATAATTTTAAGCAGGAAAATCGTGCCCATCGCCAGTAAACTTTTTACAAAGGTCCTCCAGAAGTCCGGGAATTCAATTTTTTTTTTTTTTAAATAGGCGTATGTATACTTATATTTCTATTTTTAATATGTATGTATTCAATAATGTCGGGACGGCGCGTACGCCATTCCCGGCTACCAAAAATTACACGCACGAGCTATTCACATTAGGAATAATCGCAGAGGTCAACCTAATCGTAGTGCAATGACAAGGTCTCGCTCCGGAGGAACCGCCTTCATGATCACGGTTAACCTCTACGCCAGGTAAGTATGCTTTTCTCCGCTCAAATCAAAGTCCTTAAGAAGATCGTCACACAAAGTGGTTGAGAATTCATGTCAAAAGGATACGCGTAAAGGAGAAAAGGCATTCAGATCAGAGAAACGAATGCATGCAGATATACCTGGATTGGCATGAGTGCAGTGATATGTAGGTATTCAAGTTGTAAGCATACTCATGTATACATAATTTATGTGGCGTGTAAATGAATTTATTACAAATATAATATTGTATATACATTATGAATTACATAAGCATATGTGTACATATTATTTTATTTGTCTTTTAAATTTATAAAAAAATCATGAAATGAAAGCTGTTATTTATTTAGTTGCTTAATATGCTGCTAACGCTTCTGCACATAGCCTCGAATATGTATTGTACATATGTATGTATGTATATAAAAAAATATTTTTTCGTTCGCTTATCTTTTTGGAGCACACTTATTACATAATGCTCACTTATTTTGGCTTATTCCAAAAATGGTCACACAATTGACGTAATTGCTGTTGTAGGAGTCTCGCCCATAATGGAAACTTACTCGCCGACATTATTTGACCACTTATATGTACAAACACATACACACTTCTATTCGGTAACATTTTTATCGGAAATTTTCGCAAGAAATGCTTTAAAAGTCACTTTTCATAGTAGGAACGTGAATAAAGTTAAATAGATATATGTATGTATACATACACATATGTATATATAATACATACGCCTATAAATGCTCGCCTGCTGCTGAATTTCAAATCAATGCGCCCCAATGGCCATTACAGAAACTAGTTTCTTTTCTGAGGCAACGCACAAAATCGAAATACCTGTAATATTGCATAATAATAGCCATTCATTTGACACCTGTCGCTTAGAAAATTGCACGTTTGCAATGGAGAATGTGCACCTAACATACATATGCATGATGGCTAATATTAGTTCGATTGATTTACTCACATTTGTAATTTTGCAACAATTTGTGCATTCAAAATTTGTTTTCAATTTAACAGTTACATATGTATGTGAAAGCAATAACAACGCATTGTATGTAAGTAAATGCATTAGGGTGAGCGACACATACATACATATGTATATATACAAGGTGTGTTCCAAAGTAAACAGGACTTTTTTAATCTAGCGCCCCCTGGTGGTGCCATCCATATGTCGACTAATGTGTTAGAATCTTTATCGATTGTCCAGTGAGAATTTCATGACATTTTATAGATTGGAAGTGAAGTTATTTCGTTTTAAGTGTTTGTGTTTGTGTTATCGGTGGGAAAATGAGCTTCGAACAAAGAGCCAACATTAAATTTTGTTTTAAAAATGGTAAAACTTTTACCGAAAGGTTTCCCGTAGCAGAGTGCACGAGTGGTTTCAACGTCTTCAAAGTGGTCGTGGGGACATAAATGACGACTAACAAGTGGGCCAAGCAAAATCCGTGATCACCGGAAATCCCATCGAAACTGTGCGTAAATTCATCAAAAATCATCATTAAAATTCATGGAAATGGAATTGAACATCCCCAAAACATAGATTTATGGCATTTAGACCGAACATTTGGGCTTACAAAAGGTGTGTGCACAGTTTTTTCGGCACAAATTGACTGACGACCAAAAATTGCTGAGAATCCAATATTCGAAGGCGATTATTTGACCAAAAATCACATTTCAACTATTAACCACTCCCCATTTACATCTGATATAGCATCGTGCGACTTATTCCTTTTCGGGAAAATGCGTGTACCCATGAAAGGAAAACGTTATGCAAACGTAGAGCCCATTCAAAAGGCTTGCAACGGCATACTGGCGGCCATACCGGGCAACGAGCTAAAACACTCGTTCGACATGCTTTTGGACTGTGCAAAAAGCTGTACTGAAACAGAAGGAGACTCTTTTGAATAAAATAAATTGATTTTGACGAAAAAACAATTTTTTTTCTGTTTTTTTTTTTAAGTCCTGTTTACTTTGGAACGCACCTTGTACATAAGCTGAAATCCAGTTGACAGTCTGTCTGTTCATCTATCTGTCCGTGCAAGCTGTAACTTGAGTAAAAATTGAGAAATCTTGATGAAACTTGGCATGTAGGTTCCGTTCAAGTTCGAAGATGGGCGTAATCGGACCACTGCCACGCCTACAAATCGGCATTAACCAAAAACACATAAAATGTCAAAACTGAGCACTAAATTAAGATATAATGCTGTAATTTGATACAGAAGACAGAGAGAAGCTACAACAACCAAATTTACTGAGTACAAATTTTATAAGAATTTCTACCGACAATGTTAAAAAGGATGAAATCAGTGGATAACACTGCTCACTCCCTATATAACGGTACTATTAAAAACTACTAAAAGCGTGATAAATCAAAAATAGGCATTAAATTTTACCATCAATATGGTATGAGAGAGTTTTGTGGGTGCTGGTGCGTAGATTGGACGATGGGTGTGTGACCACTTACTTTTTGATGAAATCCCATATCTCGAGACCCGACCAACCGATTTTGACAAAACTTAGTACGTGGCTGTCTTCTTACATTCTAATGCCACTTTGTTATAACAGACCAAATCGGACAGCCACCACGCCTACTACCCATATAGCACAATTTCAAAATCCATGTGATTCTTTCACAAATCAAGATGTAATTAAAAAAACGAAATAAAATTTTGCAGTAGTAATTATCTTCAAGTATGCCACCTTATGAGCAAAAATTGTTTAAATCCAATAAAAACTGTTCAAGCCGCTAGGTGCCGAATATTTGGACCCGGTACCCGGTATAGTTGACTTTTGATCCAAAATGTCGGTCAATGTGGGATATATAAAACTGGATTTAAGGGATAATCCTTCTCTTATAACGGTGTGTCTGTGTGTGTGGCATATATCGGCCAATATGTAAGTTACCCCAATGAAAACAAGAGAGCGTATTTTATTCAGTGTATATTTGTGCCTAAAATAGATAAATTTGAGCGTAAACTTGGCCTAGCTCCTATAAAGCAAATATTAGGATTTTAGAACATCCGGCTGACTTTACTCTAAATAATTGCTTTTACACCATACCACCTTTTTCACCTTAAGTATTTGCCTTGCTTTGATTCTTGAAAGTTTCAAGAATATAAAATGTTCAAAAAACATTTTTTAATATTTTCTGTGCCTATCTACCTGCATTACAGTTGAACTTCCCTAACTCAAAACACCATAATTCACAAAACAATTTCGTGTTATTGAGATTTAGAGTTATGGAAGGAAATTTGACTTCGACTGCCAACTCAAGAGTTTGAGTTTTGGAAGGAAATTTGTATAAAATTTGACTTCTATTGTCAATACAAGAGTTTTGTAGAATTTCAATTTACAGCAGTTCGAGTTATGGAAGTTCAACTGTAAATTACAACTCGCTTTAGAAAAATTGAGGCCACTCCAAGTGGACAGAAAACACGATGCAGTTATCATACTATGAAATCTAATCCAATTTTTTTGTTTGCAAGAAATAGTCTTACCAAACTTGAAACTGTAACAACCCAGATACGTGGAAATTTATCTAATGACTTATGAAATCTTTTCTAACCCCATTAAAATACAACACAAAAAATTACAAAATCAGGCTACATATTTAATGTACATATCAAGATCTAAGTGTATGATGTAAGCATGTACGAGCCTTGTAATGCCTTGAGACGCTTTACGCATTAAATTAGTCATTGCGCAGTCGCAGCCGCCAGCACCAGCAAACAGTCCCAAACAGTAACTAAAACAACCGCTTCAGCACTTCAGTTAGTCCCCCGGCTAGTTGGTGCAACTGCACTGTTTCGGGCGTCTAAACGACTAACCAACTGACCGTGCGAACGACTAAGCGGTTGCGGCGCGCATGCGCAGACACTTTCATTCACGTTGCATACCAATGCGACTGACTTTTCGTGCGCTTTCGGTTTGTGTTGCGCATACATATTGCGAATTCTGTTGATATCTCTACGGGTTTCGCCGAAAACGTGCCGCTGCTCAGCCGAGGTTACTGCAATCGGCAAACGGTACCTAAAGTCATAGCATTACAATAATAATAATAAAACCTACAAACATGCAACAGTACTTATTTACATATTTAAAGCAAAGCAGCATGTAAGTATAGATGTGTGTATGTGTGTATGTATGCATGTATCTGTTTATATGCGTGGTGTGGCGCTGGGTACGACGAACGTGTTCGCATTTATGGGCCAAGTTAATCAACTTTTCAATTGGGCACACTGTAGACAAATCTATATGGTGTAACTATGTACCACTGTATACAAGTACATACATATGCACATAGTTATGTAAGACTGCATAAATAACTGCATAGTGCTGTGGCTGTGGCCGCTGCGGTTTTATCTGCGGCTTTAGCGCTCGTTGTGAGACTGGCTTGTTGACTTCGCACCGTTCGGCTATTGTTCACTCAAGTGTGTGTGTGTGCGTGTGTGTTCAGCCACTGGTGGGCATTGTCAGTAAGCCCTACTTTAAAGCCTAAATATACACATAAATATGTATGTATGTGCTTGCAGCAAAAGCGCTTGCCACACATCCGTACTACATTTGTAGAGCAAATTTATTTGTATAGCGGCACACAATAGCGTTGCGTGCTGTCGAAATCATAGACAATTTCCAGTTCGGCCAAATTCACACGCCGCCAAAACAATAAAATCTCTGCTGATTATTGCAAAATCGACTGGCAATTGGCCAACACTTGCTTTGAGTATGTTCACAACTGAATTTACCGATACCGAACGCCATTGTGTGCAGTACGGATTAACGCATTTGTGTATTTACATATAAATCTATATTTGCCTTTATTCCTACATAAGTACATACATACATACATATATATTGACTTATTTACGCCCCTACATAGATATGCCCAATTAAAACGATTACAGTGTAGACACCAAAACTAAGTTTTTGGTTAATTTTCGTACTAGTTTACTATATTCCCATGTTATCGATTTAAAAAAATACAATTTATCGTTTTAAATATCTATACTTTTTTGAATTATCACTAAAACTATATTTACATATAGTTCCATAAATATCGATAACTTTTCCAGAATATCGATATATAAAGATTATCGATTTTTTAATTATATATCAAAATTTTAAATAAATTAATTTCTTATCGGTTTCCTAATAATCATTATAAAATTTTCCAGTTTCTGTTAATAACAATTCATTTAGATTCATACATAAATAGTGTTTTTTTATCCAAACTAGCTCTTATAAAATTTTAGAAAAAGTACCCGATTGTATATCTAATTCTGAACACCGAAAGTAATATATTGAAGGCATAAAAAATCTTAAAAAAAACTATCGATACCTAAGTAGTACGATATTTCGATATTATATATCCGATATTTTGAAATCGATAATAATAAAAAAAAACATTTAGTATATAAAATGTGTTAGTTTTTCGTACATTTCTATAAAGGTTCAGCTACTATATAATTTGTGTCTTAAAAAAAGAACTATCGATTCTCAAGTAGTTTGATATTTCGATATAATATATCGAAATTTATTTTCGACTTTTTCATCCCGAATATAAATTAATTTGATATAAATGTTCAATGCACAATTTTACAAAAGAAACTATCAGAATCGGAGTTAACAGTAAAAGAGAGCCGAGACAAAAAAAATCGTGCCAAAGTCGCTCAAAAATCAAGGTCATGTTGATTGTTTCCTTCGATTAGCGTGGTGTTATGCATTATGAATTCCTTCCAACTGGTCAAAAAGTCAACAAGGAATATTATTTGAACGTTATGCGTCGTTTGCGTAACGCTATCCTCCTAAAAAGCCCGGAATTGTGGAAAGACAATTCTTGGTTTTTACACCACGATAAAGCACCATCCCATACTGCCCTCGTAATTGGTGATCATTTCGCCAAAAACTCAACCCATATCGCTCCGCAACCACCGTATTCACCTGATCTGGCGCCGTGCGACTTCTGGCTGTTCACCAAGCTCAAAAGACCGCTCCGGGTACACCGTTTTTATACGAGGAAATTCAAGCCGCAGCGAAGACGGAACTGAAGGCCAACCCGGAAAGTGACTACAACCAGTGTTTCGAAGATTGGAAAATCCGTTGGCATCAATGCATTGCATCGGCAGGGGATTACTTTGAAGGGGATAAAATTGATTTGAAAGAATAAATAAAGAATTTTCAAAATAAATACAATGTTACCTTATTTTTTTGGCACAGTGGTATGTATACATTTCATAGGGTATCCGACGTTTTCTCTTACTCTTGCAAACTTCGTGTTAAACTTAATCTACTCGGTTCAAGGTCCGAATATAGATATTAACCAAGGATACCCATAAGTACCATATATTCGTATGTATCAGCACAACTACACTTACTCGCACAACTACACTTACTCTGTGAGATAGCTAATACATACAATATGATTGTTATTATTAGGTGGCAGAGGCGATAACTTCTTGGATTTTTCTGTTCACATAAATAGTTTATCTATTGGAGCTTATAAGGCTAAAGTTTAACAGAACTTACTCACATAATTAGAGGTCATCTAGAATTCTAAGTTATTATCATAAATACCACCAACATTTTGAAGCCAAATCTCAATTACATTTAGTAAAAGCGAAAGTTCTACCTTACGGAACAACTCCGAATTACTGTCATTTCATTCAGCATATTGAAGAAGCAGTTGAAGTTAATAAAAATACCCAAAAGGGAGGTCTTACACGACAAACTGAGTTCATTTTGAAAAATAAAATTTCTTAATTGGCAATATAAATAAATTAAACAGTAAGATTTTACAAAAACATAATCTCTAATTAATTAATTTATGAAAATGATTAAAATGCCTCGAAACTCCTGTAATTAAACGTTTCAAACGAAATGTGTGAATTTCACCGCCTCATTTAAAAATCAATTTTTGCATTTAACCTGTTTACACGAATAAACCATTACATGTATACATACATATATGTATGTATATAATTTATGCACGATATTTTAGAAAGTATATGCTATATGTATGTAAGAACGTACTGATATAGTATATACATCCGTACATTCACATGCGATGTCGATTACATGAACTGTATTCGTGTCAAGCCAGTACAAAATAAGCTGAAAACACTTTTTAGGCTAATAACCTCACATTGTTGAAAAAAAGAGCGAAGACAAAGCAAGTCAACAAAAGCACAAAACCAACAACAATGGTTCGATTATATGTGGTGATGGCTAATTTTAGATTACCGGCTGTGCATAGTTTGCTGCCAAGGCTTAAATTTGTACAATTTCGAAAAGAATTAGACAGCAAGAATAGTTTTAATAAAGACTGGTTTGTTGGATATTAAGATTTGCTTGTTATGGTTTTAAATAGATATGTTTTTTTTATTTTATTTTTTTTTTTTATAAATGTGAATATTCATATTACTGTATATATTATTATTATTATTTTTATTCATATTATGATCATATACATATATGAAAGGGTATGGATCTAGGTCATTCTCTCTTATTTCTCAATTAAAAATACATGATTTTAGAAACGACAAAAATAATAATAAAACTGCGTACAATCTCAATGTCGCTGTAATCTAGCACGAGTCTGCCGAAGTAGTGAAGGCGAGCAACCTTTGATTTAATATACTTTCAAAGAAAATAATCCAGAGACTTTAAATCGCATGATTTGGGCGGTAATTTTTGGAAATCAATTATTCACATTATTCAGCACATAGACTAAGGCTACAAAGCTATTGTAAGACTTCTGCTCTACGGTGCAGTATTATGCTGGACAAGCGTACGGAAATCCACCTACCGGAAGTCAATGGAAAGGGTTAAGAGACCCGCCGGGAGCTTTAAGAACAACTCCACGGCGGCTGTTGGACTGGTACTCAACCTTCCTATAGAACTCTCCGTTAAAAATCGGCGGGACGACTACTGGCTGCAGGAGAATTTATATGTAGAACCTTCGGGCATAGCTCGGTGGGCAATTGCGGTTTGGCAAACACCGACTACATGATCCCATTTTTCAATTGGAAAAGAAGGATCAAAGTGAACATAAAAGGTGGACTTAAAGGCATGTTAGCTATGCGCAAAATTCTAAACATTGATACGGATGGCTCGAAAATGGACGATGGGGTTGGTGCAGGAATATACTTTCCAAAGTTAGGCATAAGACAGCCTCTTAAGTTACCGGACTACTGCAGTACATTACAGGCTGAGGACTTTGCTACTGCGAAAGCCGCAGAGCTGGCAGCTAATGCACCTGTAGGCAATTCCAGAGTCAACATCTACATAAACAGCCAAGCAGAAATCAAGGCAGTAATCTCGTATCGCATATCAGACAGAAGTGTCTTCGGAAGCAGGACAGCAGTATAAAGTGTCAACAGAAGCCAGCAACTTCACTTCTTCTGGGTACCAGACCAAAAATGTATTGAGGGCAATGAAATGGTGGACAAGAGTGCCAAGAATGGTGTACGGCTAAAATCATGCGCAAATCGACGTTAGGACTGTAGGAACATGGTCAGAGTCCTAACTGACACATACGACCGCAGAATGGGGCTGACAGATCGAAAAAACTGCACGAAATATCTAGACAAGGCACTAAAGAAACAATGACGCATCTCTTGCGCACTTGTTCCGCATTGGCAAGACTGCGCTGCGCTGGGATCCCCACGGTATAATAGACTGAAGAAGTTATCAATAATATGACCGCAGACTCTTTTAAAATTCGCGTCAAGCACAGGCATAATAAAGGCATACTTCTTATAGATCTAGTAAGAAAACTCCCTTTGGTATCGAAATGGACTAAAACTGGTCTATGCATGGCTTATTGGCCTACTAGATTTACCTAACCCAACCTATACCATAGTGCTAGATTGAGTAAGAAGAAGTCAGAAAATTGTAATGAATTCTAATTAGTGATTACATTCCACCGGTCATGTATAATCATTGTGCGGTTATGTGGAAACAATCATACAACCTCTGTCATTTTTTTCGAGAAACTGAAGAAACGTTACTTTAACTGACTACATAAACGCATAAATATGCCAGCTTTATCAAGTTCCTCAACTTTTAATAATTTCTATTTAATTGTATAAATAGTCGTTTGTACATACATACATACTTATGTATTCAATAATAAGCGGTATCTAATAGCATTAAGTTTTGTAATTCTCAAACCGCAATTTTTTTATGTTTTTCTTTGTTTAAATTATAATATTTCAATTTTCCGCTTAAACAACCCACAAATTTGCTTCACCAAAAAAATCAATCACCAATCATAGAATTTGATGTTACGCAACATTATGCCAGCAAAAGTCGCTGACCGAGCTTTTAAAATGCTTATAATTTATACAAAATTGCCGGTTCTGTCGGCACAAGCATTTCAGCAAATATACAAAATACAAACAAACATATGTGCTTGAGTATCTATGAATGTATGAACGAAGCAGAGAATCGCATGGATCGGTGATTGCCATTAAAATCTATATGGGAGCATTGAACTAGAAATCCGGATCAGAATATAAACTGAAAGAGTTATGAAAATATCCGCATAGGCAGTTAGTTACAGCTTTCAAGCAATAAATAAACCCCTAAACAGCGAGCCTGGCACGAGCATTCGCTATTTCGTTGATTAATGTCCGCGATTAAGTGTTTACATTCCTCTTACTCACGAATGTTGATGCTCGTTTACGTAAGCTTAAGCAATCAACTAATCACTTTTTATAATGATTACTAATGAGATCAAATAAAATTCTGGAAAATTTCGAAATTTCTGCAAATGTATTTTTTTTTATAGGATTTTCATATACAATAAAAATCGATTTTTATTTTATTTATGTGCAAATATGCGAATATATGTACATTAAGGTGCGTTTCATATCGAACAAAGCATTTGTTTTAAATTTTTTATTTCTAACTAAATTTCGTTTGCGGAATCGCTCCAAATGTTGGAAAGGCCTAACAGTGATTCAATTTTAACAAAAACACAAGCCTACGAGTGGTACAAAGCCTTCAAAAACGAGATGTTAAAGACATGCCTCATTCTGGACGACCTTCGATCTCTTGATGGTTCTTGAAAATCGTCAGACAAGTGTTAGAGAGATGGCAAGAAAGCTCGACATCTCTCGTGAGTCTGTTTGAATAATTTTGATGAATATTTTAGGTATGAAAAGCGCTCTGGCTCGACTCGTCGGGAGAAAGCTGATTTTCTTTTTCAAAAAGAGTACAGCAAACAGGACTCTATAGATAAGTATGCTTGATCGTGCGAATTCTGCTCCCACCGATCAGACACGGTTTTATGAGTCTGACTTGTAAAGAAGTCAACCATCATCAATATTTCAATATTTGTGATTGGGTGCATCATGAATTTTTCCGGATGGGACAAATGGTCAATAAAGCGTTCTATTTGGCCCTATTGAAGCGTTTGCGTGAGAACATCCGTCGAAAATGGCTAGAATTGTGGAAGACAGTTCATGGATTTTACACTCTGCCACGATTGTGATCGAATTTAAAACCAAAAATGGCGTGAATACCATCGATCAACAACCGTATTCACCAGATTTGACTCCATGTGATTTTTTCTTGTTCCCCAATCTGAAATTGCCGCTTTGCAGAGTTCATTTTGAGTCAAAAGAGAAGAGATAAAACAAAACTCGCTCAAGGATATGAAAGCCGTCCCAGAAAGTGCTTATGAAAAGTGTTTCGAGGACTGGAAGAATCGTTGACATACGTGTATTACACCTTTGGAGGCGGTTAAATAAATATTCATGAATAATTAAATATTCTGAATTTTATTTACAATTTGTGGGTACTTTTTTGTCACGGTTATTCTGAGTTTCTAAACTGTCACCCTAATGTGTGCATCAATATAAAAAACACTAATAATATCAACTATTTTTCTAAGAAACACAACTTTCAACTTTAGACAACGTTAGCACGCTAGATGGCAATCTATGTCAAATACGTTCCGTTTCACTTTTTCGATTGTGTTAATTAATTTTTTTTTCGTGTCACCTGCCACGACAATGAAGCTGTTTCTTAGTGAGTACCCCCGCAATTAGCGGTTAACTAAAACAGTCGGCGCAAGTATCGACTGACAGCCGGATGCTGTTGACAGACTTTTTGGGTCGTTCGCGCGCCAATAAGCACCAACTTTCAAATTAATACTTGCACACGAGATGTTTGTAACTGTAAATATACATGCCTGTACATATTTAAAATAAAATTGATTTAAGCGAACGTGAGTGTAAGTGCTAATAGGCGAAATAAATATGCAACATCTTCAATGTTTATTGGCTCGCTTTAGCTGACGTCTGTCTCCTGTCCTGTCTCCTGTGCTGCATTACTCATTTAATTGCTTCGCAAAGCAGACATACAATAAGTGGAAGAGTGAAGTATAATTCTTCGTTGTTGATTTTTGCATTTAACAGTCCCTTGAAGTATTTTTATGAGGAAATCTCAAACAAAGGTGTGCTGCTGCTAGCATGTTTGCACTAAAAATATTGGTTTTGTTAAAAGTAGTAATGTTTTTAAAATAAATAAAAATAAATAAAATTTAAAATAAACATTTTTCAATTATTATGCCACAAAAAATATTTTAATATTTGTGTTCAATTTGCATAATTTTTGCTCATCTGCTGAGCACAAGTAATGAATAGATTGGCGCGATCAATTGTGATCAGTTGAGCCAGCCAGTAGCGATCTGTGTTGGCTCAGAAGTCATCTATAAAATTGACTCTGCGATATTTAAATATTCCAGAATCGAACAAAGAATGTTCTTACGAATGATAGTAAACATTCTCCATTTAATTTGAAGTTTTTGTGGTTTCTCTTTAAAAAAGTAGGGAACCTCGAAATGGATCATGGATCATATGGACAAAGAATGGATACAATTAGATTACTAAGCTCGGCAAAGCAGTAAATTGTTTCATTAAATCGATGTAAACACCCTCAAAAGTACTCCATTATCGTGGCCAGTAGGAACCGTCTAATAGCACTAGCCGTCGTTTTTTGTCAAAACTTCTTGCGCACGTGACAATCAGCAATCGTCAACAAGCAGTTCATATACGACTAAAGCGTTCGAATAACTTGAACTAAGTTGTCTAACACTTAGTACCTACTACTTACTGATCCAAACAAAATTAGATCGCCGGGAGAAAAACCCAATTCCGGTATCGTAGTAGCCGCTGTTGTGAGAACTGTTGAGCGAATATGTTCATGTTGTTCAGAATGAGGAATTGTAATAATAAGATCAAGTTTCAGACACGATCAACTTCCGGAAGGTACTGAACGTCATTCAAATGAAGCGTACACCTTCATTGACTCCCTCCCAGTGAATGGCGTACTTGGAATATAAACACCACCTACTTCAAAACTAGAGCACGAGTTGCCACGTAAAACAAGAGTAAGTCTAGCCCAATTCGTTCTGATTATTGTAGCAGATCAAACTCCTACTTATCCAGAATATACCCTAACAAACAAAACACAAGCCCTGCATGCAATGAGTCATCGCATGACACCAATTTATGCGAAGAAGTGTGCCTAATGGAAACAAATCATTCAACTCTCCTCTCCTTATGGTCAGAACCCGTCGAAACAGCTCGTTTCTTGGGCCTACCGTTAAGTGATTTCACTGACAGTTAACTTATTACTTTTCCCCAAGCAGAGTCTGGATATTCGTTACAACAAAAAACAATAGCCTTAGAAACTAGAAAACAAGCGAGTAATATTGGACCTAAACATTTTACATCGGGTAATCGACTTAAATTATTTTGATTTTAGAAAAGCATATTTAGTTTATGATGAGATGTAATCATCTTAACCCCACCTGGCCAACTGGTGCTCTGACCCATTTGAGCCTTCTTCTTTTGACTAGGACTGAAAATCAAACCAAACCAGATTCCTAACAGCTTGATCGGTTTGTTAACCAACATAATGCTTGGACGGAAACAATACATACAAACGATTCTCCGTATGAAAATAGTTCGAAGAATGCCGAAGTCTTTTACTGCCTCAAGTCCATGTAGACAGATCTTTTTGGAGTACATGTCTCTTCATTCATATTAAATAGGTTAAAACTAGAGGGATTTGATACTTATTTGGAACTAAAATAACAGCTTTTGGCGAAGAAAAAAAACGGTAGCAGGCCAAACCACAGTGGGCGGGGTTACAGTTGCAATGTTTCAAAAGGAACATTGAAACAAAAAAAGTCACACAATTTTCCGGTACAGTGCCTATATTTCAGAAGATTTCGGAAGTTTAAAAGGGTAATCACAGAAAGAAACGATTACTTTAGAAACCAAGGTATTATTCCAAGCGCCTTCGCATGAATTATTTTCGCATACTTTCGGAAAATGGTCACAGCACCCTAATAGGACTTGTACTCACACTTATTCCACTTATATTAAACAATAATTACATAATTCTTATTAAGAAAATTAATTCTGACTTACCATTTTGTACAAGACAGCTGAGCAGGACGATGAAGCCGATGAGTATGCAGGCCAACGGCCTATGTAGCACCCTGTAGCTGGAGACAGCTGTAGATGCTGCAATTCGGCTGCGATTCTCACTCGGCGCAGTCGTCGTTGTATTTGTATTCATACTTTCTGCTGCCACTGTGCACATTCCCTGACGAAGCGATTTGTACGCGCGAGCGCGCGCTATATATACGTGCACCATCATCGATTGTTTTAGTAGGCGCGGCGAAACGCGTTACTGACGCGGCGACGAATGCAAAGCGCGCGGCGGTGCGACGGAAGTTTTTGCCAGCAAGAAAAAGGCGAATTAATAAGCGAGCGTGATAATGCAACGAACCACAAGCGGAAATGTTATTAACTGCGTGAAAATAGGCAAAACGGACGATTGGAGTTGAAGTTGGAGTCAGCGGGCGAATTTGTGAGTCGCGCGTTGCTTATGAAATGCGGCGCCTTGAAAAAATGCGCTTCGTTTATGCGTTCGGCATGTATGTACAAACGTACGTTTCTTCTGGGGGCGATTACTTTTTAATTACGCGCTAGCGTTGTTGTTGCTGCTGCTTATGCTTTTCGCCGACTAGCAATGGCGTTAATGATAATGATGGCGGCGACGAAGATGACGACGACGACGACGATGGCAACTTTGTATTCATTGATTTGTTGCCGCTAACGGTTTTTTATTGTTTTTGTGCTTTGCTGTTGCTGTTGCTATTGTTGGTGTTGTTGTTGTTGTAATGTAGTAATAGTAAATGTTTATTTGCCTTCGCACGCGCACATACAAGTCGGAAAAGTTTCACAACCGCGCGGAAACACACACACAGACAAAAGCAAAGCAATTGTAGGCGCGCGCCTACAAGCTCACAAACACACGCGCGCACTCACCAACACCGAACACAGTAAACGAGTGTAGACGAGTGTGGATTTTGCTTCTTTGTTATTTTTCTTTTCGATTGTGTGTGATGTGTGCATGTATTAATGTGTGCGCCTAACGTCCTTTTACTTCAACGCGCCTCCAACTATGCTGCGCGCATATATACAGCGCTTTGTATTTATATACCAGTTATGTTATTGTTGTTGTAAATAATAAATGTTGCGCATATATTGCAATTGTTGTTGCGTTTGCCAGCAAACTTATTGTTGTTACTATTATTTGGTGCTTATGCTGGTGGCTTTTCGGCCATAACCGCTATGTGTTGGCTTATGTATATAAGTTTGTATATATTATATATGTATATATTAACTTTTCGGCGCAGTTATTTAGTCGCTGTTGAATTTTATTCCAATATTTATATTTTGTTTGCAATTTTGGTTATGGTCCTGCTATTGTTGTTGTTTTTGTTATTGTTATGGTCATGCAGCCAACGCTAAGCGCTGTTCGATCCGCACAACTTTACAAAATGGCGCATATGCATGCAGCAATTGTATAATCCTTGAAGTGTATTTCGGTGTAGGAAATTTGCTTTGAGAATTTCACTAATTTTTTCGAACTTTTATTTCAGTTCTCAAAAGTTGTTGCACATAAAATAATTTGCAGTGTTATTTATGCCAACATTTTTGAATATTTTTTTAATTTTTATAAAATTTTTCAATTTCTATAATATTTTTTAGTTTTTATAATATTTTTAATATATCTTTATAATATATATATGTATTTCTTTTTTATTTCATATACAAATATTTTTTTTTTTCATTAATAACATTTTTTTTTATTTTTTTGTTAATTTTAATGATTTAATTATTTTTACTTGGAAAATATTTTTTTGTAATACTTTCTGCTTATATGCAAACGCAAAATTATTGTCGTCGTTGCTTGTAAGGTAATTATTTAATTAATTTTTATTAAAATTTTGGGCTTGCACAGATTTATTGTCGCCGTTTAATACATTAATTTTCAAACAAAAAAGTTGTGTGCTTATATATTATTTATTATTATATACATATAGAATTTATTTTTAATTTTTTTTGTAAATTTATTTTTATTATTAATTTTTTTTCGTTATTGTTTTAGTTATTCGCTTTAATTATTTTTTAATATTTATTATAATTTTTTTAATATTTTTTTTTTTTATTTTTTATTTTTAACATTACTTCACAATTTTTTTAGTTTAAATTATTTTCTGCACATTTATTTGCAGTTATTACTTAATTTCAGATTTTTGTTAGTTTTAATTATGTGCTGTATTTTTTTTGTTGGTATATTTAATCTTTTTTATTTTTTCAGATTTCAAAAGTTTTTCGAATTAATTTTTAATTTTATTTATTTATTTTTTGTTAATATTTCAGCTCTCTCTCGAATATTTTTCATCGTTTTGTATATATTTTTACTTTGCTTTGTCTTTTTCGTTTATTTTATATCTATTTACTCCTTCACCTTGCTATTCCACGCTCCGCAATGCGTTAAACAAAAATTTTCAACATAAACTTAAAAAGTGTGTTCACCAAACGCAGATTATCACTCCATTTCGTTGCTCATCATTGATTTTTTCACAAAAACTTTTCCCAAACACTTTTGCCAGCGTTCAAAAATATTTTTTTTTCAACTTTCCTTAATTAATTCTGCAACATTTTTGCTGGCTGCGCTGCAGAAAAAAACCAAAACTTTTATAATTTTTCACCTTTTTTCCTTAAATTTGCTGCTGTTTACATACACAGACACACACACGCGCGCAGGCAAATGAAAAAGGAAACACAAAAATTTTCAATTAGCAAAACGTCTATGACGATGCTACGCATACGCCGCGATATCCAATACGCTCGTCAGGGAATTCGGTCTCGGACTGAATACCGTAATTCCAACACACCATACAAAATGTCGCTGGAGTCAAAGCTGGTGCTGCCACTGTCGCTGCTGCTGCTTGAACTGTTGCTGTTGCCGCAGTCGCAGCCGCTTTGCTGCTCTCTGCAGTGTCATTACCAGTTAGCGTTGAGCTTAAACTACATTTTCAACAACAACAATGCTTGCGAATACAACAACTTGTCAAGCTCACCACAAGCGCCAGTTGGGCTCCCCCAGCGAGAAGACGCGCGCAGCGCTGCTGTGAAGCTCAGTTGGTTGGCGCTTTTCGTGCTGCTGTCGCCACCAGGCAGGTGTGGTGAATTCGGCGTTGAGCTCCACACTAAAAAAGCTCCAGCGCGCTGCGTATGCCCTTCCAGCAAAAAGTCAAAAATAATAACAGCAAAACGTAAAAAACAAACAACAATAACAAATTCACATAGTACAAAAAGTCGTTAACTCCAAAACAAAGCAACCTGCAGAATTTCTATGCAGCGCCGCAGAGAAAAAAAAAATAATTAAACTTAATCGTCCAACCTGCTAATGCTGCTGCTGTGGCCGGTGTTTTTGTTGCTCTTCTATTTTTGGCTGTTATTTCCGTGGTTATTACATATTTTGTTTTCGAAAACCCAAAAACAACTAAGAAAGGCTTAAGCTCAACCGAAACCGAAAATGAATGCTCTGCTAAATTGCAGTAAAGCTAGTGGTGTAAATGTCTCGAAATGTCTGTACAATTATTAAATAAGATATAGTAAAACGATATTCATAATTTTGCACTAAATTGAGGGTTTTGTTTAGCATAGCATAGTTGGCATGATCTAATTCAGATCAAATATGCACCATTTTGTCAGAACGCCATTTTGATGATAAAACCACTACAATAGAAACTCTCAGCTTTAGTTATTGGCAAAAAATTGAAGCAGTCGATGTTCGCAAGCTTCTCTTCATGCCAATTTTCCAACAACAAAATAATACATCAAAGTCAGGAACAGTTAGTTAGCACTTCGTTATATGTCGGAGATGCTAATGCGTCACTATTGTTATGTCTATCCTGGCATTGTCTTGATGGACCACAAATCCGGGTCGCTTCTGAGCAATTGCTTCCTTCCGCTAGAGTGGAGAGTACAAATGTGGACAGTACACTTCCAAATCTGAGTTTGAACGCAGTGCACCAGCTCGTATTAAATGATGTACTACTAATTCCATCAAATCTCAGCAATTCCAGACACAATCCTGGCTGGGCTCATGGCAATTCGAGCTGGACCGCTTTCACTTGATGTTGTCATAATAGGAATCCACTTTCAGTAACCAGTAACCACCTACTCAAAAAATGGTTGGAGTTAGTTATTTGAAGGTGAAAATTTTCGTTATCTCAAACCCACACACTGAGCTTCGTTTTGTTTTCAGCCTTAATTAAATATTGGGTAGTCGAAAAAATCTTTTCGTTTTTTGTCAATCGTATATCTCTAGTGCTACCAACCACATTGTGTCATGTCATATAGTATTGGAAAGGTGAGATTTTAGGCTTCATTTAACCAAAACAATAATTCGGGAAAATTGAAAAAAAAGTTACAGCTGTTCAAAAATGAGTGAAATTAATGAAGAAATTCGCTTTCATTACAATTTTTTATAAAAAAGGCAAGAATGCCACCAATGAAATTTGTGAAGTTTACGGAGACCATGCTTTATCAGTTCGTGTAGCACAATACAATAGTCGCTTGCTTCCGTTCTGGAAATATCGATCTTAAAGCTGCACTTCGCACTGCTCAACCTATCGTTGAAAAAGTCGAAGAAATTATGGAAAAGATTGACTAGAACCGTCACACAAGCAGCCATGACATCGCTAAAGAACTCAACACTCATTATCCAACGGTTTTGAGCCATTTAAAAAAGCCTTGTTACAAAAATAAGCTAGCTGTTTGCGTACCACATGAATTGTCTGTGAATTGAATGGACCGAATTAACATCTGTGATTCTTTGCTGAAATGAAATGAAATCGAACCATCTCTGAAGCGAATGGTAACAAGAGACGAAGAGTACATCAAATACGACAATAATGTGCGAAAACGATCATGGTTGAAGCTTGGTGAAGCTCAACAAATGGTCGCAATGCTAGGATTGACGCCTCGAAAGGTTATGCTGAGTGTTTAGTGGGATTGGAAAGGAATCATCCACTATGAGCTGCTCCAGCATAGTCAAATGATTGATTCTACATTAAACTGTCAACAACTGATGAGATTGAAGCAAGCAACCGAAAAAAACGGCCAGAACTGATCAACAGAAAGAGCTTCGTCTTCCATCAAGGACAACGCTAGACCACACACATTTTTGATAACTCGGCAAAAACCGGGTGTTCTTGGCTGGGAAATTTTGATACATCCACCATATAACACTGACCTTGCAACATCGAACTCTCATTTGTTTCGGTCAATGCAGAACCTCCGTTAATGGAATAAAGATTTTGAAGAGAATCTTGTGAAAATTACTTGTCGCACTTTTACGCCGAGAAACCAGAAAAGTTTTACACTAATGAAATAGTGTCTCTAGCGGAAAAATGTCAAAAAGTGGTAGACCAAAATGCTACATATTTGGTTCATTAAAGTTCATTATAAATATAAAAAAAATTATAAATATAAAAAAAATTGTTGAAATTTGATGAGAAATACGAAAAGACCGTTTCGCTATAAACATTAAAACTTAATTACCTATACAAATTAAGAGGATGGAATGTAACATGGGTTAGATTATACATAGACCAGTTTTGGTCTTTTGCGATACCATATGAAGTTCAGTTACCAGGTGGAGCAGTTATTCTTTAGAATGTCTGCGCTTGACGCGAATTTTAAAAGACCCTGCGGTCTCACTATCGATATCTCCAACAGTGCATCATACCCTGGGGACCAGAAAAGCGTACGCTGCCTGAAAACTACATGGACCAATTCATCGATTTTGTCTATTATTCTTACTGTGATATCAATCAATATGTGAAACAACTTAATTATCGTTTTTGGAATCGTTGAAAATATTCCAGAGGCATCTTGGAGAGTCTTCTTTATCAAGAACAGAATTATTTACGTGATACAAAGCACTCAATGAAGACCGTGAAGTGATCAAAAATTTGCCACATGAGAGTCGTCCATCCACTTCTGTTAGTGGCGATGAACTCGAAAAAAATGAAAGAAACGTTGCTGGACATCAGAGATATGTATAAGAGGATCTCAACATACATTTTTTGGGTATTAAGCGTGTGAAGGCAAGACTCGTACCAAAACTTATACATAAGTCTTTTAGTCCAGTCATTATAGTAAGTTCACCTCGGAATTCGATATACATATTTATATGCCTTTAAATACTTGTAGTTATATGGGTGTCAATATACAAGTATTTACAGACATATAAATGGGTATTTCGAATTCCCAGATTTTTACCTAATTTAAGCTTAAATGACTAGACTATTTTGCAAAAACGTCGCTGAAGAGACGTGGGTTTCTAATAAAACGTCGAAATTGTCTAATTATCTAGCGACTGCTGCTCCGTTGAATCGTTGAAAGCACTGAAGGGCATTCCAGCCGGGTCTTATAACAAGGGTATAGAAAATTTTATTGAATAAAGATTTGGAAATACGTGAAAATGTATGTTTTGTATGTTTTGTTTTTACCAGTCTGGGTCAAATTTGGTAAGATGGTATACTCTATATTTCAGAATATCGACTTTGGTAAAATTCTACAAACAACAATTAGATGCACAAAACCTTTGTACTCCATGCAACATGTTGCGAGAGTATAAGGAAGCGCATAAGCAACAAATTATAAATGAACAGTAGCCAACGACGGAGCACACATATTAACTTATATATCTATATATACATACATATATACTACACACGCTCAGATGTGGAGCTCCACACATGTTTATGCGAACATAGCTGTATATTAAATATCTATGATTGTCCAAATGTCATGAGCATACAAATTATGACCCACCTGGATTCCCAGCTAACGCTTACAATGTTTTTGGATATGATTGTATGTGTGTGTGTGCAACTACTTCTGCTAACATGAATGAACTCACTAAAAGTACACTCACACCCTTAATACTGTGTGTTTTAAATTAATTTTTCGCTTCTAAGCTTTCATCATCTTTTTTTTGGCAAATTTTTCTATTTACCTTCCTAATGTTTGGTTTAACTCTTTGTACATTTCATATTCGTTTGCACCTTCGTTTTTGTGGTACGCCAAAGAGTTTCGGTCGCTTCATTCCGGTTATAAATAAAATCTTTTTAAATTGTTTTTGTTCTCCGTTATTTATGCAGCTCGGTAAGTTTTAAGCGCTAAGTACATTAGCCTGCGGTATATTGTGTTGGCATCTTTTTGGGATTGTACGTATATATACATGTATGTGTGTGTGTGTGTGTGTGTAATCCACAGCTTTAACCAGAAAACTATCAGAAAGCTAAAGCCAACTACAATGACAGCGCCGTCGCCACAAAAAGATAAATGGAACTCCAAAAGTTCCAACTGCAGTGATGAAGTTGATGAAGATTTTGCCTATGTTTTTGCATTTGTGTTGTAGTTTCATTTGTTTCGTCAAGCAAACACAAATCGCTGGTTAACTAAATGTTTTCATACAAATGTGTATTTAAATATCATATACTTAAGTATATGATCCAATGTTTCTCTGATGTTTTTTTTTTAAGTAAGAGAACTTTGAATTTGAGATGGGATAGATACCGACAGCTGAAGAGGTAAGCAAGACGCATTTGCAGACAAAAAAAAAACCGAAATGCGTGAGTACGAAGAGCTTAAAAACTGGCCAACAGGGGAAATGCTCGAAAATTCAACGAAAAGATGTGGCGACTTACCGAAAGTTCTAAGATCAGAGCATACTCTTGTAGGACCCCCTGAGGTGATCCCGTAACCGATGTCTTAAGCATACTAAAATAATGAAGGATAATGAAGGTCCAGCTTGCTCAACGGCAGTAAAAACATAACATCAGGAGATGTCGAACCCGATTCCTCCATCGATGACGATGGAGCAGACGTTCCATTGTTCCACCATGAAGAATTTCGAATACCAATTACAAGTCTGTAGAACTAAAAACATGCATCCCGTCTTTTTAGAATATGGTCGGACGAAAGCATGCTCGACGATTAGAATTTAAGAGTACTCCACCCAATGAACAAAAAGAGTGACCACACAACCTGCGCCAACTACCGTGGGATAAACCTCTTCAACATCGCATATGAGGTTCTATCGGGCGTACTGTGTGAAAGATTAAAGTCCGCTATCAACAGACTGATTGGAGTTTATAAGTGTGGCTTTAGGCCTGGAAAATCAAGAGCCGACCAGATATTCATCATGCGCTAAATCTTGGAAAATACCCCTTGCGACTTCTTCAAACTACTGCTGGAGAAAATAATTCGAGCTGCAGAGCTGGATAGAGAAAGTACATTCTTCGATGATCCGACCCGATGATATTGATATCATTTATCTCACAACAACGCCGTTAGTTCTGCTTTCTCAAGAATGGATAAGGAAACAAAGCAAATGGATCTGGTAGGGAACGAATGCAAAACGAAATGTCTCCTGTCATCTATTAGACAATCGTCGTACTCGCGACTTGGCTCCCACGTCTCTGTTAACAGTCATAACTTCGGAGTCGTAGATATTTTCGTCTATCTTGGAACTAGCGTAAACACCACCAACAATGTCAGCCTCGAAATCCAACGCAGAATAACTCTTGTCTGTGCCACTTTGAACTGAGTAGGCCAATTGAGAAGTAAAGTGCTCTCTCGACGAACAAGAACCACACTCTTTCCCCCTATGTCCCCTTTACTCCCATTCTGCCATATGGTGCCATAGACGATTACAGCATGTGATAAGTCGGCGTTACGTGTTTTCAAGAGAAAGATTCGGTATAAGATTTATGATCCTTCGCGCATTGGGAACGGCGAATGCCGCAGTCGACGGAGCACTGAGCTGTACAAGATATTCAACCACATTGATATCGTTCAGCGAATTAAGAGACAGAGGGTACGCTGGCTAGATAATGTCATCCGAATGGATGAAAAGACTCCAGCTCTGAGAGTATTCGACGCAGAACCCGGGGGGAAGCCGAAGAAGAGGCAGACTTCCACTGCGTTGGAAAGGTCAGTTGGAGAAGGATCTGGCTACGCTTGCAATCTCCAATTGGCGCCATACAGTGCAAAGGCTTTAACCTCGTAAGCGCTGTCTACACCAATAAAGAAAAAGAAAAAGTAGTACAACGAAAATTCTATATTTTTTCGTGTCATGTATTCACTAAGAATTCTAGCGCTTAACGCAAAGTAATTAAATCGAAAAAAATATCTCTTCTAAATGGACGATCTAATATTTTATATGTTGGTAATTTTATATACTGGAGATATGTTATTACCATAGTGCTAAGGTGGAATATGGAAACTCTTTCCTGGTTTATTATGGTTTCTGTAATCAAGACCTCTTGATGGCTGAGCTGAGTAGGTGATTGGCCCTTTGCATTTGGGCCTAGTTCTAGGTACTGCCTTTAGGCTGAAGAGAACGTCTAGAGGTTTAAGATGATTGACCTTCTGCATCCTGCGGCTTAGTTCCAGAACTTCCAGTATTGTCTGTAGGCTGGCAGGCATGAATTAATTTCATCTACGCAAATTATAAGATATTACTTTTTTCGGTCGTCAGAGCATTGTTCGCTATGAACAGCGAGTACCTTATATGACGTAAGCATTTATTGGCAATAGCTATGTTTTCACATGACCAAACCCATTTGTCCATTTTAGATACTAGTTAATGCTCCTCCTCACACTAATTATACTTTCCTGTAGATAAGATGGCGCTCTTTGGATCGAAAAGTGTCTTGAGGGTGTCTCGTAAGTCGAGGCGAAATTTTATAATAAACTATCCTATACATATAAGTTCAACCGGCGGTGTACAATCGAGAGAGTCCTGCTTAGCGATTCCTTCAAGTGAGTAGACAAATCAAGGCTCAAGCATCTCTGAAGCCAATGAAACTGCAATCCTATAAGCCAATGGAGGTAACTACGGACTCTTATTGGGCTTATTGGATTCACAAATTATAGTGTTTGTTCTACAACAACAAACATTTTTAATTACAATTAACGATTCCCCAAAAATTATTTCAGGGATTTCTTATTAACTAGCGACTCATAAGAAACTCCCTTTCACTAATTAGAGAAGCGAAAGAAGAGCCTTCATCTGACGGGAAATTAGATTCTTGGAAGTTCACCACACTGACAAAAACGCAGCAAAATCCCACACATATACATGCGCAAAAAGCGCACAAAGAAGTGCATTGCAAAATTTTGTACTTTCGATGGCTTCGCGTCCACATTTCAATGCATCCGGCATTATTCGACAAGATTTTACTACGTCTATGAATCGAAGGCTGCAGAAGTCGCGTAAAAAGCTTTCACGAAATACAGGGTGTCCACCGAAAGTCAGCGCGCAGTAGCACACATACACATACATGCATATAGTGTTTCCAGCTTCGCCGAGAACAGCCAACCGCAGTGAGCAGTGCAGCCATAAAAGCGAACGTGAGGAGGAGAAAGGCGGCAGCAGGAATTTGTGCGGCATTGAGCGCATGTCACGGAGTGTCAATGGACGCCAGCACCGGGGCTGTGGTAAATGCGATGGAAAAGAGTGAGTACGCACACATATACGCACACACAGCTACTCATACCTACACATGGAAGTGCTGCTCTGCGCAGGTGTATGCAGAAATGAGTTTTTAGGTATGTGTGTGTGTACTTATGTATTGAGCGCAGTACATAAGCGTCACTGAAGTGGGCGGACTTTCCACCAGCGCTAGACTCCATGGCGGAAAATGCTCGCCGGCTAAACACATTCGCAAACTGCTCGTCGCGGTGACAGGACGTGCGCACAGCTGCTGGGCGGCGCAATGTGGCGTATACAGAGGACTCGCTGGTTTGCATAACTTAGCATACACACAGGCGCAAAATATTTATGCTACTTTTTTCTTAATAACCACATTATGAAAATTTTTCATTTTAGGTAAATTTCCAACAATGGACCAAAGGATAGCGGAGAATTGTGGTAAAATACAATTATGAAATATTCAATTTTTTTTGTTTAGTTTGAAGTTCTGATTTTTGAGAAAGTTAAAACCGATATTTAAAAAATAATCAACAACAACTCAAAATTACAACAAAAAATTTGTTTTACGTATTTTTTGGAGCAATTTGTGTAAAGTGCGGCTTATTGAGTGTATAAATGAACAAAATGCTCTTGAAAACCTGTCTCAAAGCAATAAATGCTAGAAGAAACTTTCGGAAATCCTTGAAAATGAAATTCATTTTAGATATTAACGTGTTTACTTCTAAATAAATAGTGTTGTTTAAAAAAATATAGTCTTGTTTGAACTGAAAGTCGTCATAGTCTTTAATATGACAATAAAGAGTATTAAATTAAAAAGTGATGGGCCTTGATATCGTTGTAGTGTTTAAATAAAAAATGTCATCGGATAAATTAAAAACAAGAAAATATGTTGGCTTCGGGCACACCGCAGCTACAATACCCTTCAGAGGTGCATTTTTTATGGCATAAAAGGGAATAAAATAATATTTGTATTGATTTTGATCGAACAGTATGACGGCTATACAGTTACGGACAATAAAATAGAATCAAACGTGTTGCTTTGAAACAATGGCATAATTTTTTTGAAATTTTTCATCTATGTAGTAACTTTTCTGCATAATAACAAATGCAATAATATGTACTTTAAAAAAAGAGGAAATGATAGGATTGTCGAGTTTTATAGTTAACTCTAATTTAAAAAAGTGTAAATAACGTGCCTCGTGCTTAGTGACAAAATAATAGAATCAATAGCGAAATAGTTTCATAAATGAAAAATGTTGAATTTAAAAAGCGTAAAAAGTAGTTATGTTAACTTAATTAGATCTGTGGAATGAATAATTGTATCAATTATGAATTTATTAAAAAAAATTGGTCGAGCAAAACATTGAAATATTGTGCGTCCAAAATTTGAAAGGGATGGGTCACACGTAAAGGAAAATTGAAAACATATGAAAAATGTCTCAAACATTTTTGTTTGATGCCTTAAAATTACCGAAAAAGGTTGAAAGAATAGGCTGACCACAAAAAAATTACTGCAGAAGTCGTTCAAAATATTGCATGATTGCCGATATGCGTACCGTTTAAGGTCTTTGCAGCCATTCAGTAAGAATTATGTGCAAAAATTTCTTAAGGAACAGTAAGAAGACTACTTGTGGAAAAAAATTGCTTTGGTTTTGGCTGAGAAAACGACATAGATGCAATCTTATTTAGTTTGCAAAACAACACATTAATTAAGGCAGAGCTGAAAATTAAGAAAAAATGGTTCGACATTTTATGGTCTCAAAGCAAAATTAATATGATAGGAAATGATATTTTCGCGTGAGTCTGACGTCCAAAAAACGAAGAAATGTGCGTCCGCTACACGACTAGCTCCTTCAAACCCCATGGCGGCAATATATTGGTTCATATTGTGTTCCGGGACCGATATTTTGGATACAAGAAAACATAGACCGCCATACATACATTAAGGTTTTAGATATGGTCATACTCCCAAATGCTGAATGGAACTCGCCTTGCATTTTGTCAATTTCAACAAGAGAGCGACCCGAAACATCGGTTCTGGTCTTGCAAAAAATGGTTTTCAGACCACGGTGTTGGTGTTATGGCTTAGCCAGAGTAATCGGCAGATCTGAATCTCATCAAAAACTTACGGAAAATTGTTAAGGAAAATATTGCACCCCTTAAACCGAAAAATAAGGCAGAATTCTGAGAGAAGGTACAAAGATCTTGTATTCTGTTCCATAGAACACTTTCGGTTGCCTAAATACGTTTATGCCTACAAGATGTGCATCGGTATTAGACGATTAAGCATTCAATACGATATACCACCAATTTTTCTATTAGTTCCCCTAAAACAATATATTTTTTTTTAATGTAAAAAATTTTGATTCTATTTTTTTGTCCATCGAATTTTTGAAATATATTCTTACCCTTAGTTTTTGTAACATTTATGAATTGTTTTTTTCCGATATTACCAGTAGCACTTGACATGAAGTACATAAAAAAAATATAACTTAGTTCAATTTAAATCAAATTCTTAATTTTTTTGAGAACGGAAAATTAGTGCCATGGATGATTCTATTTTATTGTCCATAACTGTATACTATACGAGTAGCAGTTCAATCTGAACAATATGTTCAGGTGTTGTGGCACCAGACTTTTTGTTCTCTTCCGGTCAAGGACTGTCAATTCGGCAGAACTCTGCCTCTATACCAACAAAAAACGAGAAAAAATTTTTATTTCGGCTGCACCGAAGCTAATATACCCTTCACAGGTGCATTTCTGTTAGTAACTATGTGTTTAAGTAAATCTAAAGACGTAACTGGCCAGTGGTTTTCATCCAAAGGAAAACATTTCACTAGTTCTTTTTAACCAGGTTGTTTGCTAGAAATATTAAGGTTATTTAATAAAGAATATATCGTCAAATGAGAAAATTTCCCATGCAAGCATTTGATACCGATCGTTCGGTTTGTATGGCAGCTATATGCTTTTGTAGGCCGATATGAACAATTTCTTCAGAGATTATATTGTTGCCTTCGAAAATAATCTGTACCAAATTTCGTTAATATATTTTGTCAAATGTGAAAGTTTTCCATACAAAAACTTGATTCCAATCGTTCAGTTTGTACGGCAGTTGCGACAAATGAGCAGCTTCTTGAAGCAGCTTGAAGAGAAAATGACGTTTACAAAATTTCAAAACGATATCTTAAAAACTGAGGGACTAGTGCGTATACATATATACAGACGGACAGACAGACGACCATGGCTAAATCTACTCAGCTCAATATCCTGAACATTTACAGTATCGGGCAAAACATTTGCAACTAGAGCGAAGTTCTAGCTTTTTTTTTTTGTCTTTCAGTGCCATTTTTCTTCGAATTCCTTTTTGTATCTTGTTTTTAAATTTACAGCAATGAAGTTACAAATTTTGCAATGTTTATCGCGATCTTTTTTTTTTTGTGTCCGTTATATTTAAAAGCAATTTCAAATGTACGCCAATCCGACGCGACAAAACAATTGCAACCGTGTTTTGTTCGTTTCTTTTCGCCTTTCTTCGGTTCTTTTTCTAACGATATTGAGTTTGAATTAATTAGAACATTTACTAAGCATAATTTCTGCTCTGAATTTTTACGAAAACACGTTTTTATTTTAAATTTTTTTACAAAAAAAGTAAAAAAAGTAATGTCTCTAAATAAGTTCGGTGAAGCACTCCGAGCACGTGTTATTGATGATTATAATATCTCAGAAAGAAATTTCTATAAAGTACAGAATTTGCAAGTAATCAATCTCACGAATAATTTCGAACTTTATTAGGAACAAAACTGTCGAAGTAGTGGATCGCAGACGCCGACCAAGAAAAACTGATGAAAAAACTGACAGTTCAATTATAAGAGAGGAAAAAAAAATATCAATTTTAAAGCGCTCCGCAATTGGTAAAGGAGCTTGGGTTACCAATCTACTCCAGAACCATCGTTCATCGTCTAAATAACGCTGATTTACACAGTTACCGACCAGCGAAGAAACCGCTTATTAGGAAACGTAACCAACTAAAACAATTGTGTTCGCTAAAAATCATCTAGAATGGTCAATAAGCAAGTGGAAAACTGTTCTTTTTAGTGATGAGTCCAAATTTAATTTAGTAGGAAGTGATGGCGTGAGTTTCGTTCGACGTCCACGAAACAAGTGTCTTAAAAATTTCTATTGTCTAAAAACAGTGAATCTTAGTTGCTATGTTATGGTCTGGGAATGCTTTTCTGGTTTGGGACCGCTTCATCGTATTAATGGGAGCATGGATCGGTATATTTACAGAGACATTATGGAATCCTTAATTTTGCCACATGCTGAATGGGAAATGCCACTTAAGTAGCTCTTCCACCAGGACAACGACAGGAAGTATACAGCATAGGTCCTAAAATTGTGGTTACAGAGGAATGAAGTGGATGTAATGGGGTGGCCTCCACAGTGCCCAGGCCTTAATCTCAAAGAAAATTTAAGGGAAATTGTAAAAAAAAAAATTGAGCGCAGTAATGTGTCAAATATTGACCATTTTTTCAAAAGGCCCTGGAGGCATGTAGAAATATACCCCAAACCATAGTGGATAACCTTATAGCTTAAATGCCGCTGCGATGCAAAGCAGTTATTGAGAATAATGAGTTTGCTACAAAATATTCGGTTTTTCTTTTATTTTATTAAGAATAGTGAACCCTTTTCTTTGAGTTGCAATTGTTTTGTCTTATTGAATATAGATGTCATATCGTTTTTTATATACATTAAACAAATGAACTGAAAAATATTATTAAATTAGTTTTGTTTACCTTAATTAACATCCAATATTTGAAATAAAATTAAAAGAGTAGGTCTCCAGAAATTATTTTCTGTGTAATCGACAGTATTTTCATTATCATATTTCGGTTGCAAATGTTTTGTCCGATACTGTACCTATACATATATACTTTATAGGCTTACCAACGCTTCCTTCTGGGTGTTACAAAATTCGTGGCAAACTTAATCTACCCTGTTCAGGGTATAAAACAACAGGTTAGATCGTCAAAATGGCAGCCCTGGCCGGATAAAATGTTGAATATCTATTCCAGAATTGGAGCAAATAGATTAAATAAAATTTCTTTACAAGAATTTGAATTTCAGGGTTTAGTTTTTATCGGGATATTATAACGAATGATTCAAGTAGAGGTACTTTTTCGAACAGTCTTTTTTTGACAGATCACGCGTGAGTCGTGTCAAGCTATCATGTTATTTTCGCTTATTATTCGCGTTTATAGTTTGGCATTTCATCATGGAAAGGATTACGCCTAAATAACGTTTACAAATCGTTCAACTTCATTACGAAAATTCACGTTCTATAAATAATGTGTTTCGTGCGCTTCGATCAACTTATGTATTTTCGGCCTACTGAGCGTACTATTCGCTACACTATCAGCCATCTTGAGACTCAAAAAGATCACATCGCTATGTGTGCTCTTGAAATTTTCCAAGAAGATGTGACGTTTTTGAGACGAATTTTGTTCACCGATGAGCTCAATGGTTATATACTCGTAAATAAGCAAAATTGCCGCATTTGGAAGGAAGAGCAACTTGAAGAGATTCTAGAGCTGACATTTCATCCAGAAAAAACAACTATTTGATCGAGTTTGTGGCTGGGTGAAATCATCGGTCCATATTTCTTCAAAAATGATGCCGCTGAAAAAGTAACCACCATGATAACTGACTATTTGATGCCTGAAATTGAAGCTCGTGATCTCGGTGACACCAAGACCGTGTGATATCGCACCGTTAGACTTTTTCCTGTGAGGATATTTAAAGTCGAAAGTCTATGCGAACTATTCCGCTTCGATTCATTTCAAAGCTTTGGAACAAAACATCACGCGAGTTATTCGCCAGTTGCCAGTCAAAATGCTCGAACGACTCATGGAAAATTGGACTCAACGGATGGACCATCTGAGTCATCAAGCCAAGTCCAAGATTTGAAAGAGATAATCTTCAAAAAATAAATGCCATAGAATGTTCTTTCAAACGACGTAAGGAACCTCGCAATTGATCACTCTTTATTCAAAGAAGTTTTTCATACAAGAATTTGATTTTGATCGTTCTGTTTGTATGAGCAGCTTATTGGAGTGAAAAGAACGTGTGGTAAATTTCAGAATGATATCTCATAAATGAAGGGATCAGTCCACGTATATGCAGACAGACGGGCATGGCTAAATCAACTCACAACACCATTGTTGCAATCTGACAACACACAACTTTATCGTATATAGTTTGGTGAAAGTTTTTTGGTGAAAGTTTTAATGAAATAAAATTTAAGATTAAATATCATTTGACAATAAAATTTTGGAAACATGGACCATTCCTATTTAATCCAACCATTAATTATACCAGGAATAAAAAAGTAATGTATGTTTAAGTTGTAAATAATTTTTTTTGGATTTTAGATTTAAAAATATCCTTACTTGAAGATTTATAATACTTTCAAACGTCGATTTTAATGTTGTCCCCAAAATTTCAGGATTTTCATCCTATAATGTTGTCTAAGATGGCGCCTGGATAGATAAATAGAAATAAAATGAGCACCATAACATTAAATGTGTCATAAGGTCTATTGTACCCTTCCCTCTGTCTCAACGAATCACATAGACCCAACACACTTATAAATTCCATTATCCCGCTGGCAGCTTTTGAGGCGATCCCTATGCGGATGGAGCAGACGTTCCATTGCCCGACCATGAAGAAGTTCGAATAGCAATTACACGTCTGAAGAACAACAAAGCGTCGGGCGTTGATAGATTGCCATCCGAGCCATTCAAATATGGCGGTGAAGAACTGATGCATCAGCTTCTTTGTAGAATATGGCCGGACGAAACCATGTCCGAGGATTGGAATTTAAGTGTGCTTTGCTCAATCCACAAAAAGAGTGACCCCACAATCTGAGCCAACTACCGTGGCATAAGCCTCCTCAACATCGCATATAAGGTTCTATCGGGCGTATTGTGTGAAAGATTAAAGCCCACCGTCAACAAACTGATTGGACCTTATCAGTGTGGCTTTAGACCTTGAAAATCAACAACCGACCAGATATTCACAATGCGCCCAATCTTGAAAAAGACCTGTGAGAAGAGAATCGACACACACCACCTTTTCGTCGATTTCAAAGCTGCTTTTGACAGAACGAAAAAGAGCTGCCTTTATGTCGCGATGTCTGAATTTGGTATCCCCGGAAAGCTAATACGGCTGTATAAACTGACGTTGAACAACACCAAAAGCTCTGTCAGGATCGGGAAGGAGCCGTTCGATACCAAACGAGGTTTCAGACAAGGCGACTCCCTATCGTGCGACTTCTTCAATCTGCTGGAGAAAATTATTCGAGCTGCAGAACTTAATCGAGCAGGTACAATATTTTATAAGAGTGTACAGCTGCTGGCGTATGCCGATGATACCACGGCCTCAATACCCGAGCCGTTAGATCTGCTTTCTCCAAACTGGACAAGGAAGCAAGGCAAATGGGTCTGGCAGTGAACGAGGGCAAAGATGAAATATCTCTTGTCATCAAACAAACAATCGTCGCGTTTGCGACTAGGATCCCACGTCACTGTTGACAGTCATAACTTTGAAGTTGTAGATAATTTCGTCTATCTTGGAACCAGCGTAAACACCACCAACAATGTCAGCCTGGAAATCCAACGCAGAATAACTCTTGCCAACAGGTGCTACTTTAAATTAAGAAGTAAAGTCCTCTCTCGACAAACAAAAACCAAACTAACAAAGTCACTCATAATTCCCGTCCTGCTACATGGTGGAAGCATGGACGACGACAACATCTGATGAGTCGGCATTACGAGTTTTCGAGAAAAAGGTTCTGCGAAAGATTTATGGTCCTTTGAGTATTGGCAACGAAGAATATGGCATTCGATGGAACGATGAGCTGTACGAGTTATACGACGACATTGACATAGTGAAGCGAATTAGGAGACAGCGTCTACGCTGGCCAGGTCATGTCGCCCGAATGAATGAAAACACTCCACCTACGAGAGTATTCGACACAGTAACCTCCTGGGGAAGCAGAGGAAAAGGAAAACTTCTACTCCGTTGAAAGACCAGATGGATAAGGACCTTGGAATCTCCAGTAAGCGGTATTTATGCCAATAAGGAATAAGAAGTTAATTCTGGCAATTTATCGTCGTTTCTATTTCATTTTGTTTTCGTAGGCGACGTTTCGTTCTAGAATAAAAGTAAGATTGAAATGTCCTTCATACCCTAGTGCTGCATCATTCGAAATACAATTTTAAGGTGCATTGGTTAGATAATAGTTATCTTCAGTTCTTCAATTTTTTGGAATACTTTGAAGGAAGAGTTGATTTTTTGGCGATAAAATTTACCAATTTTTTATTGCAAAATGAAAAAAAAAATTAAAATAATTATCAAACGCTTATTCGTAAATTATCTACAGAAAAAATATTCGAATTTCAGAACAAGCGGTGCAGCAGTTTTGAAGATATGAAAGGCACCGACTTTGAACACGTGAGATGTAGGGAAAACGCTTTGGAATCTGATCGAAACCGTAAAAAGACAGTTATAAAAATACTCGTAACTTCGATTTTACACCAACGTCAAAAAGTAATTTATTTAAAAAAGTAGAACCTTACCGCACAAACAATCTTTGATATTACTTTTCTCAATAAAACAGGTAAGACCCAAATTTTTTGCTTGAAGTTCTGAATACCCATATTTCTCGAATTTCCCAATTCATTTGCCTGAATTTCAAGTTTAATTCCTAAAACTTTCTTGCTTACCAATAAAATAATACAAAGTACTTACAATATGAAGATTTCTGTTTTCTGGTTCAAACTTATCGGTACGACTTAGACCACAACCGGAATCACCACACTTTTGAATTTTCAACGAGAAACGCTTCATATCAAATAATAAATCGGTACCGGAAAAGATTTATTGCACCAATTAGTCAAAATTATCAAAAATTGTGTTATTTTGGCGCAATTGTTGACATGTGATGTTTTATACACCATAGTTGTGTGATTTTAGTTAACCCAAGAACGTAAAAGCATTATCGTACGATACCTTCAATGGTGAAATAATTTTTATTACTTCTTACACACCACGCTATACATTTAAATTCTCCATGAACCGTTTAATGTCACTTCGATGTGACAGCACCATCTGTAGACCGGTTAGCCAAGACACCAACCGCAATTTTCTTTTCATATGCATTATCTTCCACATTAAAATAACGAAAACTGTTGTGGTTGTGGAACTACAGCTACACTCCACAGCAGTGTTGCTATTGCCATGAGCAAACCTCACTGATAAGAGAAGTGTGTTATCATAATTTTAAAAGCTTCTATAATAAATAAATAATAATTGATTTTTCTCAAACATTGCAGAGTAAAGCATAATAAATGAACATATATAAAATGCTTTTAATTAAAACTGAAATATATACAATGAAAGCAAATACATCAACATAACTCTTACTACAGTCGTAGGGGTCAATATCGATAGCTTCCAATTCTTTTTTACCCTCTCCGTTACTTTTGTTCTGGCAACACTAGTCGATGGGATTCACTGTTATTTTTGCATTACACTTTGGTTTTTCTTCCATTCCACGTCGCTTCGTTGCGTGCGCGTTGATGTGATTTTTCGTGTTATGTGAAAAAAGCATAAAATACCTTAAATTTTACAAATTTATTTGTAAAATCTATACAAAAGTAAGAAAACTTAATCGAGAATCGTTGTGTTTTCATAATGTGTGCAAATTTTGCAAAATATTGTGTGAAATGAAAATTTTCTGTGTGCCTATGTGAAAGGAGTGCTTGTGGAGCATTTGGTTCAAGAAGAAGAAGGAGGAAATGGGGCGCGGGCATTAATAAGTTTTACGAGTATTGGCTGTAACCGAAGCGACTAACCGGAGTTGAGTTTCGCTTCAGAAATTTCTGCTAACATGTTTGTTTCGTTTTAAATATCAAATTTGAAAACTTTTCATTTTCCTTTTTTTGGGGGAAAAACAGTTTACATCAAAAATCACAAGAGAACTTAAAAATTTTGCATTTTTTTGCCGTTTCTTCCTTCTTCCGCTTTGTTTCGTTTAGTTCAGTTTAGCTTTTGGTTTTTTTTTTATTGTTCTCGATTGCATTCTCCTCGTTTGAATCGTGTTTCGTGGGTGTTTTTGTCGATTCCTTATTTTGTGCAATATAGCGTTTTGTGTGTTTTGAGTTTACATTTCGCGGCTTGTGCGTGGATTTGTGCCGCCTTCATCGCCGTTGATGTCTGAGCAGCAGCACAGTCTTCGCCGGCCCGTGTCGTTGATACTTGCACTTTTTTTTTGCGAATTTACGTTTTGAACAACTTTCGCTTTGTTGCTTTTTTGTGTCATTCACATTCGTTCGTAGTGTACTCATAGTGTTAACGGAAGGAATTTACCTGGAATTTGTGTGCAAATTGTTTTTGCTGTATAGCTATTTGAAATGAATTAAATATTATTTGTTTTCTTGCAGTTCAAAAGAAATCAAAACAGAATAGAAAAAAACAAATAGGAACAGAAAAATCGTGACCGTTACTTTTGCGAAATTGTCGCAAAGGCGACAAAAAAATTTGTCGTCCAAACTTGCTCATCAATAAAACATTTTATTGTAACATAAAAAGGCAAAAAAAAAGTATTAAACATAATAAAACCAAACCAAAATTTTTTACATAGAAATATTTGTAAAAAATAAAGGAAGAAAGTTTAGAATAGTGAACAACTTGCAAAATAAATTTGCAATACGCTTGTGACAAACGATCAATTAAAAAAAAAAAAAACGTTCAAATAAACATAAGCGAATTAAATATACAAATATTCGAATAAAAATCATTTGCTTCTAAACACGTATTCGCGACAAATTAAAAGGACTTTACATACCTAAAAGTGAAAAGGCACCTTTGTAGCCGTGAAGTGAAAAGGTATATTTGGCAGTTGACTGCCAAACATAGCCTATTAACGCAGGTCGTCTTGAAGGCTACCCAAGCAACTACCTGTCTTAAGATTTAACTACGAATTGCACCAAATATTAAACATAAAAGACGCAGCAACAACAAAGGAAGCGGTAAGTCGACAAACATGATTAACTAGCATACATGTACTAATGTTATAGTTTTTGTTATTTAGTGTGTATGTATTATAAAAGTAAATATTCCTAAAAACTCTGAACTATATGCATCCTTTCTCCCAGTTGCCAAAGATTTGGAAATATTAGTTCGTGCATAAATTTGTATTTATGTAGATTTTTAAATGTCACCTAAATGGCGTACAAACATATTTGCTGATACCTACATACATTTTGTAAATAAAATATATCATTTAAATTTGTTTGTTGCTACAGTTTTGTTTAGTATTTTGCCAACTACCGCGCATAAGGTTTGTTGTTGACTTTTTTTTTATTTATAAATAACACATTCCTGAATTATTCAATTGAAATTGCATGCGTTTGCATGTGTGTTCATACATATATAAATAATCTGATCATCCTGACAATGAAGGAATTCTTATACCTGGTAGCCCGCTTAGTTGTTTGCCTGCCTGTATATTCGTTATTATTGTTGTTATTGATTTTAAACATTTGCCACTACTATTCTCTTGCCTATTCCCTTTTATCGAAGTCATTTTGTTTTGACTTTTGAATTTGTCAAAATAAAAAAATTAAGAACACTTGTCATTTTATAAAGCAGTGGGAATGGGTTGTTATTATGAACAACTTATTAGTTATTGTGGGATTTTAATATAAAAATTCTTCCGTGGTTGTAAATATGATATAAATTTAGAAGATATAAGTTGTTGTCTTTTAAAGGCGGTTATAACTGGGTAAAAAATAAAATGGGCCGTGCTCAGTGTCAAACACCAAGCTCAATCGCATTTCTAGCATTATTAATCCTTACTTACAATCTGTGTGTACATTCATATGTAAGTATGGTAAGAGTATCTACGTCTAGCATATGCCTCGTAATATAGCTATTAGTAACCTGTCTTCCGGGTGCCACGTTCCCAAAACACGTTACCTTGTGCCACATTATTTCTCTGCTATCAGTTATGGCTGGAATGCAGTTTGTTTTGTTTGCCGCACGCAAAATAAATTGACAAGAAAGCATAAAAATTTAGCGCATAAAATTAAGTAGGCCAAAAATTGGAAACACCCACAAAATAAATGTGAAAGAACATTATACACTCCTTCATCGTTTTATTTCACTTGTGTACTTAAGTGAACAAAGAAAAACAGTAAAATGTTGAATGACTAATTGTAATAATGAATGGTGATGAGACGATTTACACATATGTATGTATGTGCGTATGTTTGTGAGTGGCCACTCAACTCTGCCTTTGCGAAGCAAGCGCAAGTGTTCTTTAAAACGCTATATTGGTGTATGTTTGTACATATGTATGTTTATATTAATAAAACAATATTTTTTTTATTTGCCAAAAATGGCACAACAGCCACCCACACACACTGGCTTCAAGGTGATGTTAATGATTTTAAAGCTACTTTTTTAGTTATATTAGTCTTTCGATTGACATTATAAATGTGCTAAAATCAGTTTCAATGCTTTTAAAAGTTTATCAACGCTAATGTGAAACGCACGCTCAAATGTTTTGCTTATATCGACTTTATTGAACCAATGGACTGGTCAGCAAAAACACCTGTTGTATGTCAACAAACACCGAACAGTCACAGTGGCAGCATATAATCTATTACAAAAAATATATATTGCATAAATGTAAAAACATACCTATGTTCCTACACATGAGGAAGCAAATTCAAAAAAGCTTTTGCTTTGTTTTGCTTATTTACTTCATGTGGTGATAAGCATTTAGAAGAGTTCATGTGCCCGGTATCAATTACTGAATTTTCTAACGACGTTCAACTACTCAAATGCTATTATAAATGTGTATGACATCATTATTTAAGATTTTCACACAATTAGTTTCAACAATTGAATTTACTGTATATATATAGATTTGTATATACATACATATGTATATGCATGCAAGTGTCAGGAGAATAGAATATTTAAGAATTTGAGTAAATTTTGAAGTGAATATTTAAAGAACTATCAGTAATAAAATCGAATGGCGTCAGTGATTTAGGAGATTTCTTTTAAATGTTTACCAGATTCATCTGACAGGGTATGGGCTATGTATACTATGTTCAAGAGCCTCTGAATGTTTTGATGAATTGGTTGATTCGACAGTTTCTTCACCTGCAAGGACCTGAGCAATTCAAGTGTTGTATAGTTTTTGGACGCTTGGTTCCCAATAATTATTTTCCTGTGTAAAAACTTTAAAGGCCGAAAAAACAACATGTCACATACATATATTATCTTAATTTTTAAACCTTTAACAGGGCACGAAGCTTGCAAAAATTAAATATATACGTAAATATACATAATCAGTCTCAGTTTTTGTTCTCCCAGTTTTCCCAGAAAGCTGGTCACTTGTCGAAAGCGATATCGGTCCACTATAAGATATAGCTGGCATACAAACTGAGCGATATGAATCAAATTCTTGTATGTAAAACTTTTTTATATGACAAGATATCTTTAAGGTTATTATCCAAGACAATGTTGGGATATTAACAAAAGTCTTAGATCAAACAACTTTAGCAAGTTGCTGCCATATCAAAATCGAGTTATTGTGTGGAATAGTTTTTTATTTGAAAAGATAACTTCACATTTTTTTCTTGTTTTTGTATTATTTTTCGTATCACCTTCCTTAAATATCATTTTGTATTATTTGTATGTTTGTGTCAGCGCATGTACGTATCCCTTGTAACCCTTTTGGATCTATTTTTATTGCATTTGACTTTGTTGTGTGTTCTTCCCTTATACAATAATATAATATTTGTATTCAACTTTGTTTAGCGCATGTATTTAGTTTATAATTAACTTTTTTAAATACAAATTGCGATTTTTTCCAAGAAAAGGACATCTTTTGGAACAGTTCTTTATTCAACAATTAGAAAACAACGAATAGTCCAATTACTTTAGTATTATTTAGTACAACGTTAGTAAGTGAAAAATGTAAAATTATTCCAAAAATAACAATAATAACAAAAGGTGAAATTTATATATTTTTATTTAATATTAATTATTTTTTTATTTAGTTTTTTGTTTTATATTTAGTTTTTTTTATATTTGTATTACTATGCAACAAGACTAGGGTACAATCAAAAGTCCATCGATTATGATCTATATTTTTAAATTTATTTGTGAAATTGATTCCTGCTTGAACAATTGTTTGCATGTATCATTAGCTGCTTTTGTTAGCTTTTGTAGTTAGTCCATTTCAAAACGATTCGAAATCATGTTAAGTAGCCATACTAGCGACAGCAAAAATACACTTTACCGTCTCTTAACATCATGCTCCTCGTAAATCATAAGATATTGTCACTAACATTCGATTGTTTGTATTTGTTCTCTTTTATTACTGCTTGCAATTCAAACAAAAATTACTACAATCAATAAAAAAACAATGTATATGAACAACTCATTATGCAAACGCGAAATAAACAAAAACCCAAAACAAAAATTTAAACAAAAAAATTAAAAAAAAAAAACTAAAAAATTGCCGCAAAATTTCCATAATTCTAATTCTGAAATCATCACAAATAAAAAAACAAAAACAAATTAAAATCCATAACAAAAATCATTATCAATTCCTCATTGTGCTCATCATATATTTCACCTCAACTTACGCCAACTCTCGTCGATATCTGGGATTGTGTTTGTTGTTGTAAAAATAGGTCTTTCAAAGATCCTCCTATGTTCCTTCAAACGGGAGGGGGTGGGAAGGGAATACGCCCAAATCAACAGCATCAGCAGCAGCAGCAACAACATCATCACCAGTCGCATCATCAATCGCACCACCAGTCGCACCACCCACACGCGCCACAACCGCAGCAGCCGCAACCCCAACAGCAGCAACAACAACAACCGCCGTCCGTACATCACGGTCATCAAGCGCCCCAGCAAACGCATTCCCACCACCCTCACCATCAGTCACACCAGCATTCCCATCAACAGCATCAGCAACATCAACAACAGTCGCAGCAGCAACAACAACAACAACAACAGCAGCAGCAACAACAGCAACCACATCATCATCCGCAGTTAACCTACTATTCGTATCAATTAGGTCAAACACAGCCGCCACCACCCCCCGCCCAACATCCGCAAGCGCCCAATAATGCAACAGTCACGGCATCACAAATGGCCCCGTCACCACCCACACAGTCCAATACAGCTGGCGGTGCGTCGTCTGTGTCCGCAACTCAATCACACAGTATGGTGGGGGGCGGTGGTGCAGGTAGTATACCCGTCGGCGGCGGAGGTGTCAACGCTGGCAATAGTGCCAGCGCCACAAATATCGCCCGACAACATGCGGCGGCTGTCGCAGCGGCAGCTGCTGCCGCTAACAATGGCGCCAATATGCAACATTACGCGACTGGGACGGCGCTCATGCAACCGCCGGCGACGAGTACGGCATTCATGACCTCCAACTACTTGCAACAGTATCATCAACAGACGGCGGCAGTAATCGCCGCTGCTGCAGCGGCTGCACAGTACAACAACAATGCCGCGGTAGCAGCAGCTGCAGCTGCAAATAATCATGGCGGACCGGGCGCAAGTACACAAGCTGCTACCACGCTGTACCAACAACAACAGCAGCAACATCATCAAGCGCTTCATCATCCACAGACAGCGCTGCATACACACTACTATCATACGGGCGCTGGCGCTGCACCAACGCCGCCACCACATCTACACCCACACCACCATCCACAACAACATCAGTTGCGTGGCGTACTAACAGCGCCACCACATCAACGGCAGCCACAAACCGCATACTTGTTGCCAGCAAATGCGATATTCGCCTTGCCGCCGGGTCCACTAACGGCTGCGCCGCGTACGTCACTGCTTGCCGCCGGCGCACATCAACAGGCAGGCAATGCTGGCGGTGGAATGCCGGTAACTCCGCTGTTGCAATCTGGTGCACGTGGTGCAGCTGGCGGTCCAACCGCGTACATTACTTCACCATTTTGCCAACCGCCGCTGCCGATGGGCGCAGCTGGGCTAACGCAACCCCAACCTTTACTGGCGACACCGTCCGCCATGACACAGCAAGCATTGCAAACATATGGACATTTAGCCGGCGCGGCTGCTTCTAATTCATCGTCGACGACATCTCTGACTGCTGGCGGCGGCGGCCTCGTTGGTGGCAGTACAGTTGGCAGCGCGGTCGGCGGCAGTGCCGTTGGGACTGGTGGCACAGAAATAGTCAAACCACGTAAACACGCTATACCCATAATACACCCGATCACACATGAGAATATATTGGACCCGAAGCCACAGAAGAAAAGCACTGCGGTAGAAGCCAAGCCGTCGCCCATTGACATAGCGGCCTGTACACAGGAGGGCACAGCCAGCGGGAGTGACAAATCGATTACTGTTTCCATGGCAAAGACGCCAACAGTGACAGCCATTGTGATGACGAAGGATCCGCACAGTGATGGCGGCGCCACTATAGCAGCGGTGAGTGTTGCGGTGCAAAGCTCTACGTCAAAGGAGAAGATCGATCAGCAAATGCAAACAGACGCGGTGCGTGATCGTGATCATAGCGCAGGCAGGCGTGTGAGCGCATACGATACGTCTGCGGCCGACACTTCTCCGGCCACCTCCCAAATTTCCGGTGATGAGGATACTGACAATTATGTTTATGGCGACTTGAAGGCCGCTCGTGGCAACGATTCCATCGCCGATTCAAATGAGACAGCCTTGTATTTGAATGAGGACGAGCGCCAGCTTGATTCGTGCGCAGAACAAACGGTAATGCACGCTACAACTAATATACACAGCGTGACCGGCGACGACGGCGAAGACAGCAATTACGATGATGGTAAGTATTACCAGGTTGGGGAATAAGCAAACTACAGCATAAATTATTTTTAAATTTTTAGAGTCCACATCGCTGATGTTGGACATTGCAGAAAACGAGCTAGAAAATTCGGAATTAATAGATGTCTACGACGAAGCGCAAGACATACAACAGCAACATTTTACAGACAATGATATTGAGAGCAAATATGCACTAGATCGACAAGAAGAATCGGATATTTCCGCTGTAACCTCTGCGACCACACTTAGTGGCGGCGAGGAGGACAACAACAAGTCTCATTTTAACTTTCAGTCCGAGCAGACATCTACAATGACGGTGACAGTTTATCCAGTACAGTCGGGTCAGCGCTCAAAATACGCAGAGCTTCAAAGTAAGTATGCTGCCTTTTTCTCACACACATACACACAACCGCAAAAATAATATATATATATATATATCGATATATATACATACATAAATGTATCTACATTCATATATCATGTTATATGTTTACGTGACTACCTGAATTCGTCCATTTTCTAATGAATTAAATTTCCGGTTTTAGTTGCAGACAACGACAACTTGCGCTCGAACACAGATACGGAGTTTATACCTGCTAACATGCCGAAGTTACAACTTAAGACTAGTAAATCAAATACTGCAACCACTACTGGTGTCATTTCTACGTCAACCACGGCCGGTGCACCATCAGCTGCCGGTAAATCAACGACACAAAAGCATTCGCCCAACACTTCAGGTGCATCTTCATCGGCTACATCGACACCCACACACCATTCATACACACAGCCACAACAAATACAGCGACAACAGTATCAACAACAACAACAACATACACAGCAGCAACAAACACAAAGAAAAACTGGCACTAACACATGCACAGTGGCGAATGTTCAATCCGTTGTAGGTGTCGGTGCTGGCGGCAGTAGTAGTCCATCAATAACGCAGAGCAACGCCACAGTTAAGATGTTCCAAAAGAAGGGTCGCAAGGCGTCGAAGCGCGAAAAGAAGCTCAATAAACAGTGTGAGGTTAATAGCCAACGCGCGAATGCAGCAACACTAAGCAGCAGTAGCAACAGCAACAGCAGCAGCAGCAACAATAACAATAACAATAGTATTAGTAATAATAGCGGTGGTGGCGGTACCGGCACAGGCACCGGCAGCGGCATCGGCTTCGCTGGCAGTAGCAACAACAAAAGTATATTAAACAATGCCAATAATAATTTTAATAATAATTTAGCAACTAAAAATATGACAACAACAACGGCAACGTCAACAACAACAACCCAAATCCCGACTGATATAATTAATGCAAATAGTTCTAGCGATAACGGTAATTTAAGAGAAACGACAACAACATCAAATTTACAACAACAACAACATTCACATCAACACGCACTACAACAATGTAGCGGCAGTGTGACGAAAAGCGGGAGTCTGACACGGGACACACCATTGCCAACAAACACAAAAAGTAGGTGTAAAAAAACAACAAAATTGATTAAACAGACATAATACAAACCAAAATGTTTTGTAGGCATATTCTTGGTAAGAAAACGGTGACTGCAAGCCAACACTTTACTTGCTTTCGTTGTTTTCAGCAAATGTACTAAAATTTAGTAAATTTCGTCAATCTTGTCCTTTATATTTTATAATTCAATAATGACATTTTTTTTGACATAACCTCAAAATATCAACTATGGTAATTTAATGACATAAACATCATTTGTCCGTCTGTATTCACTGACCAAAAAATGCTATTCCGAACTGCACTGACCTGACCGCATAAGATAAATAATAGAGGATTGCACCGCGACCTAAGATCTATTGTGCCCTTTGACCACATGGAAGCATATTTTAATCAAAAGCTTTCTGTATTACATAAACTCTAATGTTGTCATTCGTTTGTCGTTTTACTCAAGGTGACTCCCTAACGGACATACATCAAGTGGCCGAAAGTGCTTCGCCTGCGCCCACAATACAAGAACAACAACCAACGAAACAGCAAGTCGCAGCGCTGCTTGAAGCACCCGGACAACAATTGCAATTCCTGAACAGCTCGTCGTCAGCATGCGAAGATGAGGAGGAAATGAGCACACGCCTGCAAATGCAGTTGGAACAAGATGCTGCTGGAGCAGCGAACAATGTACAAGACATTCGGTTCGGCGATTTCGCCGAGGAGAAAGACCCACAGAGTCCGGCATCGCCAACAACAAATGTGGCACAGCAACAGCAAGAAAAAATGCAGCAATCACAACCTGCCGAAGCTAGTTCACCACAAAAAGATATGCCACAAGCTAAAACAGTTTCTTCTAAGGATACTGTCGACTGTATGCTAAATGCCAGCACGATAACGCTCTTGAAGCAGAACAGCGCACAGAATACACGTGTCGCGCTGAAAGCACTAAACGCAAACAAAAGCAATAGCAACACACCAGCGAGCGGGCCAGTTAGCATTGTTTCTCCGCCAAAGCCGCGTAAATACACAATAGACGAACTGAAGGCGCTCTCAAAGTCCAGCGAGGCGCGTAAGCCGCCAATGGTGTCTTGTCAACGCGGCGATTGCATATCTCAATTATTCGTTTCGCGTCAGCAACATCATCATTTGGCACATCACGCACACAACATGTCCTCACTGGCGCTGCACCAACATCTGCAGCAGCAGCAATATCAACACATGAACTTTAATGAATCGCTGGAATTAGTCAGCGGTAAGCGCGGACGCAGCGGTCAGACGAAGAAACATCACGATCACCAATCGGGCGGTGGCGCTTTGAGCGGTGTGCTTAGCGTGGCGGCCGCCGGCGTCAGCGGTGCTATGGTTGTGGGTGGATTGGGCGGTGTTATGAGCGCTCAACAGCAGCGTAAAGTTGACTTTATACGCGTGCAGTTGTCGCTGAAGGAGGAGATAAAGCTGTCCGAGTGTGAGAATGCCTGGCAGCCGGAAACATTGCGCAGCAAATCGAATAACGTTTCACCGTCGGGTGCCAACGATGACATCGATGCGGTGCTGAAGAAGGTACGCGGCGTGCTGAACAAGCTGACGCCAGACAACTTCGACGTGCTGCTCAAATCGATGACCTGCATCACCATGAATACACAGGAGAAAATGCAACAAGTAGGCATATATTGTTAAATTTGTACTTAATTTTTTTCGAAAGTTTCGATTTTATGAAATTAATTTGGAAATTGGCGCTTCTCACCGACTAATTTCGGCTATTTCAAGATTTACAGTTTATTTTCGAAAGAAATCATTTTCGCAAATTTTGATATTTAATTTCGAAATTGTCGAACTTTCGTTGAACGCCGTCGAATTTCTGAAATGTTTTTACTCCGAAAAAATTTAAAATGACGATATCGAAAATATTAAATTAATTAAATTTCAAAGACAAAGAAATTAGTGTTAATTTCGGAAATATTATCTTAATTTAATTTCGCAGATTTTCAATTTCTAAAATTATTTTCGAAACTCACACTTTTTCCGAAAAATTTCGAAAATATTTTAATTTCGAAAAATTTTCTATCTGATTTTCGATAATATTAAATTGATTTAAAGGATTTAAAATTTGATTTCGAAAATTTCGCACTTCTATTTTTCGAAGTATATATATAAGTAAGCTCTAATTTATTAATCATAAAATGCTTACTCAACATTGTACTTTCTTGTTTCACAGGTGATGCTGTTAATATTCGAAAAAACCGTTAGTGAACCAAATTTCGCGCCCACCTACGCCAAATTCTGCAAAGTGCTTTTCCAAAGCAAAACCGAGAGCAAATCGCTCTTCTCGAGCCTACTGATCAACCGAATTCAACACGAATTCGAAACAAATGTGAACAATGCCGATGCGAAAAAGCTGAAATTGCAACCGCTAGTCGATAAGCTGGAGATTTGCGAAGATTCGAAAGAGCGGCTGGAACTACAGGCCGAATTGGAGGATCAAGAGTACCAATTTCGACGTCGTGCTTGGGGCACCGTACGTTTTATTGGTGAAATGTTTAAACAACAGTCACTAACCAATGATCGTGTGTTCATGTGCATCGAATCGCTACTGGAACACGGCTCCGAAGAGAAGCTAGAGTACATGTGTAAGTTACTCACCACCGTTGGACATCTGCTGGAATTAGCCGATAATGCCAACAATGCGCGCATGGATAAAATCTTTCGCCGAATACAGGACATCATACATAAATCGCGCAGCAATAAGTCCGGCGCTGTGAGTAGCCATTTCAAGATTAGCAGTCGCGTGCGCTTCATGATGCAGGATGTCATGGACCTGCGCGGACGCACCTGGGATCATCAGCTTTCGCAAACACAACAACAGATGTCCCAACAACAACAACAGCAGCAGCAAAACACACAGAAGCGTACAGCGATCGGTGCCAAACAGGATGACAAAATGCAGGGCAGCATCGGTGCCGGTGGCGGCAGCATGTACGACAAAAGCAATCGGCTGGGCAACTACGGCGGCAGCAGCAGCATCGGGGGTAACATGGGCGGTGGCGGCGGCAATCAGGGCAACCGACACTACTTTCAAAAATCACAAAAGTCACAGCAATTTATGCAACAGCATGAGCAACAGAAACTAAATATCGATCCGAACAAATTGAAATTCACCAGCGATGAGGTAACACAAAGCACACCGAAACTCGGCAACTCAATCAACTACCAATGGCGTTCGTCTGGACGCCAAACCACGACCGGTAATGCACCCGCAACATTGCTGAGCCTAAACACCAGCACGACAAATGCGTCGAACGGCAGCGGTTTCAAGCGTCAAATCGCCACGTTAAGCGGCGCAAACGCAACGACAATGTCACCAATGGCCAACAATCCATTTCAGGCGCTCGACAGACCGGAAAAGATGTATGAGCAGAGCGCAAGTGAAGCCTCATCACCGCAGGAACCGAAAGACATACAATACGCTTTGGACAACCTTGACTTGCAGGACTTGAGTAAAAATGAATGCCAAAAACTGCTCAACCGGCTGATCGAGGAGCTATTGGATGCGAGCAGCAGTCGCAGCAGCAATGCCAGCAATAGCTGGCAACAAGAGGCGGTCAACGAGTGGTGCCAACTCAATCGCCGCCAACAGAAATCATTGCTCAACTATATATTCACCGACTATCTGCACTTGACAACCGTGAAGCGTGCGCAACGCAAAGCCTGCGCCGCCATCTTCGTGCATTTGATGCGCACCAAAGTGTGCGAACCGCAACTGTTCAATGCGGTCTACAAAGAGTTGGCCGACGAACTGCCCGATCTGCAGGTCGACGTGCCCAACCTCTGGACTTACGTATTCGAATTTATCGGTCCACTATTGCACGAACAACTCTTGCATTTCACTGACATTTGGCTGCAACAATGGTCGGCCGACGACCACTTCACGAAACGTTTCCTACATGCGCTCATCACCTACTTCACCACGGAATTTGGCGCCACTTACACGCGCGAACTCTGGAATAAGGTGTTCAAATTGGATCATGGCCAACAATTTATGAGCGATAATACGCAATGGCGCGAATTCATCAACACGCATGGCTTTCAGTATATACACGATCGTGCATACAAGCCACCGCAGCAGCCGGCTACGTCCACGTCGACACATCCCGCTGCCATAGTGGAGCAAGTGATGCGCATTGAATATTTATTGAATGCGGTGAATGGCTGCGATCTAGCCATCGACTATATAAATACGAATGTGCACATAAACACACACTTTATACGCAGCCTTACGAAATTCCTCTGCTGTGATTATGCAACTGTGATGCCACCGTCGACTTCGGAACTAAGTAGTAGCACGAGCCGCTTACGGCAATTGGACACAGAACTGTTCCGACACAAGTGCATACCGTTGCTGAGACGTTGCCTAGACGGTCTCGAAACGCATGAGCTGGCCTGCCTTGACGCCATCGTTGACGCGCTGCAACAAAATTACGACGCACCAACTGCCAATCAGCTGATATGTAGTGTATTCGATTTGATTTACGACAGCGAAGTGATACCGAAAGAATCCTTCGACAAGTGGTATCGTGCCGAGCAGCAAAGTGCCGCCAAAGAAGCGAATGTATCGAACAGCAACGCGCTGTACTCAGCAGCGGTAGCTGGTCTAGCGACAGCCGCCAAAGCGGGCAACAATGGCGGTGCGCGGCTGAATGAAGAGCTACACGCTTATATGGAGAAACTGCTCTAGCGCCGTAGGCGCCAACTACGCACGGATAAGTATAAGCAAAAACCACAACAACAGCAACAACAATACAGTAACGGTGAAGGAGTTAGTGGCAGTGGTGGCAACGTAGGCTTGGCTAAGAAGCAACGCAACTTTGCGACGCTGCTATTTCAGTGAAATGCGGCTTAGAGTGGCACAGAGAGAGAGCGAGAGGGAGTGCGTTGGAGAGGAGTGCATTAAATCGAAGGAAATCATATTAAAATTAATTAGAACAAGTATAGCGAAAATTGCGTAGACACATTGGATCATTGGATGTTGGGCTCGTGTATTGTCGCCGCCAGCGTAGCACCTCTTCACAAGTCGCCCATGCAACAATAATTAAAGAGCAGAAAAAGAAAAAACCCAAAAACAAAAACATTTAAAATTTAGCACTGTATATATATGAAAACTGCATATTTTTAGCTGGATAAACGAAAGACATTGGAATGCAAGAGCAACAAAACACAACAAACAAACAAAAATCATAGGCAAAAACTAATACTAACAAATAAAAAAAAAAAAAAAAAAAAAAACAAAAATGAAAGAAATGAAAAAGCAAAATAACAAAAACTAAAAATTCAAAACAAACTACTATATTAGCGTGTGTATGTGTGTCTGCGTGTGTACATATTAGCATGTAAGATATTAAACGAGTAACTTTTGAAAAGTTTTCGGTAAACAAAAACACAAAAAACAAAAAAACATACAATCCACAACTATTTGGTCTCAAAGGCGTATTTCAAAAATCGTCTCCCTAACATTTTTTATGTTTTCTTTTACTAACATTTTACAATTTGACAAAATCAAATTTAATGCGCCAATACTGGTCTTTGGCCACACACCTTAATTTTATTTTAATTGTTTTCCTCATTTTTGTTTTGGAAACTCCAAAAAGTATTAAAAAGAAATCTCACTTTTTTGTTGCAAGTGAAAAATGAAAAACTGACGCTTACACTTATACATACATACATAATATTTTTGTAGTACAATTAGTCTAGAAAACAAAACTGTAAATGAAATATTTAAAACTTATAATTTTTGCATCATAGCAGTTAGTACACTTGAATCTATCAGTAAAAATGCAAGGCAAGTGTAAGAATGAACCATTCAATGGCGGTGGCAAGCAGAAGGCGCATCAAAATAACTGCGTAACGTTACGTTATGACGTAAACGTAAGCAAAAATCTACACGTATTTGCAAGTGCTTTCTGCGCGCACCGTTACACATCATTCCTATTTTCGTATATATACCCATATATACATACATATATGTAAAAGCTTAAGCAAATAACGCAACATTAAAGATATGCATACTCACACGCACATTATTTATTTATCATTTATTTATCATCATATCACACTCATTGCCGTCTGTCGTACTCGCTGTCTTGCCTTGCCTTAAACTACTTTTCATTGACGCCTGTCACTGGTCCCGGTTCAGGTCTAGGTACAGGCTCAAAACACTCACATACATATTGAGCCATTCCATTGCCACACACTCTAACCGCAAGCATATGCAAACGAAGCTATTTGTGTACTTCCTTTTTAGTGCATTTCCGTGTTTGTTTTGGTACTCGCTTTTTACCGTTAATGTATACTAATGCTAAAAATTCTTCATATCGCACATACACACATACGACCGTTTATTCCATATGTATGTATAAAATCGCATATTGCATTTGAGTGGTGCAACACAAATTTCATGCAGTAAATTTAAGTATTTTTTGTTTTTGTTTGTATTATATTTTTTGTTTAAGAAAATTTTATGTTTTTAACTTACTCGTCGATGTCGAGTAAGTACGTTGAAACTATTTGTCTGAATTCTGTGATCGGAATTATTTTAATTTTAAACAAAAACGAAATTAATCCAATCTCATACACACACACATATATACAAATATACATATATACTACTTATATAAATGTACTATATATAACCGTTATAATTCATAATACAAAATTGGCTATGTTTCGTGTAATTGTTGAATGAAGTACAGTAGCGTGAAATTGACGAAATTTATAAGAAGCAGTTCAGAACACATTAAGCCCCCGCTCCCCCCACATCCATACCCCCCACACACACACACGCACACTAACAATGAATGCACCGTATGAAAAACAATAAAACAAATTACAAAAGCGCATTGTTGTAACTTTTGTTTTCAAACTCAATGAAAAATACAAAATGTTGTAAAACGTTCGATGATAAAAATGTTTCAAATAAAAACAAATAAAAAAAAAACACAAAATAAACCAAAATTTAATAATTTCATATAAAAGCATATAGGAAATTTCGAGTGGCTGAGCATTGTGCTTTTAGAATGAACCGTATTAAATTAGAGCAGTATAAAAATATAATATGTACCCTGTGCGCTTCAAGCCGCCTTTATTTATTTTCTATGTAAAACATAAGCTACATACATACATACATTTATACATATGTAAACAGAAATATGTATAATTCAATATTTTACGCTGTTATTTTATTATTTTTTATTTTTGTATAAAGATTTTTTATAGCTACTAACGGCATAGTCTACATATTCAAGTATAAAAATGAAAGCGTTATAAATACTATACATAATAATTGTCTCTGAACGCGTTTCAGCAAGACAAGCATAAAATACGAACAACAAAATTTCGCAATTTTTTCATAAATATTTTTTAAGTAGCTCTCAATTTTAGGTATGATTTAATTACAAAGTGCATAAAAAATAAAAATCTAAATGATATAAGTAATTGCTGACAATTATATAGAAAACAACTAATGAATGTAAGAAATTTATGAATTTTTATGAATTAAAAACTAAAAAAAAAATCAGCTGCATATTTGAGGTTAACGAAATTGTAGCGCTCCATATTTTCATATTAAAATATTTTTTGAAACTATATTATTTTTTTTTTTTAATTTTTATTATTTTTTTTAAATTTTTATTCATTTTAGTTATATTAATTTATTTTTTTATTTTATTGTTTTTATTTTATTTTTTTTATTTATTTTATTTTATTATTTTATTTTTTTATTTTATCTTTTGTTTTATTTTTTTTTATATTTTATTTTAATTAACTTATTTTTTATTTCATATTTTCATTCCTTATTTCTAATATTATTTTTTATTATTTTATTAATTTCATATTTTCAGTTAATAGAAAAGTGTAACAAATTTCAACAACTTTATCTTAGCATAGAAGTAAAAAATGACAAAAAGGAAAAACTTCTAATAATATGTACATGACTTATAGTTCCAAAAATTTCGAATAAGTTTTAATTACTGTTAGCATTTGTTTCCATTCACTTATTAAGTTTTATAAATTTTTATTTTGCTTGTTTTTTTTTGTTCACTTTTAATAATTTTTTTATTTATTTATTTTTTAATTATTTTAATTTTCAATTATTTTTTATTTTCTTTGTACTAATTTATACTCTATTCCAACTTTTATTTTAGTTTTTTTTTATTATTATTTTTATTTATATTTAGTTTATATATTATTATTATTAATTTTTGTGTAAATAATTAATTAATGATTTTTCAAAATATTTTTTATTATTTTTAAAATTTTTATTACTCCATTCTAACTTTTGCTTCAGTTGTTTTTTAATTTTATTATTTTTATTTCGATTTTATTTATATATTATTATTATTAATTTTTGTATAATTAATAAGTTCAAGATTTTTTTTAATATTTTTAAATATTTTTTTTTTAATTTTTTATTTTTATTTTTTTAATTTCTTATTTTTTTTTTACTTTTTTTCTTTTTTTTTTAGTTAATTTGTTTTTTTTTCATATTTTTTAATTTTATAATACGATGTGTATTCAGAATTTTAAGTATGATATGTTTTTTATATTTGATCTAATTTATAAATTATATTTTTATTTAGTACTCATAATTGTTTGTTATGTGTGCTAAATGTTTTGAATTTCAAGTTAAAAATATAATAATATAATATTAAATCATGAATAATAAAATTGATAATGTTTCTATGAATATTGTTTTTTTTAATTTTTTACATAAATATTTTTAATTAAATACACACATTTTTTTTACATATTTTTTGGTTTAATTTTAATGTGGTTTAAAAAAATTATATATTATAAGTGCTTTCCATATTTTTTAATAAACTATTTGCATTATTTTTTTTATAAATTATTATTATTAATTTTGTTATTAAAAATTATTTTTATTAATTTTTTTTAATAAATTATTTTTATTTTATAAATTGTTTACCATATTTATTTTTAATTAGTATGTTTTATTTTATTTTTATTTTTTTCTGTGAATTTTCATTCATTTATTTTTGTTTTTTATATGTTTTTTTGTAAGTATGTATATACATATATTCGTATACTTATGTATGTATATTCTTTTAATTTCTCTTAATTTTGTTTTCTTCTGTTGTTTACACATATTTTTTTGTGTTTTTATAAAATGTGATAATTTTAATATTTGTTTGATTGTCTTTTTCCAATTTTTGTTTTTTTTTAATTTATGCTTTATATAATTTTCTCCGAAATAACCGAAATTTTTAAATAAAATTAAATTAATACTTTTAACGCAAAAATTTTCAAGTTTTGAAATGCTTTCTTCAATATTTTGATTTTTTTTCATTTAAAGTAATTAACTTCATTATAATAAAAAACAATTTAATTGATTCAAATTAAAGAATTTACTAAAAAAAAATAATTTAATTATAAAAATTAATTTAAATTTAAAATTTTTAATTAATTTAAAAAATTTTAATTAATTTAAAAAATTTAATTCATTTAACTTTTTTACTTTCCTTTTCTATTGTTCAAAATTGTTTATCTTTTTTTGAATATCATAATCCTTAAATAAATTTTCCTCATTAAAATAATATTGTTATTTATTCAAATGTAATTTCGTTAGCCTTAAAAATGCAGCATGAACTTCTTTTTTTTTATAAAAAAAAATTAAGAAATGTGTAAAACAAATTAAAAGCAAAAAGCTAGGAATATAATATGGAATGAGAAAGAAAATCATAAACCTAGGCTTATGGAACATTTACATGTAAACGTATTCAAATATAAATGCCGATTATTAAATGAAATTTCAAGCGGAGAAGACGTTAGTAATCAGCAGCCAATATTACATAAAAAGGCTAAAAAATAGAAAATATTAAAATCAAATGAAATATAAAAGAGCTACCAAATAGCTATAGGTACTATGTGAATCCACAAAATAACAACAAACAAATAAACAAAACATTTACATACCTACTAAAAATAGTAATAATAAAAGAAATGAAAAACGAATTAAAGCAAAAGAATTAAACGCATCATACACACACATATATAATCCAGTTCATCAAACCGATATCCTCGTAATAAAAATAACACCACACTGAAAAAGAAATAAAGATAAAATTCATAAAACTAAATAATTGAAGGCATAAAGAAAAGGCATAAGAAGCAAATGCAAATAGCAAATAGCCGGAAAGCCCGAAAGCTTGACATGTTTCAATATACTAAGTAACGAAGATTGTTAGAGACGGCATGTCGCAAGCGCAGAAGCATTATGACTTTAAATAAGACAATTAAAATTAAAATAAAAACAACATAAACAACAATGAAGCGTTCATACACTACGACATATTTCCTCCACGAATATGTACGAGTACTTGTGCGCCCATAGTATAATGGATTAAACAAAACGAAAATACGCTGTGTTTTATTTTCAATTATATACTACACGATAGTGTACTTCATTAGTTAGGTTGTTGGCATTGAGGAAATAAAAATGTCTCGAAATTGCGTGGAGGAATGACCGCATGAATGGCGCGCTAATCTGGCTGCTTTATGCTTAGGAATTAACACATATTTCTGTAGCATTTTTTGTCCACTTAAATTTGTTTGTGGTGTTGGGCGCGATAAGAAAAATTGTAGCTAAAAATACTAATTTTTCTATTTTCTTTTTACATAACAGTAAGCATACCGCAAGGCATAGCATCATAATTTACTCATTCGTCAATTGTTTCGAAGATGGAGCGACGTGGCCGCATACCGGTAGCGCGTTTTCGCACGCAGGAGGGCAAAACGCGGAGTCGCAGTCGTGTACGTGATCCCGATTACAATGAGCAGGATCCCGAGACTGATCTCTTCACTTTGCTAGAAGACAATATTGCGCTGAAGGAGGAGAATAAAGCGCTGAAGATCGAAATTGAAGATGGTAAGTTTGAGGGAAAATAAAAATTTAAAAAAGAATTTTTAAATAAATATAAAGTTATAATATGCATATTGGGGTGAGCAAAAAACCAAAATATCGGATTTATGGTAAAATGATCCGGAAATATGCCAATGCAAAATTTGATTTTTTGTTTTAATTTTTTTAAGTTTTTATATTTTATATACGTACTAACGGGTGATTTTTTTGAGGTTAGGATTTTCATGCAGTAGTATTTGACAGATCACGTGGGATGTCAGACATGGTGTCAAAGAGAAAGATGCTCAGTATGCTTTGACATTTCATCATGAATAGACTTACTAACGAGCAACGCTTGCAAATCATTGAATTTTATTACCAAAATCAGTGTTCGGTTCGAAATGTGTTTCGCGTCCGTGTCCGATGAGCGATGAGGCTCATTTCTGGTTGAATGGCTACGTAAATAAGCAAAATTGCCGCATTTGGGGTGAAGAGCAACCAGAAGCCGTTCAAGAACTGCCCATGCATCCCGAAAAATGCACTGTTTGGTGTGGTTTGTACGCTGGTGGAATCATTGGACCGTATTTTTTCAAAGATGCTGTTGGACGCAACGTTACGGTGAATGGCGATCGCTATCGTTCGATGCTAACAAACTTTTTGTTGCCAAAAATGGAAGAACTGAACTTGGTTGACATGTGGTTTCAACAAGATGGCGCTACATGCCACACAGCTCGCGATTCTATGGCCATTTTGAGGGAAAACTTCGGACAACAATTCATCTCAAGAAATGGACCCGTAAGTTGGCCACCAAGATCATGCGATTTAACGCCTTTAGACTATTTTTTGTGGGGCTACGTCAAGTCTAAAGTCTACAGAAATAAGCCAGCAACTATTCCAGCTTTGGAAGACAACATTTCCGAAGAAATTCGGGCTATTCCGGCCGAAATGCTCGAAAAAGTTGCCCAAAATTGGACTTTCCGAATGGACCACCTAAGACGCAGCCGCGGTCAACATTTAAATGAAATTATCTTCAAAAAGTAAATGTCATGAACCAATCTAACGTTTCAAATAAAGAACCGATGAGATTTTGCAAATTTTATGCGTTTTTTTTTTTTAAAAAGTTATCAAGCTCTTAAAAAATCACCCGTTATAAAAAAATTACTAAGGTAAATATAATAAATTTTTATAATCTAAAAGAGGAGCGCTCTATAAAATATGCATATAAATGATCAGCATGACGAGCCGAGTCGATTCAGCCATGTCTTTCTGTTTGTATATACGCGAACTAGTCCCTCAGCTTTTGAGATATCGATCTGAAATTGTGTATAATGTTCTTTCCTTTTCATTAAGCTGCCCATTTGTCGGAAGCACCGATATTGGATCACTATAGCATATAGCTGCCATAAAAACTGACCATCCAAATCAATGAAAAACTGTTTTATTTGACGAGGTATGTGTATCCACCAAATGTGGCGAGGCTTCTTGTCTACAGCAATTGAATCCGAGGAAATTGTTCAGTTCGCTGCTCCATAAATATCAAGTTCTTGTAAAGAATAATTTCGGTGATAAAGTGCCACAGCTAACGGTTTTTCTTGTTTCCTCTTTATTTGTGTTAATTTGAACTAAATCGATATTAATTTTTATTTGTTGTCTTACCCTAATGTATATACATATAATTAATAATATATTAATAAATAAAAGAAGAAAAATAAAAAATAAAATGCTGCCAAAAATTCTGAACACTTTATTTTAATAAATTTCATGCGTTTATAAATTTTCCCTGCAGGCAAAAGGGCGCAAAATGAGCTGGAGTCGGAGAAGACTAAAATTCTGGATGACTTATCCGCTTTGAAGAAACAACAACTCGACAATGAAACACAATTAAAAGAGTTGACCACCAAGTTGAATAAAATGAGCACTGAACGCAACGCTTTGGATAAGTTGCATAAGATGAAAATCGAAAAGATCAGCAGGTAAGAACATAACAAACTACTTTTATAACAGAAAATTAAAATAAATGCCTTTCCTTATACCACCAGCTTGGAGCAGGAGTTGCAAGCATTGCAGGAAAAGCAGCAAAAACTGTTAGCGGCAACACCACCAACCACACCGCGTACGACGCTTTTGCATGCCACACCCTTAGCTTCGGCAAGTTTGAGCAGCAAATTGCTGAAAATCATACCGACATTGGGCAGCAATGAAATGGAGAGCATCGTAGATGTGGAACCCACGGCCGCCTTGCCCATTACAAGCGAACTAGTCGAGCGTTTGGTCGACGAATTTCAAACATTGAAGAACTCAATGAATGCGGTTGAGCTGCAGCTCTATGAAGCCAATGAGAAAATAGCCGAGTTGCTGGAAAATGTGAGTGCCAAGTAAAATTTAAGCAAAAAATAATAATAAAAAACCAAAAATAATATTTATTATCAAAAAAATTTGCTTTACAGCAACACCATTTGGAGGAGGAGAACGAAACCATGCGCACGGAGAACACGAATCTGACCAAAGTTGCCAAACTGTTGACGGACAACATGAAAGAGAGCGTTGAGACAAGCAAAAAGTATGACAATTTTAATCTAATATTGCAGAATTATAAATAATACTTTTTTTATAAAACACAGAATGGAAGCAGCGCTCATCAAATTGAAGCAGCGTAACGATGAACTAAATGCGCGCGCACGCGATATAACCGATGGCCAGCCAGCGCCAAGTCCTTCACCGACAACGGAAAAGGTGAATGAGGAAATCGAACAAATCAAAGAGGAAGTCGAAAATCAAAATCGCGACCATAATGAACGCATTGTAGAAATGGTAAGTGGGGGTTGAAATAAATAAACAAAATTTTTTTCTATACGGACTAAAGGTTCTGAAAATATAGTTTTTTATAGGAACATTTATAGCATAATGTGCTATAATATTTTGTGTATATAAATAAACAAAAGTTTTTTTGTGTACAGACTAAAGATTTTAAGTAAAGTTTTTTATAGGAACATTTATAGCATAATAAATGTGCTATAAATTTTTTATAGCAAATTTCGAATTTGAAGTTAAATGACACAACTAAAATGTCACATATATTTACTTCTTGGCAGTTTTCTAAACATATGTATATACATCTATCTATTTACTTTAGAATTAAGCAAAAAAGTATATTTCTATAAACCAATAATTAATTAAATCCGCTATATTTAGGGTTTGAAAAGGGTCTCTGGCTTCTTTCATAATATATTCAGAAGCTCTTAAGCTTAAAAGCGTACGGCACAAATATCGAAACTTTTTCAAATCAAAAACAGCACACATACAGAGGGCATACATACATAGGTGTAATGGCGTATGGAGTTTGCTTTGGTGGAGGTGAAAAGCGAATCACATTATTGTTGAACCATAGCACTACAACAAAAATACATATACCAAGAGTGTAAGAACAAAACGTTGACAGTGCGATTTTGACAGTTGCTGCTATATTAATAGAGCCGCATTCTATTTCTAACTGCATGAACTGGAAATTGTTTGTTGTATGTGCATTTTGTGCTGTGCGCGGGGAATTTAACTCATCTATTTTAAGCTTTACTTTCTAGGGAGATGTTTGTGCAGTCTGTGGTTGTTTAATGTTATAGCCAAGCGAGCGCATGTTTTTGTTGTATTCTAAACTTAAACTTTAAGGTACAATTCGTGGGCTATCAAGCATATGCTGGCTTAAATTGGAGATGAAGAGTTTTAACATTTGCTCAAATAAAATTTTGCCAAAAGCAAGCGAAATATTTTGTGTTAATAATACTTGATTGGCATGCTGGCTGTATAAAATAAAGCTTTACTTGACTACTTTGCGTGAGAATCGTTGCATGCCCAGCTAACCCTATGGCCTGACCTCGTCGAAACAACACAGTCCCTGCGCCTACCGTTGGTTGACATCAATGACAACTTATCTAAACCTTGCCCCCCGCAACGGGGACTAAATAACCGTTACATCAACAACTACCTTTGGTACATATGTATTTGGCGTCGAAAATTGATCTGACAGCATAATATGATCGATAACTTATATCATATAACCAATAAATTAGGCGCCTAGAGCAACAACCTCCTCAACGGGAAAACGTCTTAAGGGGCTATACCAGTGTAACCCATGAAAAATTAGGCGATTTTCGTGGTTCGAACTTCTTTGGTCATAATAACATTTTGATTTTACAAAAATACTGAAAAATAACGGAGTTATGTGCTGACTTCGTAGGTGTCAAAAAAAAAAGTTACCCACCTGCTGACATGATTCCGGCAGAATGAGTAGCTGAAACAAAAAAAAATCAAAAAGGTTATTAAAGTTGAAAGTATATCCTATAGTTCTGAAAAAAGTGTCGTTTTTTAGGTAAAAGAATTGTGTTTTTAATGCTAAATTGAAAATTTTCAACCAGTCAAAAAGATCGTAGGTCATTGTATAGTAAATATATTCTAAAATACTCCGTTTCAATTTGAAATCGATCTGTCACTTTCTCGTTGAGTTCTGATGTCAGTAATTTTGAAAAATATCGTATCGAGAAAAACGCGTTTAAAGTTTTAACTATCGAATTAACCTGCGAGCGGTCCATTCGAAAACTATTCAAGATACGATCCTGCCTTTCATAGAATATTTTTGAAAATATAAACTATTGAAAAAGCAAAAAAAAATAAAAGTGTCACACTGGTCTGGTATACCCCCTTAAAATACTTAAGCTAGAAAATATAAAATAAATAAATATGAAAATAAAGGAGAAGAAATTTAGTTTAGAAGCTGCTATTTAGACAATCAAAAATTGAGAAAGTTGCTTTAAGGCGTAGATTATGAATTTTTTAAAATATAAGGCTTCGCTGAGCAAGTTAATGTGATTCGGACACACTGCTCACGCAACCTCTTTTAAGTTCGTGTGAATTATAAGTCAATTGTTGTGTATTAGCAGCGACAGGTTTGTCAGGTCGATTTTTACCATAGAAAAAATTTAATAACGAGTTTTGTGTTTCCAAGAGAATAAGATCTTTGGAAGTAATTGAATTGAATTTCAGTTAAAATAAACTCTCATAAACTTCTGTAGATATTTCAGACAAGCTCAAGGAAAAATTGCACTGTCTTTATCTGAACTGACGGCACCAAGCACATTCTAAAACTGTCTCCACAAAGCGAATTTTGCTTAACCTAATGTTAGCGAATTGACTAAGACTTTTCTTTTTTCCAAACTGAAAAGGCCCATGAAAAGACGACGCTACGATCGCGATACTTTTTGAATAAACCTCATAGACTTTTAGCGCTGCAACGACGATATAACGGCAATAATGACATAGAGGTGACAATTGAATAGAAGTTTTCTTAAAATTTACTTTTACTATGGGCAAAATATAGTAAGACTTTTTAATTTAAATTTCGCGCGAAAAGTCATTCGTCGAAATTTTTTTTCTAGGTTGCTATGACTGTCAGATGCATATGTGCCAAATGTCACATCAAAACAGTCATTCATGTTTAGTATACGCTTGTCTTTCTGAAGCACATAAACTGCATTCGGTGAGCGAATTCGATGAGTAAATTTATTCAATAAAAAAGTTCCATTAAATTTTTTGTGCGGAGTAAAATTTCTCGACTCGAAAGTTCGGTGATAATCGCTTGTCGCAAGCAAGTGTTTTTGATTGATACAAATTATTTAAAGTGGGTCGAGACGACGAATTACATCCAGGACGGACATCAACATCAACAGATGATCAGCACTTCAATAAAATTGGTGCTTGATCTAACTGCAATATCGGAAAGATCAGTGAAACCATTTTGAAATATCATTTGGGCCTCAGAAAAGTGAAAGCAAGATTGGTTCCAAAATCACATAATTTTTTCGAAAAACAGCGTCGCGTTAAAGTCTGTGAAATAGTGCTTTCCGACTACCAGGATGTCCTGAAACGTATTATTACTGGTGACGAGCTTTGAATCTATGCTTACAAGCCGGAAACACGATCAATCGGCCGGTTATAGTGGCAAAGGTGAGCCGAAGCCGAAAAAACCAAGCAAATCAGGCCAAAAATCAAGATATTGTTGACAGTTTTCTTTGATAATCGAGGTGGCGTGCGCTTCGAATTTCTTCCGACCGGCCAAACTGTCAAACCACTGAAATTTATTTGATTGTTATGCGTCGTTTGCGCGAAGCTATTCGACGGAATTATGGACCGACAACTCTTGGTTTTTGCACACGATAATACATCGCCACATACTGCGTTGATGCTTCGGGAGTCTTTCGCCAAATCTTCAACCAATTTTGTGATTTAGCTCCGTGTGACTTGTTGCTATCAAAAACCAAAACCCGCTCCGAGGAAACCTTTTTGAGACATTAAACTTGAATTGCTACGCGTTGAAGGTTTTTCTGGAAATTTTGTTTAACAACTGTTTCGAGGATTGGAAAAAATATGGGCTCAAATGTATTGAGGTCAATTAGGATTACTTTAAAAATAGATTTTGAAGAATAAATGAAGAATTTTAAAATTATAAACAAAGTATTACTATATTTTGCTCATAGTAGTGCAGTATATGTAGGTAATTAAATTACTAATTACGAAATTTTCCAATTTTATACGGACCGTAATAAGTAAGTGCTTTCTGAAAGCATAAATAGTCAATATTAGTGCTTGGCGAAAATGACAATTTTGCGCTTTTGACTTATGCTATTTTAAGTGGACACACAAAATGTGATATAGCCTGTTAACCCTGTCATTTAACAAACCCGATATCTAAACGAGTTCTAAAACACAAAGATCATCCAGTTGTAAGCAACAGTTATTCCCGGCCTTCTATGTAGAGGATGCCTAAAAAAATCTCTTTTAAAAGATATTGTCCGCACAACGACGTACGGTCGAAAGAAAACAAAAATTGACAAAATTGCGGCCTTTAAAATAGGCGAATTCGGTTTTTGATCAGATCAAATAACTTTTTTTTTAATAAAGAACAAGACGCAGAAAAGATTTCATAGTGATGGTATAATTTGCTTCCAAGTAAATCCAAAATCGAAAAACAATTTTGAAAAATGTAGTTTTAAGAAAAAACGCTTTTAAAAATAAACTGAAAGAGCTGATTGAACAGGACTACACTGCAGAAGACTGTCTCAAAAACCGTTTGAAATATGGATATACATATGTACACTTTTTTTTTGCTATTTTTGAAGATATGACCTCGAATTATGGAAAACAATATATCGTAAATCAAAACGTAAAATAACGTAACACCACTTTTCATAAGTTTTTAGGGTAAAGAAAAACGATTTAATTGAAATCACTCATATTGAAACAAAATTTATGTTTTGGTTATTAACTGGTTATATATTGGTTATATATGAAGCGGAAGTTTGAAATTTTACGATATTACATATATAATATGATGTAGCGAATCGTAAGCAATAAAAACTCAATTTCGATTTTTTGATGATACGATTGCTTGCGTCCGGTGACGATATATTCCTTTTTTTAATTTTACACCAGGGGTGTGTCCGTTAAGTTTTCAGTGTTTTTTTTGCTACTAAATCAAGTTATTTTACAAAAGTAGTAATATGGCATTATTATAGGATGTGTTGACTTGAAGTCACGAAAATTTCAAAAAAAAAAAATTTAATTTCCGAAGTTATAGCTGTTTGTGTTGACCCTGTTCCAAAAAAAGGTACTTTTCGGTGACAAGCATAAGTCCTTGGAGATTCATCTAAAAACAATCGGACAAAAACAAATAGTTTTATAAATAGATAATCCCGGGCCTGATCGAAGGATTTTATTTTGTTTTCAAAATTAACAAAATGGCGGCAGGAAATTTTTTTCGAAATTTTTGCGAAAAAATCAACAGTTAATTGGTCTTAAAAAATCGAAATTTTCGAAAAAATAAAAATCCTTCGATCAGGCCCGAGTTTATTATGTATTCTAAAAGCTGTGTAAATTTCATTAAAATCTACTGAATGGTTTTCGAGTTACAGTTGTCACCGATTCAAAAAACATAATTTTGAGAAAAACACTTTTAAAGTTTCACACTAACGCTTTGAAGCGCCCGAGCTCTCTTTGTTATTTATCGAATAACTCAAAAACTAATTATCGCATCAACGTGAAATTTTCAGGGAATATTTTTGAGATATTACACTTAACGAAAATGCAAAAAAAAAAAAAAAAATTTAAAATTCTAACTACCCCTAACCCCTTAAACAATAAGTTATTTATATGACATGTTTCTATTGTTTTTTTTATTTTTATTTTATTAACATAACAACCGGCTATTTATTTAACATATAAAATAAAACATGGCGCATGCGCTTTACTCACTTACACAACCAACCTTTCCATAGTTTTTTTTACCGCTTTCATCTATTATGTTTATTTTACTTATTTTCTCTTTCAATGCATTTTTTATATTGATTAGTTGTATATGTTTACTGCTTTTCTACTACTCATAACTGTGCTTTAGAGTTACTATTTTGATTTGTTCGAAACTCGTATTTTATGTTGACTTGCGTTTGTTTGCTCCAATGCCGCTCATAACTCATCTTTTAACGTTATTTTTATGTTATTATTTTTTCTACTAATTTTCCAACCCCCCCTCACTTTGTAGAAATCTCTTATGGAAGCGGCTATACAAAAAAATACTAACGATGAACTAAACACTTTCAAAGTAAGAGTGGAAATTCTGGAAGAGGAATTGCGCAAGGCGATTGCACGTGCCGAGCATGCCGAGATTGAATTACAGAAATACAAAAATAACTCTAACACATCGACAAACTGCTTAACAACATCCGCACAGACTGAACCATTAACAATAACAGCAACGACAGCGGCACCACCACCGCCACCGCCGCCGCCGCCGCCACTACCGCCACCACTACCAACTAAACTAATTTATAAGCAAGCGGACGTTGGTCCTAGCGGCGGGGCAGCGGGAGCAACGACATTCAGCGATAGCATCGTCGCGCACAATTTGCAAAAGGAGAAAATTATCGGTACGGTTAAACAACATGTGCAAGGCGCAGCAACAGGTAGGTCACACACGCATACCGTTACGTTTGTACATACTACTTATGTGTTTGCGCATGTACTATGTATGTATGCGCCACCATGACCAGCAACAATGCGCTACTAGCAACTCCAAAGCGCACGCCAGTGTGCGTGCGTGTGTGTGTGTAATATGCATGAAAGCATTCATATGCATGTGTATGTGTTTGACACCCACACAACTATGCTTGCTGTATATCGTATATAGTAGTAAATGCAAATCATATTATTGTATGTCACATTGCTCACACTCATCAGCATTCGCGCACTTTCTCTCTGTGCTCTCTTGTCCGCGCACTCATCCACACAAGCATACGCCCATATCATTCAACGCGCTTGGCCCACATTTAAGTTCAAATGACTTTGTGTGTGTGCAGGTGTGCGGGTTTCTGTGTGCAATTCGTTTTCCATTGTCATGGCTACATATTTACATAAATTGTACTTTGTTTTTGCGACCGCAAAGTTTTCATGATTAAATTAATGTGCACTTTATCACCTGCGAAATGCCGAAATATAATTTCGCCTTGTGGTATTTGCTTTCGACATTATAATTTTTGAAAATTACTCCTGTTGGGAAGAGCAGAGAGAGCCATTTTTTTTTACTAAAGGGGATTTCTTACAATATTTATTTAATTATAAAATATTATTACATATCCATACAGGGTATATACTATCTGTTATTACCCAAGTTAGTTTTTTTTATAGACATTTTTGTCTTAAAAAACATTATTCAACGTAAAAAAGCTCAATTTAAACCCTGCTTAAATCATAGTATCTCTTTCTCATGTATTTAATATGGGATTTGTTGATATTTTGCTTAAAACATCAAACTTATTGCTATATTTGAAATCAGCAGATATTCCTTTCGCTATTCAGACTGAAGGAGTCTTCAGGAAAGAAGACCTCATATGGGCGTTGAAAGGTTTTGTGCATTTTTTCTTAAAAAATTCCTTCAAAAGTTGTAAGCAAAATGTGCCGAGCATTCATACAAGTGTCTAATAAATTATAGGTTGCTCATACGACATGGTGCGCTGTGCTATACATTCTATGTTGCTCATACGACATGGTGTACTGTATGACTACAGTACATTTGTTGCATTACTTTAACCTTTTAAGGAGTGATTTCATGGAAAACTCAGAGAGCTTTTTTGTAGAGCGCTGAGTTTGGTATGGGAATATTTTTTTAATGTTAAAGGTGTATTCGCTTTACAGATAAAAATTTAATACAAAAAATAAAAAAAAAATCGCATGCTAAATACATGGGGAAAAGGAAAATGATTTAGGTGCGGTCCAAACTAAAAATAAAAATCAAATCAAATTATAAAAAAAGATTTTTTCTACATTTAATATTTCTTTTTAGACAGAAATTGAAATTTTATGGAGCGTCTGTAAAAAAAGAATCAACAACTTTAATATAAATATTCTAATATCTTTTGTTGAAGCAGCATATAAACTTACTTGAAATATGTTAAGTGTGTTTCGAATGCTTTTTTTACCACTTTGTGTCCGCTCTAACAGCCTAATCAATATAATAACGTGAAAAGTGAACGCCGGCAGTTTCCTGCTCAAGCAAATGTTGCCCAATTCGAAATATTAAATCCACCCGAAGTAGCAATGAAGGATAGAAAGTCGTTCTCTTCTAAAATTGCAATTAGTTTGTTTCGTCTTACCCTGGTAAGTGTAAGCTTCTTGGTTCAAATAGCCTTTCGAGCAGATAGCCAGCTTTTTTGATATCGCTTCAACGTTGCTAAATTTTTTAGCAGCAGCGCCTTCTTAGGATCTACGCACTGAAAAATATCACTAATGACCATAGACGAAAAAGAAGAATGTGGAGAACGTTTAATTAAAAGAAATTCTTGGATCGTTTTCGTTACGGATCAGTTTCATTGTCCCAATTGCTAGCCTGTACGACACCTACTTTGCACACAGCTTCCCTTATTCAATAAGTCTGTTTGTCGGAATATAAGTATACGCGAACTAGTCCCTGAGTACTGAGATATTGTTCTGAAATATTGCACACGTCCTTTTTTTATTTGACTAGATGGCATTACATGAAATTAAACGCGAATAATTTTCCAAGAAAACGGTACAGCATCCGAACAAATTGTTTAGATCGGACTCTTATTGCATATAACATAGCTGCCAAATAAATTGACTGATCAAAATTAAGATAAATAAAATATTCATAAAAATGTTTGCCTTATTAAATGACCTTAATGCGACTTGAAGATTGTTTATATGTATGAAAGACTATTTTTGGCCGTTAACATTCTTAGATTTAGTGATACACATACCCACTTACACTTGTGCTCACATAATTAAGCCACTGCATAGCAAAATTACGTTTCAGAAAATAAATTCATTGAATTAGTTTTGAATTCGTATAATGGTATGGAAAAAAGTTCCGTTATATGTTTGGAAGTTACTAAGATCATAATCAGAAAAATAAGTATCGTGGTTGTCGAAAAAATTAAAATAAATTCGCAGGTGATCTAGTAGGGTGTGCTCATATAATTAAGCCGGTGTAACGAAATCTTAGCAATCACGATCTGTGTAAAAAAATTGTTAAAAAAGTGAAAAGTTTATTGATTCAATTTAATTTAAAAATGTTTTTTGAAAGTTTTCTAAACAATGGGTAAGAATAAGAGTTCAGTTCCATGTGAGAGAAGAGGCATATGGAAATGTTACCAAAAGCTCAAAAATATTGCGAAAATTGTGGAATATTTAACATTTTCTTTGGAAAAGGCTAAAAATGCTTTACAATATTTAAAAAAAACATAAGTCTTTTGAAAATCTGCCTCGTAAAAAACACCCCAGAAAGACAATTCTTAACGACAACAAGGGAGATAATTAGAAATTAGAGCCCAAATGGAGTAAAGGCAGTAGATAAAAATCCGCCATAGTTTACAAAAATTCCTTAAATGGGCAAATTGCACGAAGGAAACCGATCGTTACAAAGAAGAACATCCAGCGAAGGCTATCGTCTGCGAGGGAGCACCAACAAAAGGACTCAAAATTCTGGGATTTTGTGGAATGGAGTGATAAATCCAAATTTAATGTCTTTGGGAACGATGGTAGACCCTATGTCAGGCGACCACCGCTGCAAGAAATGAACCCACGGTATACTAAAAAAACTGTCAAATATGGTGGATCATCAGTCATGGTATGGGGGTGTTTTACTTCATGCGGAGTAGGACCACTTGTACAAGTAGAGGACAAAATGACTGACAGTATGTACAAAGACATTTTAGTAGAACATTTAAAGGGAAATTACGCCGATGATTTACCACTAGCTTGGACCTTCCATCCAGGATAACGACCCAAAGCGCTGCTCTAGGGTCGTTAAGAACTGGCTTGCGACGAACCGCATCAAGTGTCTTGAGTGGCGTGCCCAAAGCCTCGGATTTAAACCCTATAGAGAATCTATGGGGGATTATTAAAAGGGCAGTTGCGCCGAGAAAACCGTCAAATAGGGCTACATTGTGGCAAATTTTATAGGAAAAATGGACCAAAATTACTCCGGAACAATGTAACATACTTATCTGTACAATGAGCTAACCCTGCAGGGAAGTAATTTTGCAAAAAAGGTTCCTAATAAAATATTAGTCTAAATATGGCAAGCTTTTTTTGAACAAAACATCGAATTCTTTTATCCGAAAGTTTATTTTTGCGGGTGGCTTAATTATATGAGCACGAAAAATACATACCAATGAAGAAGAAAACATATTTTTGATTTTAAATTAATATTTAGCTTTAAAAAACTATGAATACAATAAAGTTTAAGTAATTTATTTTAAATTTGTGAAAACTTTTTTTTCGATTTATCAATAAAATTCAACATTTATGAATTTATACACCATAACGACTGTTGGCTTAATTATGTGAGCATAAGTTCTATGCGGCCAAAGTTAACGTTTTTTCTAGTTATAGTATATGAAAAATCTCCAAAATTCTCAACGGCCAAATCGGAAATATAGTTTGTCAATTTTATCTGTATCTATAATATTTAAGCGTGATTTAGTTCATAATTTTTGAAAAATGTATACCTATAAATGTATATGCACCAATACATACATATGTACAAAGTTTGTCCAAGTGCATATAAATACACGGAAGGAAACAACAGTTTCACCCTCAATAAGGGCATAATTAAATTTTTCTCCTGTCGATGCTACTTACGAACCTAGACACATACACGATATACATATGTATAATAATATTCGAACACAATGCAACAGTCGGGTTACTTATACGCACTGGCGCTACTCGCTGCCGCAGCGGCAGAGTTTCGTTAAAGCTCGAATCTAATTAGTGAAAGTTACTTGCACAAGCAGACAAAAGCAGAAGAAACAGCAAAATTCAAAATCAATGCTTAACCTTGCGCTCATACAAATTTATATTAAAAAGACAAAGCCACGCCAAACCTGTGACTGCGAGAGCGTTTTAAGTGGCACAAACTCATGTTGATAAGCAATTTGGCATTAGCACAATACTAGGTATACATATGTATATATAGAGAGAGAAGCATACATACAAACTTATTTTATTTTAGTTTATGGTTTTGTTTTTTGTGCTTTCAATTTCTGCCAACATTTAACTTTCTTCTTCACTCGATTTGTTTTTCACACTTCAAATGGAAAAGTTTGGCTTTGTGCATATTGATTTTATTAGCATGCACCACTGTGCAATGTGCAGTTTTTGTGTGAGCCACAGAGGCTCATAAACGTGACCCTTTTTTGTGTGCACTTTCACGTGATTTTTCGTATTTTTATCATCATAAATTCTATTATCCTTTGTCAGTGTGACGATTTTTTTGCGAACGCGTGTGAATATAATGTATTTAAGTTATTGGTGGATAAGTTCTCTACTGCTAGCACACTACATTCAATTTTTTTAAGAATTTAGCGTAATAAAGCTGTGAAAAGCTTTCTTTGCTGAAAATTGTCTTAAATGAATTACAAATTTTTTACATAAAACATTTAAAGGTACGGAAAAAATAGTAAAATCAATGGAAAAATAGCGCAGTTTAAAAGAAATTAAATAAAAAATGCAATTAATAATTTATACTTATAAAACGTACTAGTCATTAGTATATTAATATATTACTTTAGCTTCGAAAAACTTTCATAAATTGTATACAAAATACTGTATTCTTAAAAAACTAGTAATTATTAAGAAAAGCATTGTATTTTCATATAAAAATTGTCATTTTTTATATCGATTCTAAATTTCTTCCAAAGTATTCTGTTTGTCATCCTGGAGTGTGTGTCTCCAGTAAAATGTAGTGGATGTCCGCGATAAAATTTATATTTGCACCTAAAAGTAGGCTATTTTTTTTAAGGCATGCTCTGAATATACAGGAACCAGTCTCTCAGTCTTTGAGATGTCGATCTAAAATTTTGCGCACGACTTTTTCTCCCTAAGCAGCTGGTAATTTTCGAAATATTTTCCATATCGGACCACTATAGGATATAGGTCCTGTACTAACTGATTGATCACAATTAGGTCCTTGTATTTTTTTTTATTTGATAAGATGACTTCACGAAATTAGACATAGAATAGTAACATACATAGAATAGTAAGTAACGCTACAATCTCCGAAATAAATTGTCAGATCGCACCATTATACATAGCTTATAGTTGCCATATGAACTGACCTTTTCAAATTGAGTCATTATATAACAAACTTTTTTATTTGACGAGATATCTTCACGAAATAGGGCATAGTGTATTCTCAGAAATAACGCTACCATCTTCGAAATAAATTTTCAGTTCGGACCACTATAGCTTTTGGCTCTCATACAACACTTTAATGTTCAGTTGTTTAGTCGAAGAGACCGAACTGATTCGACAAAACAAAGCCATTGTATAGAAAACTTTTCTTATTCGACGAGATATTGTTAGGCAATTTTGCATGGATTATTGTCAACGATAACGATTCAATCTCCGAACAAATTGTTCAGATCGAAGCACTATAGCATATAACCGCCATACAAACTGGCAGATCAAAATGAAGTAAAATAACTTTTATAGCCTTTCGATGCTATAAGGAAGACACACGTGAAGTGTATTATGACGGAGTCGGAAGTTAACGTTGTTCTTATTTTTGTGTTTTGTCTTGCCACAAAATGATTATAGTTTTTGGTAGAAATATATAAAATTTGCAAATTCAATACTTTTATTTAACAAAATATTATTGGCAATTGAAAACGGGAAATTTGGTGAAAAAATTTAATTTTCTCTTTAATAATATTATTAAAATATGCATTTAGACCAATTACGATTTTTTTGAACATAAATACATACAAACAAACATCATCAAATGATTATACACATCTTCATTTACTTTGTTTAGCTGGATGCTGGTTGAGCAGGAAAGTTGGTTAACTATGTCCACCATGAGATCTAACAGCACTAAAGATGCATACATACATACATATGTGCATATTTACAGGCAGTTCTACATATGCTTATGGCAAATTTACCTGCTACAAAGCATACCAAAGCAGCAAAGCTCACAAATGTCGCTGGGAAATCGTTTGCTTAGTTGGTCGGCATGCAGACTTGCCATGCATCTTAGTACAAAACATATGTGTGTATATGTAAACACAAATAAATATTTGTATATGTATGCGCGTACAAAAGGAATACCGCTATCTTTAATACATACATAAATATATGCATTGCATATTTACCCAGAAACGCATGGGTTCTTCACTCAAACAGCAACTAGCAAATACCTTTTGCTGCCAAGACGTATAAACATTTATATTATGTACCTACATATGTATACATATACTCAGTATATGTGTATAGGTGAATGTGTGCGTGTTACAGCTCTACATATTGTCTGAAATATCGATCGTTAAGTAAATGATTATGATGAAAATGTCTGCCCCTGTGACATGCATGTAATCACAATTATTTTTCCCCAGATATAATACAAATTTATATATATGTATGTATGTGTGTGCATGTGCATATTTGTTTGCACTCGCACTACAAATACACACAAAAATGAACTAATAAAAGCGAGTATGTACTCCGTTCGTTGATAATGGCGTTGCTTATGCTTGCTCTCTTCTTGATAGCCTTGTTGATGTTTCTATTTCTTCTATAATGCTGATAATGGCAGTGATATTTGTATGTGTGTGTGTGTGTGCGTACATGATGCTACCGGCATCGACACACAAGGAAATGATGCGCTATTTCAGTGAATGGTGTGTTTTTTAAGTGTGTCTACACCTCAGTCAGCTGATAACGGAAATGAGTGCATATTGATGTGTGTCCCGTGAAGGATACTCAAAGTAAATTATGATAAGGTAGCCATGGTTAAATTTAATAGCAGTTTCTATGTAAATATGATCTTGTGGATCTATGCCATCTTGAGTATGGGAAATTTGTCGTACAAACTTATCTTGCAACGGAGAAAGTAAAAGTTTCGGGAGAGATGTTTGGGAAAGAATAGGAGTAAAACTTCGCTAGGAAGTAGCAGAAGTAACGTTTTCTAAAATCTACTCTTGGGGAAGAGAATTATACCTTTAAATTCTAATTTGTTAATTCCACATAGATAACCTAAATTTATAAATATTTAGTATATAGTTTAATGATATCATTAAAATGGTTCTGTAGTGAGTTTTTATACCCTATAGAGGGTATATTAAGTTTGTATCACCCAAAAGAGTTAGCCAGGTTCATTTCTGTGGCCGGCTGTCAGTATATACGTGAACTGATCCCTCAATTTTTGAGATCCGAATTTTGCACACATTATTTTCTCTTCAAGGAACTGCTTATTTTTCGGGAACGCCGTTATGGGACCACTATAGCATATACATATGTACATAGCTGCCAACTGAATGATCAAAATCAACTGCTTGTATTGAACACTTTTTCATTTGAGGAGAAATCTTCACAAAATTGGGCATAGAATATTTTTAAACGTAACACTACAATCTCCGAAATTAAATTTCGGATCGGACCACTGTAGCTTAAAGCTTTTGATCGATCAAAAGAAAGTTTTTGTATAGAAAACTTTTTCATTTGTTAAGATATCTTTACGCAAATAAGCATAGCTTATTGTCCAAGGTAACGGTACAATCTCCGAACAATTTGTTCAGATCGAAGCACTATAGCATATAGATATAGTCGCCATACAAACTGAACGATAAAAATCAAGAAGGTTGTATCAAAACCTTTTTCATTTGAGAACATATCTTCACGAAATTTTGCATAAACTATTTTCCCAAGAAACTGTTCAGATCGGACCGTTATGGCATATAGCTGTCATAGAACTAACCGTTCAAAATCAAGTTGCTGTGAGAAATATTTTGTATTTGTGAAGCAATCATAGTTAACGTTTTTGTTTTTTGTGTTTATTTTTTTATGGCGAATGCCTTAACACAGCTCCGTGGTGGTTATGCCACTCAGGTATTGTGAATTCGTCACTGTAAACTAAACATAATATTATTCCACTTAGAAGTCATGTATGGTAAGAAAGTGTCGAAAATAAAAACCTAAAAAAGACTGGATTTTATATTCTAAAGTTTGCATTTAGAAGAAATCTCCCTCTGGACACTTATCAATTAGACACTAAACCGAGAGAAAATAGCACCCATCTTCAACTTTGATGCCATGGATGATTCGAGAGCTCAAGTCGTCGCGTGATTATCATGTAATGCTTTCAAACTTGCGCTCTAACATTAAAGCGAACTAAATTTATCTTTACTAAGTCTCAAATACACCCAATGGTGTGAAAATTCCAAGCCTACTTATAAGTCAAACTGGTTAAGGGGGTATTCTACTCTAGAAATTTGAAACAATCGAATTTTTTTTTTCATAATTCGATAGTTTGATGTTCAAAACTCAAATTATTTTCAAAATTATAGCCATATTAGTGACGTGGCAACTAGACCGGTTGAGCGAATATCGTACGAGTATAACGTAAAACTTCAAACGGGTTCTTCTTGAAACTACTTTTTTCCACACGGTACCGGCATTATCTCAAGTTCTTTACAACCGATTTACTTGAAATTTTGTGTGAACCTTCTTTACATAATCCTTTATTGTTCCTACCAGCATCGTGTCAAAATTTTTGTTTTTAATATTTAAAAAAAAAATCAGGTATTTCAAAAAAAAGGCGTAAAAAATGATTTTTATTTTCACACAGTCGCCATTTTTCCAAAAAATTTGTTTTCGTGTTCGCTGAGGTAGGGACTATAACAGCATCCTTACTGATTAGGATTTTTTTTTTTTTTTGATTTTTTTTTCTCAGACCACCAGGAGAGTCAGTATCAATGTCACCAGGATGCACCATTTTTTGTTACACCTGTCTCTCCCCCCCTCTATTTATTTTAATTTTTAATATTTTTTTGTAAATTTTTTTTTTTTCTTAAGATATCAATAAAAACACCATAAAAAAATTGATGGTAAAATATTTTTTGGTTTTTTTAATAAAATTCAAAAAACTGCCCAAAATTTGATTTCTAGACTAGAATAGCGCTAGTCAATGATTTTGTATATATTTAGAAGTGTCGTTGAAGTTATTAAAATAATGATAAGTGAGTACAAATATTATAAATTTATTAACTATATAAACATATAAAGGAATTTTGCCATTTAATACTCTCAAACCAAATCGTTTTGGGTTAACTTTTAAAAAGCTAATTAATTTATTTTAACTAAAATTTGATTGTAACGATTTTCACTTAATTTTTTTTTTTGCCCAAAATAATTGAATTTTAAACAATTTCCTGAATTTGCCTTCTCCCAAACATCGTTTCCAATAACCCATATTGTATAACACTTCGTTTTTTTTTTTTTGCACATCAACTCATCGAAACCACTCAATTATTTGGCAATTTGCCAGTAATTAATTTTTTTATTATCACATTTTCACATCATTAAAAAATGAGCAGCTAATAACGGAAGGCGGCGCAGCGCTTTGATTGCCGCTCACTACATTATCCTGCGTGCTGAACACAAACACACACGCATACATACATACATGCATATATGTATGTGTATGTATTATTCATAAATTTGCAATTGTTGTTGTGTATGTTTTCTTTGGAGTAATGATTGGCAATGGCAACCGATTCAGCCAGCAAAGCGCCAACGATAGCAACAACGACAATGGTTGCGCCACTTCCGCCTGCTCGATTCACTTCACATGGTTACCACTTCGTGCTTCAACACCCACACGCACACACATTTATGTATATATATCGTATTATATATGCATGTATTTCCTTTACACAACGCGCATTTGTAAATGATTTTTCTCGTCTCGTTTAGCAGCGGCGTTTGAATTTGATTTGCTTTGGTTTCGCTTTATAGGCTGCGATTTCTTTGGTTTTTGGCGGGCTTCCGCCGCTGCGTCTGTAATGATGATTTCTATGTGAGCCACACGCGGTACGTTGCTAGGTGTTGGACGTAAGTGACACAATACACACTTGCCGATCGGTGTGACATGCACGCGCGGACCACTAACGGTTGATAACCGCAAACACACCTAGATTTCAATATACATATATACATACACATATAAATATGTATGTATTCAATTCACTTATATTTTGAAAAGATTACTCAAAAAAAAAAAAAAACACAACAAACAACTAAAAATTACGTTTCAACACTTCAACTAAGACAAGACACACTACAGTACGTATGAGTAACCATGCTATTATTCAAACTGCAGCAAGCCCACAGAACAGGTTACGTATACGCAGCGTAATACACGCATAAAACGCTTTTTCATAGCAAAATACATGAAATGCCAGCGCGCACTTAAAATTTACAGCCAATTTACGTTTAATGCAATTATTTGCAATTTGTCACCGAAAATATATTTCGTAAATTAACCGCAAGTAAAAAACAACGCTTAAAAATTATTAAAGCATTTTTCGACAGCGTAGCTTGTCCGTTGAGCGCGCGCGAACAAATGAACCGAAAATGTGAAATGCTGCGGCAACAATGTGCTCTTGCCAGCCAACATGTTTATTGTTATTGGCGTATGTTGCTCCTATTTGTTTTTGTTGCTGTTGTTTTGCTACCTCTCTATTGCTTTGCGTCTGCGTCTGCGACTGAAGCTGCCCGAACTAATGGCTGCCAGAGTGGCTGTTGCTGTTGCTTCGTTACTTCACAATGCCAAAACAAGTGTAGCAACGTACAATACGAGTGCACAGTAACAACAACAACAACAGCCATTGTAGCAGCAATCAGCAGTGGCAACGCTGGCAGCAAGAACAGAGATTTTATAGGTAAGCATGCGTGTACTACACATGTCAACGTAACAAAGTGAATCAACAGTGTTTATGCGCGCACACACAAACAAACATACATACATATATGGCATAGGTGTTGTGTAGTTTGCTTGTATTGTTACACATACACATGTTTTTACAGCAAAAAAGCGCAACATGCATAGTCTGGCAGCAACAAAAGTGCCTACTCGCACTCTAAATAACACATTTCATAGCCGACATTGACGGCCTGGCGCGCTTGACGGCCGACGCTACCCTCACTCCCCCCATACGCCTGTACTCTTTTGCTTCGCTATTTTCTTTTCTTCTGCTTTTTTTATTTCGCTTTCCAACTACACTCACTGGCCGTCCACACACACACACACTTATAGTGCCGCTGAGCCTAGCAACTGACCTCTACAGCACAGCCACATCAAGCCCGCCTGCCAAGCCAACTTCCTGTTGATTGCCACTCAAACACTTCAATGGCACGATTTCTGATTATTGCTTCGTCGAGTCCGAAAACTTCTTGGACACCGTTATGTTCTCCTGCTGTTGCTATAGCTAGCGTTCTTTGTTTGTTGTTGTTGTTTTTTTTCAGCATCCACACAGCATTCGTTTGCTTAACAAAGCTGCTAGGCGCGTGTCCTCCGCCACTCGGCGGCGACTGGCAGGTGGTGTTAGATTACCGTGTGTCTACACGGCAATCGTCTTTTGCTTGTGCCAGCAAGTCGTTGGCTTATTCCACTTGCCCGCTGCCACTCACACTTGCTGCAACGTGCTGCTTTTTTAACCGACGGTTTGTCGCTTATTCTAAGTTTTTTTCCATTCTTGTGCCCCTGGTACTTGTCGCCCGTCTGCTAATGCAGGCAATCAAGGACGCAATGCTCGCTCGCCTGTATCTACATATGTGCGTGTGTGTGTGTCAGTTGTTTGGCGCTGTCCCAACGAAAGTGTTACAATATCACACTCGCTTAGTCCGTATCATTACTCACACAATACAAGCTTTGTTGTTGTTGTTATTGTATCGACTCATTTACGCCGTTGTCACTCGCTGTTGTTAGCTGGCAGCGCCGTGCGCGCGCTGGTAATCTGAGCTGTTACCTCATCGCAATGGCGCTGGTTTGGGGTCCGTCTTGCTACATACATCTGTGTTGTTGTTGTGGTGGCAACTTGTACTGTGTTGGGGTTTCTTCTTCGGCGCGCGTTTGTGTTCTATATGTTTATTTGTGTGTGTGTGTGTGTGTGTGTGGACTGTAAATTTATGCGTTTGCGGTGAAAAGTAAGTCGGCCGTGGACGGTGATGGATGCGCTGATTTATTCTTTCGATTTAGAAAATTATGTGCGCTTCTCATAATTTCCGTTATGTCTGCTTCTGTTATATGGTTGTTGTATTTTATGCTAAAATATCCGTTTCACTTTTTTACGAAGTGAACAAAGAAGAATATTGAATTAATAAAGTAATTGAGCAAATTTAATTTACTGAAGTTGTTTCAGGGAAAATAAGGTGCTTGTGCTTCCCTTGCAACTGGCTGGTGTAGTAGCTGAGTAGCTTTAATAAGTGAACAGCAGTCGGCGCGATTTACTATAAGTTTAAAAGATTTAAAGAAATCAATCTTTATATAAGAGCTGTTGGCAGTTATTAGCACAAGCTTGTCTAACCATTTAGGAGTAGACTGAAAGTCAAATGACAGGCGGGCTTGATTTTTGTTCGAAAACTTTCTTTTATCGAGCTCTCATTTTAGAATCTATTTATAACATTTTTACGAAAAAATTAAAATTTCGCGACATTTTTTCAAATACTTGTAATCGAAAAAACTCTTTCGTCCAAGCCTTTAAAAATTGTCCTTCAAAGACCAGTATATCTCCGAAATTATTGCTCTGATCAACCTGAAAATTTAGAACAAGGCTCTATAGAATTTAATTAGACATTAAAAACATCGATTTTCTGAAACCCGTAAACCCACGTAACCTCTTAAATAAAGTCTAGCATACGAATATTCAAGGCATTATCTTACTTGAGATTGACCATTCTCCATACCACTGAATTAATAACAATATAGCAACCTAAAACTTCGAATTCTCTCTTTGATTCGAAAAATAAGAAACTCTTGAAGTATGAGTTCTTAACTGCAACGGGAAGGTTCTCAGCTTAACACTTTATTTTTTTCTTATTATCAAATCGAAAAATTTAAATCTCACTTCCAACCAATACTAAAATATCTCGTTTCGTAAATTTTGTAGGAAATTGAATACAAGAAAAGTTTAAGGGAAAGTAGGGGTTTTCACTTTCGAAAAATCGATTTTTTTTGTCTTATCTTATTTTTTAACATTTCAAGAATATGTCCTTAAAGTTTTTAGTCGATAGAAGTAATACTCTTAGAGTTATCGTCTTATTAGTCTCCTGGCCTTTAAGCTCTAACTCTGACAGCTGAGGGCGGCCGGGATAGAAGTGCTGCTGAGAACGCGTTTTTCCCGAAACTACTTTTTCAAAGTCCGTGTTCACTATCATTTCAGAACTACTTGATCGATTCATTTCAAACTTTGAACACATTTTTAATATAAAAAATACGGCCCCCAAAGTTTATTAAATAATTTTTTTTTCCTTAAGGGTGTTTTCCACCCACAAAATAGCGGAATTTTTAGTAGAAAGTAACAGTTTACACTTTAGATGGCCAACAAAAATTTGTGAATGCAAAAAAACAATTATCAGAAAACGTTGAGGGGAAGATTTATTATAGTTTAACTAATTTTTCTTGGTTTTTTATTTTCGGATAATTTCCAGCCGAGTTATGGTGAACACCGCAAAGTGTTTTTTCTCAAAACATTCTGGGAAAAGCACTGTTACCGGCTTATGCCTCAATATTTCTGCATGAAAAAATTACCTTACATTGTTAAAAGTGTGCTCTATAATGTACAAAAGGTCTGAATAAAATTACTTAATCCAGATTTGAGAAATAAATTCACAAAAAAGGTTTTTTTTACCTTAAAAACCATGCCCCACCTTGGGAAAATATTTATTTATAACTTAAAGAAAAAATTTTTTTAAATGCGTAAACTTTTAGTTTTGTCGGAAATTTACTGCTCTAAAAAATGGTCTCGTTAGGACAATCACGCCTACTTCTCATATCACGCCACTTTGCTTCCTTCACTGCACATTATATAAACAACGAACCAATAAAGATATTGGCATAATACCTTGCACATAAAGTGCCCAGTCAAGTCTAAAACCCTTTATAATCGGGTCATAATTTATCAAGTCATGTACCGAATTAGTAGCAGTGGCTGACTTTTTACCGAAAATATTGGTTAATCTGTGAGGTATAATAATGAAACCGCGAAAACGCTTTTCTCCAGTAATTGTGCGTTCTGTTATCAAAGAAGTGTAAATTTGAGTCAGTACTTCCCGTAGTCCCAATATAGCTAATAAAACCTCCAAATAGCACCACATTTCGAGTCTGCTGAAAATATCGGGCACTATGTAAGTTATCTTACGAAAATTATGTCAAAATATCATATTACTTATACTAAAGTTTATTGCCGAAATGTGTGAAATCGGTCGACGAAGGTCTTCACAGCTTTCATAGCTATATATAGTTTTTGCGACGTATATTTCTTACCCGCAGCTAGGCAGCTTTTAGTATAATATAAATATCGCGGAATTAAACTTGATTTCCCAGGCCAAAAATTGAGGACGAGTTCGTAGATGGGCCACTGTAACATCCACAAAACCACATTACCAATAGAGTGCCATAGCAAAGCACATTGAAATATTCCACCTTTTCACCAATAATCGAACCAAAACTTTTCAAGTTCTATTGAGTAGTCGAAAAAGTCTTTTCGTATTTTGTCAATAGTTTTGTCGTTGCAGTCGTATGTCTCCAGTGCTACCAATCACATTATGTTATACCATATAGTGTTGCAAAGGTAAGATTTTAAGCTTCATTTAACCAAAATAATAAAAATAAATAAATTCGGAGAAGTTGAAAAAAAGTTGCAGCTGTTCAAAAATGAGTGCAAAAATGAAGAAATTCGCTTTATTTAAAATTTTTTTTTTTATAAAAAGGGAAGAATGCCACGCAAACCACCAATTAAATTTGTAAAGTTCACGGAGACGATGCTGTATCAGTTGGTGTTGCACCACAATGCTCCGCTCGCTTCCATTCTGGAAATTTCGAACTTAAGCATCCCTTACTTGTGTACTATTTTCTTCAGGCTTTAGCAACATCACCCTAAATGTAGGCAATATTTTTCATATCTAAAAAAAAAGCTTTAAATTGTTAGAATAAAATAGTTCAAACTTGAAATCAGTTAACTATTAGAGTAAACTGAGTCCAAACTCATTTGACATTAATAAAAATAGACATAAAAAGAATTAGTTAGCAAACTATTTTTACTTGCATTTTTTTCTTTTAAAAAATTTTAATATAATTTAAATCCACCTATAATTTCCAGAAATGGCGTTCTTGGCGTAAACAAAGTCCAATGACATTGGTATTTGAAGGCCAAACCGTTAGGGTCGCTAATAGTAACAAATTTTGCGCGCTAAAGGTACTGTAGACACAGGTATGAAGGGTGTGCTGCTTTTGACGTTGTCATGGCGAGCGCCTAAAAATGGTTGTTGGCGAGCAATTCACTGTCCTTTATTTGCTTGTGCGTCGTGTATTTTGGTGTATAACTTAGTAGGTTTCATATGACAACAACAACCACAAAAATCCAGCTTTTTGTTTTCATGCTCAATACCACAGCTGCTTGTCCATGTACAACTCACCTGAAACTAGCAAAGCAAAAGCGAAATTCATAAGAATTCAATAGCGTGGGCGATGGCGAACTGTGAATGTAATTTTAGTAAATTACCGAGAGCTGTGAAATTGTGTTGAGGTTAGTAGTGAAATGGTGGAAAAAGAATTGAATTTGGTGGATTTTGAAAATATATGTTTCTTTCTTATGTCTCGGAATATATAGTATGTTGATATGTTCAAATTTATAAATTTATGAAATATATATTAAAAAGGCTGTAGAGTTGGTGTGTAAAATGATTTTTTTTTTTATTCGTCCATAGTATATACATACTTATCAGGTGTACCGGTATTTTTTGTGAAAATGGAATACTAATTTTGAATGGGAAAACAAATTATTGAAAGTAAACAATGGTCAATGCTTTTTTGACCACCTTTCTGGCAATTTGTGAATGCTATTCCAACCATCAAGATGGTTCTTAAATAAATCTTTTTAACTTTTTTTTACTTCCTGTAATAATATTATATATATGTATACGCCAGTAAAGAAGAAGAAGAAGGTATTTAAATAATAAATTATGAATAAATATAATCTTTTACAGGAATAGACAGAACAATTTGTATTTCACTTCAAAATAAGGATTCTTAAGCGGTTATATACAGTTAGAAGTCCAAAAAAAGCAAATTTTCCGGATTTTTTTTGCTAAGAAAACTTTTACATTTATTAATCCAAAAATGGTACACATATTATGATATATTTTAACTGACCACTTTACCTCTGAACTGAATTCTCTGAAATTAAAAAAAAACGCTTTTCTTTGAAGTAATGTTCAATCTAGTAATCGTATGAATAAACAAAATAAAATATTTTGACAAAATGGCGGTTTCTAAACAAATGTTTTTGACCAAAAATTTCGGCCTTAAATTGCTTATAAAGAAAAACAATATTTATCGGTGAGAAAATATTTTTATTTAATTACTAAAAAATATATTTTATAAGATCTTATTAGCCGGTTTAGCCGTTTCGAGTAATATTGGTTACCGACTTTTGAGAAAACGCGTTCAAAATTTTCTTTGTACGTACGTTTAAACGCCCTTTCAAATTTTCGTGTAACTTCGAAAATATTCGCTGGAAATATGAGATTTTCTGTGCATTCTTAAATGTATGTAGATAAAGAAAATATAATAAAAGGTATAGATTTTTTGAAAATTCTAACTGTATATAATCTTCTTAAACAAAGATGGTCATTAGAGTGTGCCATTTTGAGGCAACCTTTTTTTTTTCAACTGAAAAACAGGCTCAAAACTTTCGAAATGTGTAAAAAAAAAAGTGACTCAAAAGATGAGCTCTTAATATTAATATTAAGAGGTGCCTCTTTCAAATTTTCTGTTTTCCATATAAATAACATGGAAAAAAAATCATTTTTTTTTGTGGTGGTTATTGTGCGGAGGTTTTATATGTGCACGCGATGGCTGCCAGTAGGGATGGTAAACTCGATTCCGATTCTATTCGAGAATCGAGTTTTCTCGTTAATATGGGTTTAGTCCGTTTTCCATATTCGCAATGGAAATCATATGTCGATTTTTGCCGCATAGTTTTTCAAACGAAATGTTCGAAGTTTCTATCTTCTACATTTAAATTTCGAATTTCTTAAGTTTTCAACATTTTTCACAAAAAACAAATGCGAATTTAATAAATCTGTAATAAAACAAGTAGGGAAGGGCTAAGTAACCCCAACCAAGAATCAAAGCCAGGGAAATGCTATAAGGTATAAAACCAATCATATAGATTAAAGTCAGCCGGATGGCCAGGCATTCACTCAAATTTATCTTTTTGAGGCACAAAGTCAGCGTTATGAATAAATACGTTGTTGTTGTTGTTTTCACAATGTGACATACGAATTTAAGAATAATGCCACCTACCTAATTTTGTCGAAATCGATTAGTCGGGTCCCGAGATATGGGATTTCACCAAAAAGTGGGCGAGACACTCACATCGTCCAATTTTCACGCCGCCTCCCATAAAACTTTCTTATACCATCTCGGTGGTAAACTTGAATGTATCTGGCGTATTTAGTTATTGATTTATAGCAATTTTAGTAGTTTTTAACTTTACCATTATGTGGGGAGTGAGCGGGGTTATCCTCCAATTTCTTCCTTTTAACATTGTCGGTTGAAATTCTTATAATATTTGTACTCAGCAAATTTGATTGTGTTAGTTTAAGTGGTTTAGGAGATAGTATGTACTTTAAACTTGTTCGAGGGCGGGGCCACACTTTTTCAAAAATGTTTTCTCCCAAATGCCCCTTGCCATGAGCGATCCTCTGTATCTAATTACAGTTTTATATATTAATTTAGTGTTTAGTTGTGGCACTTATGTTTTCGGTTAATGGTGATTTGTGGTCCGATTACGCCTATCTACGAACTCGATTTTTTTTTGTACTAAAGAACCCATATACCAAGTTTCATCGAGATATCTCGATTTTTACCCAAGTTACAGCTTGAACGGACGGACGGACAGCCAGACAAACAGTCAACCGGATTTCAACTTTGAACCTCTTTAAATGTTGTTTATTTCAAGTATTATTATCTGGGCTTGTTTGGAAAATATTTAAATCGTATTCACATTTTTTTCTTATGGAAAGAGTTTCTCCTTTTGAATTCCTAACGCATACTATATCTTTTAATATTATATTTTATAAAAATTTTGAAATATTTTGAGCTCATTCAGTCAACTTTCTGTAATCAATATTTTTCCCAGATGTTAAGCAATGTCCAATGGCAAATCCAACCATTTGTAGTTACATAATTCAAATTATATTAAACAACAATAACCGAAGCTATAATACCCTTCACAAATGAACAAAATTCTTTAAAAGAACTTTGATCGCTCAGTTATATGTTATTGTTATCTGATCTAAACAACTTTTCGAAGATTTCATTATTGCCTTAAGCAGTAATCCATGCCAAATTTCGTAAATATATCTCGTCAAATGCCAAAATTTCCCAAACAAGCACTTTATTCCGTTCGTTGCGCTTGTATGACAGCCATATACTATAGAGGTCCCACATCGGCCGCTCTGATAAATGTGCAACATCTTTATGAGACGATGCACAATTTTAGATCGATATCTCAAAATGATGGAGGTGGACAGACCTACATGGCTTTAATCGTATAGCGCGTCACGTTATTCATTTAGATATATTTTTTATGCGGTCTCCGACTAATATTTCTATATATTTTCTGGATGTTACAAACTTTGTAGCAAACTTAATATAGCCTGTTCAGGGTCTGAGATCTTAAATGTGGTCAGAAGCCTTGAGCACAGCTGAGAAATTGTATTTTTTAATCATGCCACGTCCTGTGGGCTATTGTCTTTTTACTCCCAATCAACACCCAACTAATTTACTAAATTTGTTTCTCCGAGTGGCATATACTATTATTATTATTTTTTTTTTTGATGTTCAACATTTGTTGCATGAAAATAAATTTTAAAGCGTGTGAGAATTTCGCATATTGAAAGACGCATACAAAATCAAATATAAATATACCTACGTAACTTAAGCATATTTTCACAGATTGATTGCTTTGCTCATGCCATCACTTCGTCATCATCGTTTCATTTTTTTTTTTTATCTTTGATTATTGAGTATTATTTTTTATTTGCGTTTTGTTTGTCATTTTTGGCGCTTTCAATTCCATCACACACATGCCAGGAGCACAGCAGACGCTTATGTTAAGAGCCTTAAACGCATGCAACGTGCTCTGCGCGTGCTACAAACGAGTGTGGAAGGAGACACACATGTGTGCCGTTCAACAAGTCGTATACGTAACATAACATATTTGGTGTTGGCGTGAGAGCTTTACCAACGTTTTATACCAGTTGTTGCTTGTTTCCTCTGCTTCGCTGCATAAAGTAGCGAATACTACTACTAGTGCTGCTACTTTGTTGTTGTTATTACTTTTTATTTCTTTTTTATATTTTCGCTGTCTTCTTACTCGGTAGCAGTCGACAGTTTTGCATGCACGTCCTTCTCTGTAAGACCAGAAGATTTATTTTAATTTTCTGCGATTTCTTCTTCTCACATTTCGTATTTGTTTACGGTTTATTTTTTTCGTTTCTACTCTACTTTTCTTACACAGTTATCTTTACTGTTGCTGTATTTTCATCTCGTCTTTAAATTAGATGTAGTATATTGTATATTATAATATTTTATTTGGCATGCTTTAAAGGTCCTAAGGAAAAGTTAGTATGCTTTATTTTTTGGACTTTAGTAAATATGTATGCTGATGAGGCCCATTTTAAAAATGTGTTTTTTTTTGTGGAAATGAAAACAAGTTGAAACTTTTTTGGAGGACATCAAAGGTATTTTTTTTTTTGAAAAAGAAAAAAAAAACATAAAAAATTAGTTTAAAAAAAAACTTTTTGTTTGTAATTAATTTAAAATATTTTTATGTATACATTGAAAATCATTTACTATCAAATTTCAATTAGTTATTAATTAACATTACAAGAATACAGGAAAAATAAAAATTTTTAAAATTAACAGCTGATAAAGTGGGGGTCTCAATAAATTGGCAACATTTTCGGAAATTTGCAGAGGAAAGAATGAAGCACGGTAATAAAATGGAACATGAGTGAAATACAATTTAAATATTGGTTGAAACTGTGTTATAGCAGACAGCTGAACCTTAAAATGTTGGATATATGTACTTATACAAGGTTCGTTCCGAAGTAAATAAGAATCGTTTTGAATCTAGCGCCTCCTGGTGGCGCCATCTATATGTCGACTAGTGCGTTATCTGCTATCATTGTCGATTGTCCAGTGAGAATTTCATAACATTTCATCGATTAGAAGTGAAGTTATTTCGTTTTTAGTGTCGGTATGTTTGTGTTATCGGTGCGAAAATGAGCTTCGAACAAAGAGCCAACATTACATTTTTTTAAATAGTAAAACTTTTACTGAAACATTTCAATTGGTGAAACAAGTTTTTAGCGATGATTGCCTTTCCCGTAGCAGAGTGCACCAGTGGTTTCAACGTCTTCAAAGTGGTGGTGAGGACATAAATGACGATTAACATGTGGGCCAAGCAAAATCCGTGTTTATCGGAAATTCCATCGAAACTGCGAGAATTCATAAAAAATCAGCCAAAATCATCATTTAACAAAACACCGATTTAACGTATTTTGACCGAACATGTGTGCAAGGTTTGTTTCGCACAAATTGACTGACGACCAAAAATTACTTAGAATCCAACATTCGAAGGAAGATTATTTGATCAAAAATCACATTTTAATCATTAACCACTCACCGAATTCACCTGATATGGCACCGTGCGACTTCTTCCTTTTCGGAAAAATGCATTTTCCCATGAAAGGAAAGGCATACTGGCGGCCATACCGGCCAACGAGCTAAAACACTCGTTCGACATGCTTTTGGACCGTGCAGAAAGCTGTATTGAAGCAGAAGGAGACTATTTTGAATAAAATAATTTGATTCAATGTTTTGATTTTACTGAAGAAACCATTTGCACTTAAAAAAATTCTTTCAAAGATATTTTTAATGTTATGGAACTTCAGAAAAATATAAATTATGCTTTGGTTTGTATTATTTAAATGCAAATTGGGGTATGTGACTATCGCACCTGCTTTTTGCAAGGCCTTCCTATCTATCTAATTTTGCGTAATTTTTGTCAGCCAGATCAATTCCTTAATATCCCATTAAAGAGGTGAATGATCGAGCATTGCCAATATCGGCGGCTCCATTTTTAGTAAAGGGTGGGCCATCTAACGTTTTAAATTTGAATTATCTATATTTCGACATTGGAAACGTCAAATACCATTCGGAAAGTGACAGATATTCAGTAAAGAGTCTAAAATTTACGAAATGAGTCGCTATTCGCTAGAAGAAAACTGGGAATAATTGAAAAAAACCGAGGATGGTTAATTTTACCGAAAAATCATCTTTTCGGACGAGGCTCATTTCCACCTCGATGGTTACGTTAACAAGCAGAATTGTCGCATTTGGCAAACAGCAAACGCTACACTCAATCTTTTACGCCCTATCTTCGAAAATCGCATAATCAACAAAAGAGGTGATGTGAATTGGCCTCCCAGAAGCTGCGATTTACTCCGTTGGACTATTTTCTGTGGGGAACTGTTAAAGATAAATGTTACGCCAACCATCTAAAAACAATTCAAGATCTAAAGTACGAAATTCAGCTGCTGTAGCTGCCATAAGACCTGAAACCATCGAGAAAGTACTCCAAAATTGGTTGGTTCGGATAAGCTACTTTAAACTCAGCCGTGGTGCTCATTTGTCCCAAATTGTTTTCCACAAATAAATTTCATAAAACAACCTTTTAAATAAATGTTAGACCTTTGAAAAATATCAAGCTGTTTTTTTATTGACTTTTTAAATTTAAAATTTTATATGGCTCACCCTTTATTAGAAAAGTAATGTTAATGAAATTAATAAAAACAATTTAAAATAATAATTTTGCATTATAATTTGCCAAATATTACCGAATATACATAACTATCAACCGAAGGTTACTTTGACAGCTGGTGTGACAGCTACTTCTGCAGGAAAATTTATATCTAAAAAAATCACCTAATGCATATGTATATTTGTGCATTTTATTCATCGATTCAGCTTTAGAAAATTCCAAAAATATTATAGTACTCGTAACCGGTTAAATAGCTTTCAGCTTTCTTTTTCATCGCATATTTTCTTTACTTTACTTTCACAGCCTTAGATTGCATTCATTGTATATTTGTAAGTAACACTAAAGAGCTGTTAGATATATGTATATCGAATAGTTAATTTGCAAATAATTAACACTAGAAAAGTTATTTTCATATTACTTAATGTCAAATGTGTTAAAATAGTTGTTAAATATCAATATGTATATAACTAAAGCACATTATATCTAACACATATATACATTGTCTCTAACTGCCACCAATGAACTTTCGCTGTCATTTTTAAACCGTTAATAATAATCTTCTATTTGCATTTCTCTCTTCACACAGGTCTTGACGCTCTAGTGAATGAATTCAAGTCGGGGCGTGTCACCTTGCGTCGCAATCGCCGCAAAACGCGTACAAACGAAGCACTTCAGGAAATGTTTCAAGTCTTAGAGATAAGTCAGAAGCAGAATCGCAACTCGAAAATCTGCATCGATATGAAATTTTGAACGGCATCCGAACCCGCCGCCCTTATATTTGTATTTGTAGTAGTATTAATTACTGATCTTTCACCTATACACAAGCATGCATACACACGAATGTATATTTTTTTATCAATTGACCATTTTTGGAAATCCACATTTTAGACATGCTAGGCTTATTGTATTTTTATGTATGTGCGTGTCTATAAATTTATATGTATGCAGTTTTTGATAAGAATTTTCTATTAGATCTAAAATGTACGAGTATTTGTGCCTTTCGCTCAGCTTTAAAGCGCTTTTATATATTTATACGTACATATTTATATGTACAACGAACAAATAAGTCAACGAAAATTTGTAAACTCATAATTGTTTCCAGCTAATTTTAGCGGTTGTTTATTTTTTCCTTTCGATATTATTTCCCTTACTTTTCTTTAAAAAAAATTGTTTGTTTTATTTTAACTACCACTCGTCTGTGACCACTCGTGTATACTCTTTTTTGCTTTAACGCTTAGCGCTTTTAACTATCTCTTTATAAAAAAACATTCTACTTCCTTAGGAAATTGTTTATAAACGGTAACAAATTTTTTGTTAAAAAGTTAGTAATTGCAAATGTTATTTAACATCTTTTTACAAAGTTCTATTTCTGTTAAATTTTCACCTAAATATTTTTTGTTAAAACGAAAAAAATTATTTAAACACTTTAAGGGACACACATAGTGAGACAGCCTAAAAAAAGCATCATTTCTCTCCAAGTAATCATTGGCATAATTTTAAAAATGATAACCAATCGAAATAACAAAAAAATATTTTCTTTATAAATTCACATTAGGTGTGTCCCTAAATGACGAATTATTATATTTTTTAATTAAAAAAAAAAACGAAAAAAGCAAAAAATAGATTATATTTATTAATACATTGTTCTCTACTTTAACTTATAAATATTAAAATCAAATACAAAAATATTAAAATCAAATACAAAAATATTAAAATCAAATCCTAACCCCCAGAAGCGATAATTTATATTTGTAATTATATTTCCGTGTTCGCAATGGTCTCACTCAAACTTATTGCCATTACAAGCATTTAATAACTAATAAATAATTTCTTAAATCTTGCCTCTAATCTACTTATAAATCTAAAAATGACCTTTTTCTAACTCATACCTGTGTTCATTTTAAATCACTTAACTTTTGGCAGCGATAATTTTTTTGCACGCTTACTTAATTTTACACATTGACAGCCAAGATCTTATATTTTTTAAAATGTACACTTTATATATCTCAATTAACTTAAAAAAAAATTAAAAATATTAAGTAATAAACATTTTTTCGAAATTTGTTGTTTTTATTTATTTATTGGAATATAATTAGGTGCCATATGAATAGTTTAATATGGGTCCGCTCAAAAGTTTTTTTTTAATTTTACCAATGGAAGGCTTTAGTAAACCGTATTCCGAGTTGTAACGGATGATCCAAGTAGAGGTACTTTTTTTATTAATCTTTTCTTGACAAATCACCCGTGAGTCGTGTTAAGCTGCCATGTTAGTTTTGTTCATTATTGTTTGGCACTTCATAATGGAAATACTAACACCTGAGCAACGTTTACAAATCATTCAACTTTTTTGGGAAAATTCACGTTCTGTAAAGAATGTGTTTCACGCGCTTCGGTCAATTTATGGTCAACATAATCGGCCTACTGAGCGTACTATTCGTAACACCATCAGCCATCCTGAGGCTCATTGTTGGATAATATTCGACCGAATAGACCAGGACCAGCACGCAGTAAAGAAAATATAGCAGAAGTAGCTGAGAGTGTATAAGAAACCGTGCAGAGTCAATTCGGCGCCGTTCACAGCAACTAGGACTTACGTATGGAACAACTTGTTGCATTTTACGTCGAGATCTTGTGCAAGAGGCGACATCGCTTTGTTCTATGGGCCTTTAAAAAATTCCAAAACGATCCGACGTTTTCGAGCCAAGTTTTGTTCAGTTCATTCCTGTCTCAATGGGTATGTAAACAAGCAGAATTGCCACATGTGGATGATTGAAGAGCAACCTGAAGAGTTTGAAGAGTTGACATTTCACCCAGAAAAAAACAACGGTTTAATGTGGTTTGTAGGTAGGTGGAATCATAGGTTCATATTTCTTCAAAAATAATGCCGGGTGGAACGTAACCGTCAATAGCGACCGTTATCGCGCCATGATAACCGACTATTTAAAGCCTGAAATTGACTCTCTTGATCTTGGCGACATTAAAAATTTCACGTTTTGCGCCCGTCGATTGGCCACCAAGATCGTGTGATATCACATCGTTACACTTTTTTCTTTGAAGATATTTAAAGACTAATGTCTATGCGGATAATTCCGTTTCGATTTAGACATAGGGGCAAAACATCACACGTGTCCTTCGTCAGTTACCAGTCGAAATGCTCGAACACGTCATCGAACATTGGACGCAATGGATGGACCATATGAGATGTAGCCGCGGCCAACATTTGAAAGAGATAATCTTCAAAATATAAATACCAAATAATGTTCTTTTGAATGATAATAAGCATTCTCCATTAATTTTTGGACTTTATTAATAAAAACATGGATAAGCATATGTATCTGTACATTTTTAGAAAAAAAATTAAATTTTAAGTGTGCTTAAATTTTATTTCCAACAGGATACCTGCCCAAAATACACATTGTATCTTGTACGTGCAGGGTTGTTATGAAAATACGAAAAGTAAGAAAGGGCTAAGAATCAAAGCTGGGGAAATAATTTAAGGTGTGACACGATACATTTAAGCGTAATGGTACGATTTCTCTTCTGAATATTGTCATGATACAAATGCTAGTACAAACGAACTTTAATGGTAACCAAATTTATTTAAAAAAACAATGAAAAAAAATATACAAAAATAAATTAGCGTAATTTTACAGCAGCCGACCCGTCTTCGATGGTGGTTGCTCTTCGGCTTCTCCTTCACTTCACACCGAGTCTTGTTTTCTGTCGCAAAGCTTAAAGGCGTATTTCAGTGGCAAGACAGATGTAAAACATTAACCAGAGAATCGATATCCAAGCAATGTTTTATATACATACATATACTATACATAACTCATAGACTGATTTGTTAGAAAAAAGAAATATTATATAGAAGTTGGGGTAGAACTCGTATCGATCCGATTTTATCTATTTTTCTCAATACCATAGAGTAAAGTAAGCTAGTTGTTTGAAAATCCTGATATTAGTTATATGGCGCATTAATCAAAAAGATTGGCATAACGAAATAAAGGCAAAATATCGAGCAGTTATACCAAAAGCTAAAAATTAGAGAGTGTGAATCGAACAATAACTGGTATAAATGTAAAAAAACTTGCATGAACAAATAGCGAAAGAATCACTGAGCAGTTAGTTATGCCATTTTGATGGGCCGACCAATAGCTCACCCTTTTGAAAGACATACGTACTAAGTAATTTTCTTCCACGGAATAACACTAAAACATTTATTGTTTATTCTGTAAGTGAATTGACATTTTATTTAATCTTAATAAATCTTTGGTGAACATATTAATTAAAAAATAATAATAATTACATTAAACAAAGATTGCGGCGCATGCCAAATTCCATTTAGGTATATATGTACGTAGTAATTGAGTTGTCATTGCAAAAATTGACAAATAAACGAAATTAAACAGTAACTTATGCGATACTTTTGAGTAGACTGTGAATGATAAGTTTTCAAATACTATAAAGCGAATAATTAAGTTAAATTAAAAATGCACACACACACATATATATAAGCGTGTGCGTCGGTGTCTGTAAGATAAGGCAACACAAATAATTGCGTTTCGCAGTAAAGTAAAATAAAATTAAATTAAATAAGTGCAATAAGTTGACTTTCGCTAGAGGTCGGCTTATTTATCGTTAACATTATTTCTTTTTTTTTTGCTTTTATAAAAATTGTAAATTTTATGCTATGTATTTCATATGTGTGTATAAAGTACACAATAAATACGTTAAAAACGCGCTTTGTTCGTAACATACAAATATACTTATTGATAATAAAAAAGTTCTGCTGCTTAAAAACTATTTAGTACATATTTTGCTATATAATAACGAAAGTTTACAAATAAAATGCTGGCTAACATTATTTAATTACATACATATGCAGTTTTGTTGTTTTGCAATTTGCAATTCACGGTACTTTTTTTTAAATTTCCTCAAGTTATATAATTTGTTTTTTGGATTTTTGTATCATTTCAAAATAGTTGTACAATTAAATGTGTATAAACTTGTATAAATAGTGTCTCTGTTTATTTTGAATAACAAAATTTTCGTTATAAAGTGGCACTTCTGTCATAAGTAATAACAAAGTAAATATTATTTTTATAAAAAAGTGCAAATGCTTTTCGATTTTTGCTATATTTTTGTTGGTTAGTTTCATTTTCATATTAAAAATGCTTTTTGTAAATTTTTGCTATTTAAAAATTACATTTAACACGCTTTCAACTCGACTTCGTTAACAACAAACACTGAAATTATGTTGCGATAAGTTCAGTTGTGTGCGTATGTGTATATGTTTGAAACCTATAATTGGCTCGTGGTGGTCGTTTTACTATAACTAATTAAATCATAATTGCTGTACAGATAAATACAGACACGAACATGTTAAAAGTTCACGGCGAAATTATTATGAACTCAGCTGTGAGCACTTTGTACGCAGCGAAGTGCCTAATTGGCATGAAATTAAATTAATTAAATAAAAGAATAAATAAAATGCATATAAATATACATATACACATGTATATTATATACATATACATATATATGTAAAGTAAATAAGACTTACTTGCCTATATGTGCGTTTAGTTAAGTTAGGAAGACAAGTAGTTATAACTAAAGAAATTTGCTCAAGCCGAAACGTTTGTACAACTGAAACGCAAAGTTCAATAAAAACTCTGAAATAGTTTAATATCGTTAACTATATTAAATTACATATATATATATATTGCAGCTATCAACGCTAAACGCTTTCGTTTTGTTCTCACAAAAGTGTGCGTGTGTGTGTGCCTGGCAACTCATGCCAGCGCACGCTCGTTACTATGTACATAGTTGTCGGGCAGACGAAAGGCACGCCAACACCCAAACAATTATTTATGATTTTTGTTTAAATTACATTTTTGGCACTTGTTTATTTGTATTGCTGCGTTAACGCATCAATTCCTTTAGTTCGGACTTCATTGTTCTCACTCTTCTTCTTAGCGAGCGCTCTACAGGTGTAGCCAGGCAACTGACCACTTATTTTTGATCGGCAGTCGCCAAGCAATCAATGACTCAATCACACGCACTCAAATATCAATATTGATTATGGCTTCACTTTCACAGCGTTAATTACTTTACTGCTTTGTATTACTTTTTAAATATTTTCGCTTTCGCGTTTAGCAGGACTCGGACGTCATACATAATTGCTTGCCCAGCCACAAGTTATGGAATGTGTTTGCTATTGCGCGAGGGTTTTGGTGGCGGTGTGGGTGGCCGTTTTTCGGTAAGCACGAAATTTTTGGCCTCCACATATTCGTAAGAGCTATTTGAAATACTGGTGTGTTGCGTCGTGGTCGTCACGAGGGTTTGTGTGTAGGGACCAACAAGCGGTATGGGGAAGTCCATGCTGTAAGTGAAACTGCTAAAATCAGTGGAGTCACGTGTTTTTGCTGGTAGCGGTGGCGGTATGAGATCCTCCTCCGATGTGGAATCTGTTGTATCTGAAAAATATAAATTTAATTAATTCAAATTATCGATTCATATAAACTTTTGAAAACACAAAGACATAAAAATTCGATTATCCTACCGGTTTTAAAAAAGTTAAGGGGTTACATAGGTTTACGGGTTTCAAAAAATTTAATTTTGTTTATTGTCTTCGGAGATACAGCCTTGAGAACTTGTGCGTTAGAGGCTAGCTAGGCTAAGTGCGCCGTCCTCAAACGCGTTCTTCTCGAAACTGTGTTTTTGAAGTCGGTTGGCTAGATTCCTCAAGAACTACTCAACCGATCTTCATGCAATTTTACACAGATCTTTGAGATATAATTCTTAAAGACTTGTACAAAGTTTCTTTTTTGATTATAACTATTTGAAAAAAAAAATTCGTGAAATTTTAATTTTTTTTTTAAATGCCTGCCAAAAATTCAATTTTCAGTTTTTTTTCCTTCGTCGAAGTTCTAAGTTAAGGTTTTAACTAAAACATGTATTTTTCGCTTTAGATGATCCTGTAAGGAGTTATCCTGCCAATGCGAGCCGCGGGCTCACCGGGAATGGCTGCGTTTCAAATATTTTGTTTCCAAAAATTTCAGAATTTTTTTTGTTAGTAATGTATGTTTGTAACAACAAAAAATTCTAATAAAATATTTCATTTTTTATATGTGAAAAAAATTGTTGAAAAAAGGCGGCTTTTTACCCAAAGAAACCCATGTAACCAATTAAAACAATTGTGAAATGTAAAATAATTTTACAAAAAGATAAAATCTAAAAATTTACATAGGAACGAGATAGCGCACTCTTTAAAAAAAATTATACTTGAGAAAAGTAAGAACTGATCTTCGATCAAGTCTAGTTTCCATAAAACATTTTTCAACAGATTAAATAATTTTCATTTAAACATTAATAAAGACATCGATATAAAATTATATAGAGATAAATATGTTCAGAGAATTATTTATATTTTTTCTAGGCTTATATCCCATAAACCGAACATTCTTGATCAATATGTGAGTTATTAGTCATGAAAGACTCTATACCCCATAAAACCATAATCCGAATTCTGTGTCTAAACTGACTCTAAAATGGATATTTCAAACAAAATGGAAACTATGTTAAAATTAGCATTGGGTAAACTGTTGTACGAAATCGGACAATTAATTTGCCACATTTTTCACAATCTGTTTTTGTAGGCGTTTCGATAATCCACCCGAACTTCTCCCCAACCGAAATGTTCAATTATTTTTCTTTATTTTTGATTTGTGTATTTTTAATAACCACAGTTTGACTATTTGTAATTTGTAAACTCTATACTCACCAACTGAATTCCGATTACTGCTGTCAGCTCCTGACAGCGAGTGCGCATCTGTGCTGGAGAATCCCTTCATGCCGGTTGTGGGTGTAGCTATACTGGCAGGACGTGACATGCGACGTTCCTTTTCTTTCTCAGAGCGTAATGGACGCTTTGTCGTTAACTAAGGTGTAAAGAATATATATATAAATCAAATTTAAAATAAAGAAATAACTTTTGACAGACAGTGAAAAAATATGGATTTTTAATTTAAAATTTTTTAAATTTTTTTAAATAAATTTTAAATGGATAAGCAAGAAAAAACGTTAACAACGGTTGCAACGAAGCTATACCCTTCACATGTGCATCTTTTATTTGCAAAAAGTTTTCAATTTCTAATATTTTGATGGATCAGTTTGCATGGCAGCTATATGTTACAATAGTTCGATCTGAACAATTTATGCGGAGCTAGTAGTATTGCCTTAGACAATAGTCTATACTAAATTTCGAAAAGATAACTTGTCAAATAAAAAAGTTTTCCATACAAGGACTTGAGTTTGATCTGTAGCTGTGCTGCCGAGAATTGAGTAGCTTCCTGGAGAGATAAAGACGAATGCAAACTATCAGTTCGATATCTCAAAAACTGAGGAACTAGTTCGCGTTTATACAGACGGACATTGCTTAATGTTGTTGTTGTTGTAGCAGCAAAATTCTGCCGAGTTGACAGTCCTTGGCGGATAAAAATCCAGGTCTGTTCCGGTTACGTCGACCCGACTGTAGTGGGAACGGAAATAGCTTAATCGATTCAGCAGGTCACGCTGATAAATTATATATATATGCTTTACAGAGCCTCCGATGATTCTTTTTGGATGTTACAAGCTTCGTGGCAAACCTAATATACCCTTTTCATGGTCTAACAAGACAAATAATTTAAAAAATGTTTGTTTTTCAACTAGTTTGTCTGGTTTTAACGCAAGCAGCTGAAGATAGCTGATATATGAAAACGGCATTTTTTAATTATTTTAGTTTAATTATACATATATTAAATTATTTTAATTGTGCTATATGTGTAATTTCCACTCACCTCTTGTGTCAACACTTTTGGATCCGGCGACTTGGCTGTCAAGGAAGTATTTGATGCGCTTGTTAAAGATGCTATTGAAGTTATTGATTCCCGTTCGGGCGTTGAGGTTATGGTTGATAATGGTTGTGTATAAAATTTACTATTGGCTACTGGTAAACTTAGCGTTTCACGATCCAACTATGACATAAAACATATACAAAATTAATTATAAATAATTCGCGTGGCATAAGGAACCACCAAGCGAGGCAACAAATTTCACAAACCTTTTTCATTGAGCGCCGTTTTGAGGGCGTTTTCTCTTTAGACTTGCTTTTTGTACTGGGCGAATGGCCGAGGCTAGGTCTGTTGATATTGTTGTGGATGTTGTTGAGGTACGAAAGAGAGAAAAATGGAAACGAAAAAGCGAACATTGCAAAAATAAGCAAAAAACCAAATAGGAAATCGGAAAATAAAGAAATTAAATTGCAAACTAATGGAAAAAACAAGTCAAACCAACAACAGAAACAGTGAGGAAAATTTAACAAAATTAAAATGTAAAATTTAATTAGAAAATGTTAAAATCAATAAATCAAATAATTTATGGTAAATTAAAAAAAAAAATAATAATATTAAAAAAAATAAAAGTATTTGCTTAAATCAATCAGATTTTTAAACTAAAAATGCAGAGCACAAGGAACAAATGAGAAGGGGAATTTAATTGATTAGTATAACGTTCAGTCACCCGCAATTTCTTATAGTTGTGTATGTTGTGCATATATATGTACTTATAAGGATATATACATATATGTATTTATATGGTGCGTGCTTGGTTGGGTTAGATACTCATAACGTAAGTGTTATTCAAATTAGTTTTCTACTTTTGCTACAATTGCATGCAAGTTATTTCTATTTGCATTACTGCGTTACCTTTGACTGAAATTAAACGCGAATGTTGATTTTATCGAACTGGTTTGTGGTCGTGCCGAGGAAGTAGATTTCGACAAGCCGCTACTGCGTTTGGGAATATAACGAATATAATATAAATATATAGTATATTTTGAATTTGCGTCTAGCTTCATAGCTAATACTTACTCGGAAGAGCCCATGCTCGTCTCTGACAAGCGATTGTTGCCCTCAAACATGCCAGGCATAAAGGAACCATTGCGACGCATAATCACCGACTCGCGATCCAACTTCAAGTCACAAGTCTGCAAAATTTAATACACGCGTTTGAAAAACAAAAACAAAAACAGAAACAAGAAAAAAAGTTAACTACGGTTGCACCGAAGCTATAATACGCTTTATAAATAAAAAAAAGTGGTCCAATCTGAATAATTTCAGCGGAGATTGTACCGTTGCTTTAATCCGTGCCAAATTTTATAAAAATATCAATACAAGACTTCGTACTATTTTATGCCCTCCAGGTATAAAAACTATATTTGAAATAATATGCGATTCCAACCTACCTTCTTGCCATATTTGCTCTCCACATTCGCCTGCATGTCAGCGAAACATTGCTCCATGTGCTCTTGGAAGAGTTTCAAAGTGTCCGGTGCGCGGTGTTTATGCAGTGTTATGGCTAAAGAGAGGTTAAATGAGCGTTAATTTACTAATGTTTTTTTTTTAATAAAAAAAATGTAAAAGTACCGATCTCGAGTAGCGGTATTTGCGATGCGATCAGTTCCTTCAACTCCTCAACCAGATGCCTATCATCTAGGTGGTCCTCCAAATAGTCGTCAGTCAAGAAAGCGTTCTCATACTTGCTGAAACCGCCCATCACGGCTGGATCGACAATGCCGGTGATTTTCATGCTTAACGTTTTTATATCCAATGTTTCGTCGTTTCGATGTTCGATAATCAGGTCGCGTATTTCCTTATTGGTCTTTTTCATTGTTTCAATGGCCAAAGCGATTGGTGAAATCTGTTATTTGAAGTTCAAGGGAATTAATAAATATTAAATTATTATTTTTTTTTAATTTAACGTCTTACTTTGAATTTCTTTGTTTCCGTTACAGGGAACCAACGCAGTATGCCGGGCAGCGGAAAGCTTGTCGTCATCACTATCCTTTCTAGCCACAGATTGCGCACATCATCCGGACCGCCGCCAATGCTTTCGCAACGCCTTGAAAACTGGAACTTTTGCACATTATTTGATGTGAAATACTTAACGATTTCGCTCGACACCATCTTGCCCTCAAATTTAGTGCAATTCTCATTCATTACCGGCTCCACTTTGTTCACCTGTATGAATTGGCCGTCGGCCTGCGTTATATCCTCACCCGGCACCTCTAGCGTCTGCATGAGCTCCGCTTGTGGATGTTGCGCTAAAATACGCGAGCAAAAATCGCTCAAACGCTCGTAGTTCTCACCACGGAAAATAAAGGCTTTATTCTGTAGAAAGCGCGGAAAGCCCAAACCATAGAAGCAAACACGGAAATACTCCGAAGTGTGGCGAAATTCTTTCAATATTTTCTCAAAGAATTGCGACATCTTGACCAACAGTTTGGCTAACTTCAAATAGTCATAGATTTCATTCTCGTACTCCTGCGCCAGCACTTTGCACATATCGATGGCGCATTCGAACATCAGACCGCGGTCAAAGTAGTCGATGATTTCATAGTAGAGCGCCTCTTTGAGCTCGCGATGCGTTCGACATGCCGTATGGCGGTGTGAGCGCAAGAGTGGCGACAACTCGGTATCGTTCCACTGCAGTAATTCAGTGTGTAGTTTGAGCGTGAAGGCCGCCTCGGTGCAGTTGTTGAACTCCATATGTAGATCGCACAGCTTGTAGACATAACGTATGTACATCTCTTTGCGATTCACTTGCGAATAGAATTGTAAGAGCGAAAATGTGCAAGCCATGCGGTTCTCTTTGCTCTTCGTCCTGTATGATGCAGCGATACTCGAGCAGACGTTCAATGAGTTTCGTCACCATGTTCACGAATTTGGTGCCCTCTATGTTGAGCGTGTTGTGCGCCTGACATTTCTCCAGCAGTATGCTGTGGAAGAGATCTTTGTACTCGGCGTCGCCTTTGCCTGCAAACGACGAGTTAAATGAGTGTCTACATATTTTATATTTATTGAAAATCGGGGTTGCGAAATTTTTTACTTAAAAAATTTAAATATTAAAAATCTGATTTTTAAACCGAATTTTGGGAATAATTTTTTTTTTTGCAATACCGTAATTTTTAATAAAGGTTAATGGCATAAAAAAGGTTAAATTCAATAATTTTTATTGCAAAATTGCAACCTTGTAGAACATTTCTGGTTACTCACCTGCTCCGATTAATATGTCGAGCTTCTCAATCATTTCCGTTTCGAATTCGTTAAAGTTCGCTTTGTAATGCGCATTGTTGCGTTTCGTATCGCCGTAGCTGTTCGGCAGCATTTTCGAGCTGTAATACTCGCACTGCATCATATCGAAAAATATCGGTATGGTGGCCTTGCGCAATTCCACCTCGGGTATCATACTCATTTCGAGTATCGGCTCCACTAGTTGTGGCACGAATTTCGGCTTGTGTTCGCCCAATTGGAACCACATCTTGCGTATCTCTTGCGCTGTGTCCTTGCGTATATCACGATAACGTGCGAATATGATTTGTCGTTTATTATCGTTGAAATCGTTCAATTGTAACGGTGATTGTATGAGGAATGCTATGGAGCATTGGAAGAAATTCGACCAGACTTGCTTCTCGAATGGATCGAAGAAGTGATCGATGATCACAACCGAGATGTGTTGTAATGAACGCAATATAACGGTATTCTGATGCATAATCATATCCATCCAATCACGTGAAAAAACTGGCTTCTGATGTGGCGACACGAGCTCCTCGAAAACGAGCAATATTTCGATAATGAAGTCCTGCAACTCGAAGCGACTATTCAAATGCCATACGAAGATTTCGTAATGTGCCGCATCCATGCGCTGCAGTATGCCCAACATGATGGCCACCAAATTGCCAACCAATTGATTTTCGCGATCGAGTGCGTGCGAGGTTTTGATTATGGTGCGCAGCAGTATGAGCATTATGTCGCGCACATCGTTATGTGTCTTGCCGATGTCCTTGCGGTACAGCAGACGCAGTATGTTGTTCATGATGACGATGCATTCGTTCACCTGTTGCGAGAGTTGAAATGGCGAAGAAGGCAATTTTAATATTAATAATATTATTCACGAATAAAAATGAGTTAAATATAAGCTAACTTTAAGCGCTTGGTATTTATATTTTTTTCAAAAATATTTTTTTTATCTTATCTTTAAAATATTTTTCTTATTCTACGAGAAGTTTGTGTTTCTTAATAATAATTATTATAATTAAGTTTTTACTTTATCGTTTCCCTAAATTTGTTGCATATTCAACATAACCTAAAAGTTTACATAATTGCTCCCAATTATTATGTAATTTTATAAAAACATGAATAACAACAACAACTATAGACATTTTAAGGCATGTGTTGAAATAGAGTTGCCACTATTAAAAATAATGAATTAATGAAAATATAAAAATTGCTTGTCCTCATAAACACTAAAAATAGTCATTCGAAAAAATATATAAGTATTTACTTTGGGACAATTTTTTAACAAAGTTGCCACTAACCGAAAAATACAAGAATATAAAGTATTCTCTAAATATAATCTTATGTAATTTTTTTCAAATTTTTTTATTAAAGATATTCGAAAAAAGCGTTACCATCTGTGAAAGAGTAAAACTGGACAAAATAATAAAAAAGTAAGAACGTTAACTTTGGTTGCACCGAAGCTATAATGCCCTTCACAAATAAAAAAAATATTCCATACAAGAGGTTGACTTGAACAATAATCTACGTAAAATTTCGTAAAGATATCTCGTCAAATAAAAAATTTTCTGTAGAAGGACTGCATGAAGATCGTTCAGTTTGTACGGCAGCCATATGCAATAGTGGTGCGATATCGGCGGTTTTGGTAAATAAGCTGATAGAAGGATCGGTATCTCAAAAACTGAGGGAGTAGTTCGCATACCTTTATACATACGGACACTCAGAGGGGCATGGCTAATTCGATTTAGCTCATCATGCCGCTTATATACAGTGTGGAGCAGGGATCGTGCTACAAAATCAAACCGTAATAACTTTTTTTCTGTGAAAGTTATGGACTTACTTTTTTTATTTGGCAGGTTATTTTTCTAGTGTTTTTTTTTTTTTTTTTAATTAATACTTGTGATACCGAAAAGAGTGTTTGGATAGTGCATCGGTACCACTTTTCAGTTTGTCATCTCTGTTCAAAGCGAATTCAGACGTGATTTTGGCGGCACTCCCCCGAGTAGATGGAGCATGAGGTTGGTAAACATGTTCGCCGAATCTGGAAGTATTGCAGGAAACAATCCAGGTTGTTTCATCGTCAATTCAGGCAAATCCAAGTGTTTCGACTCGCAACTTGAAGTTACAGACGGTCATTGCAATCAATAAATAGATTGTTTCCGTAAGAAGTTCAAATAACAAGCCGGTTAAACCCTCTGATTTTGGCAAAAAAAAAATAATATTAAAATGGCCGAAAAAGGCAATAACTTGATAAATTGCCTGTGTATGTCTATTGAGGTCTATTTTGATCTAAACGGAAATATAAACAAGCAAAATTGCCGTATATGGAGTGAATCGAATCCAGAAATATTCCCGAAACGATACTTCACCCAGAGAGAGTTACTGTGTGGTGTGCGGTTTCATCAAGGTGTATTATCGGACTATACTTCTTTGAAGTAACTGACAATGGGCACCGTTATTTAAAGATGTTCAATGAGTTTGGCGCAGAACAGTGTATCGCTTTCAATGGCGTTTGGTTACAGCAAAATGGAGCAGCTGTACACATAGTCAGACCGCTTGTTGTGGAGCTCCAACGAAAATTTGAAAACAAATTAATATCAAAATCGCTAGCCCCCAAGCATACTTGTTCTGTCTGTACCAAACATTTTTATGGGATAATTTGTGGCTAGAGGTGTACAAAACAAAACCCAGAAATCTGATTGAATTGAAGCAGTCATTTGAATCGATAACTGAGGCAATATCGACTTCAACTTTTCAGGACACAATAAATAATTTTCTAATTAGGTATCGGATATGCGTGGCTGTGGTCATTTACTGCCCATAATTTTTAAAAATAAGAAATTATATAAATTAAAATAAAATTTGCTTTACCAAAAGAAAATAAATAAATATAATGCATTGATTAAAAAAAGCTTTGTAGCACGATTCTTGCTCCACCCTGTATATATTTAGAAGGTCTCTAAGAAAATAGTTGGGACGTACAATTTTTTTGTTATCACTTTTTTACCTAACCTCAAATTTGATGTAAAAATTCAAATGCTTTTTTACCCAACCTCAAAATGGATATAAAATTTCAAATGCTTTTTTACCCAACCTCCAAATTGATGTAAAAATTCAAACACATTTTTACCTAACCTCAAAATTGATGCAAAAAATTCAAATGCTTTTTTACCTAACCTCAAAATTGATGTAAAAATTCAAATATTTTTTTACCTAATCTCAAAATTGATGTAAAAAATTCAAACACATTTTCACATAACCTCAAAATTGATGTAAAAAATCAAACACATTTTTACCTAACCTCAAAATTGATGTAAAAATTCAAACACATTTTTACCTAACCTCAAAATTGATGTAAAAAATTTAAATATTTTTTTACCTAACCTCAAAACGGATTCAATTATTTTTTTACCCAGCCTCAAAATTGATGTAAAAAATTCAAATATTCGAGTATTTAGTTTTCCAAAAAAACTTGAGGTAAACCTATTTTGACTTAATAACGGAAAAGAAGTATAATTTTCAATCGAAAATTCACACGTCAATTTCTGTACTGAAATCTCAGTTTTTCTAATGGTGTAGAAAAATATACATGACTATGTAAGAATTTATAAAAAGAACAACAATCTAAACTATTCAAAGCTTTTTTAGAGCTGCTAAGTTTGTTTAGAAATATAAATTCAAATAAGTAGCAATTTTCGAAAATTCTTATAACACTACTTAAGCACTTTTCAAAGTTAAACACGACTTATAACACTTACAGCTAATTAATTAAGCTCTAAAACACGTAAGCACAGTTTAAATAAAATACTAGGCTGACAAAACAAATTTAAAAAATAATATACATATTTTTGCTTTAATTCTAATAACTGTTGATTATAATAAGCTGCTAAAGACAATAGTAACAAAATATTATGCGCAAGATACATAAGTATGTATGTATGTATATGTATATTAAAAGCATTTGGCATTACTCGATGGTTTACCATAAAGTTGACACTTGCTGAGTGTTGTTGGGGATTAAATTTAAAAAAAAAAAGTCAAAATATCCTCGCCAAGTGTCACAATTCACAATTACTTATAGAAGTGTGTTTATATGTATGTGTGTACTACTGCTAAAGCTTAATTTTCTGTTGTTTACGATATTTTTTTTTACGTATGCTTGTATATATGTATGTTTGCTTGTGTGGTGAGGAAAAGTGGACGTACACACTTACGAACAGGCCTACGACTAAATTGAACGGTAATAAATGAAAAGTACAAACAAAGTGTAGTGAAGTTACAATATAAGCTTAAGCGCACACATGACACACCTTCGAAAAGAAAAGAAAAAAAAAAAAACAAAACGAAAGTAGTGCATAAATGCACCCACAACCACCCGCTGGACACCTGCTGAGTGTGTGCTGCTGGACGCAAACGGGCGTGCGCTGGTAGTACTTTGTGTTGTTGTTGCGCTTGTTGCTTTTCCCTATGACTTAAATGTACATATATCCGTGTTTAATTTAATTTAATTTTGTTTTTTTTTTTTGTTTTTGTTCTGTTGTTGGTGGTTGTTGTTTTAATTCATTGCTTTTCGTATTTAGTAATTTATTGTTGTTTTTATTTTTACCTTTTGTTTGGCAGTTGTTTCACGCGTGTGCAGATGTGATTTTAACTGTCCGAGGACTTTAGCTGCTTTCGAGAGATTCTTTTCTTGTTGCCATATATCAGATTTCGAGTCACCCTAGACAATTCGATACACAAACATTTTGCAGAAAGCGAATAATACACAAAAGTGTTTCAAAATAGATTAACGAACGAGTGGTAAACGTAAAACAAAAACAAAACAAGAGATGTATTGCATATATATATTTATATAAAAAAAAAACAAATGTACAGAAATATATAGAGAAACGTGTAATTTTGTGCATGTTTGTATGTGAGTCAGTTACTTTGAAAAAGGATTTCTTCGATGTTTTGAGCGCACCAAGTGCTAGTATGTATGTGTGCGTGTGTATTAGTGACACACTTAAATGCAAATTGTAGTTGCTTTTTAAGAAACTGAAAACTTTTGTAGCTAAAAACGAAAAATTAAATAATACAACAAAAATTTTATTAAAATTAGACATATTTATGTGCGGTGAACATTCCAATGAAGAAGTGTGACGTTTTTATTATCGCCACTAACTGTGTATGTACTATTGGAGTTACAATATTTCATAAAGAAGAAAGAGCTGTGTCTAGTTACTAGTTATTAAAAAAATGCACACAAACGAAAATGAATGAGGAAACTACAACCAAGTTTTATGAATGAATTACATGAGTATTTTTATGTATGAAAGTATGTATTGTATGTATGAGTAACATGGATGCATGTGAGAAATGAGTATGCGATTTTTGTGTAAAATTTAGATTTAATATTGTGATATATCGGTGATGGTAATGAGTGATGTCAACCGTGAAGACACAATTAACTACACACACACATGTGCATATGCATATATGTATGTATGTAGCTATGTGTTTAGTGATAATGTGATTTTGCTAGAGTACACTATACTGCGTGCACAACAACTATACCAAACAACGCAGATAAAACATAAAACAAAAACATTTACACCTCAAATATGAATTGAACGGAGACTCTAAAATGAAAAATCTAGCCAGATATGCTTGATATATGTAGTATTATCTGATAAGGGACATGCCTGAACTAAAAGTTATAACACTTTATGAAAATTAAATAAAAAAATATAAAAAAATTGTAAAAAAAAAAACATTTATAACCAAAAAAAGTAAAAAAAAATAAAAACAAAATACAAAAAAAAAATAAAAAAAAAAAATAAAAAAGAAAGAAATAAAAAAATAAAAAGCAAAAAAAAAATAAATAAATAATAAAAAAAAAATAAATAAATAAAAACAAAAAAAAAAATAAATAAAAAAAAATAAAAATAAAAATAAAAAAAAAATTAATAATAATTTAAAAAAATTAAAAAACGAAAATAATAAAGAAACTAAAAGAAAAAAATAGAAAAGAAAAAGAAATATTAAAAAAAAAAAAAAATATTTAAAAAAAATTTAAAAAAACATATAAAAAAGTAATCACAAATAAATCAAAAAATCTTTAAGTAGAATTATGATAGCATTAATATTATAATTTTATAAAAAAAAATATTTCCTAATAAAATTCCTACGTCAGACATGGACAACTTTGAAAATTATAATCCATCGATCAAATACTGCTTTCGGCTATGCTTATTGTAATATTCGGAATTAACATAAAATATAATTTAACACATAGACATATTTATTTGGGAGTGCTTATAGCCGACAGAAAAGCCATTGTGGAATCAACCAAACGCGCTAAGGCGGCGGTAGAGTGTATTAAAATATTGCGAAATCAAATTGCATTTATGTATGTGTGGGTAAAAAATAGTAAGACTTTTTAATTTAAATTTCGCGCAAAGACACATTCGTCGAAATAATTCTCTGTTGGTATGGCTGTCAGTGACATCTGTGTCAAATGTCACACACAAAACAAAAAAAAAATAACTAGTCTTTGGGTCAAACCACAACAAGTGATCCAGGAAAATTTCGGAAAATAACCGATTTTGAAAATTAGCAGTTCATTGGGAATCGCTGTGCCATACGTTTTAAGAGCGGTAGGGGGACAAAAAATTCAATATCCTTGGAACGGTATGAATGACCAAAAATTTTTTTTGTAGATTATTAAAGGTGAATATTTTGCGCGTTGTATCACATACTTTTAAATTTTTTTAGCGAGAAGAACACTTTAAGATTCAAATAGTTTAAAAAAAAATAATGTAAATTATTAGTATTTAAACAAAAGGACAATGAAAAAATATTTATAATATAGCACGAACATTTTTCTTTGACTTCAGAAAATTTCATCGATTTATCTCCAGTAGTTTTTGAGAAAATAATTTTACAGTTTTATGGTCCTCTAAACTTCAATCTTTCACAACTTTTACAAAAAAAAAGAATTTTGACGAAATATTAATATCAGGGAGTATGCGTCTGGCTCCCTTCCTAATGAACTGCTAATTTCCAAAATCGGTGATTTTGCGAAATTTCCGTGGATCACTTGACGTGTTTTGACCCCTTTTTGAAGTACATAAAGTGCATTCGTCGATTTTTACGATGAATGAAATTATTCAATGGAGTAATGTGTGGAAATTCGCAAAATGAGGAAAGTTCTCTCATCGTCATTCACTTGGGAGTAGCCAGAAACGATTCTTTTACATATGGCTTAAGCAGCTCACGATTTCCGGTATTAAATCAAGTATCATCTGGGTAGCCAAAAAACATCACTTTAAAGGCGAGGCAAAATGAGAAGGCGAACCATCCCTACACAGGGTTGTGCGCTGGGTTTGAGACTCGGCACGTAAAAAACGCCCCCAATGAAAACTAATCAATAGCATACTCCTGTAGAACCCCAGAGGTGATCTAGTAACCGATGCCTAGAGCATACTAAATTTATGTAGGGAACACTTCTCCAGCCTGCTGAATGGCAGTGAAGGCATAACATCAAGAGATAGTAAACCTGATTCCCCAATCGACGTTCTATTGCGCGACCATGAAGAAGTTCGAATAGTAATTACCCGACTGAAGAACAACAAAGCGACGGGCGCTGATGGATTGCCATCCGAGCCATTCAAATACGGCGGCGAAGAACTGATGCAAGAAAAATGGTCGGACGAAAGCATGCTCGCCGATTGGAATTTAAGTGTGCTTTGCTCAACCCACAAAAAGAGAGACCCCACAATCTGCGCCAACTACCGTGGCATAAGCCTCCACAACATCGTATAAAGGTTCTTATCGAGCCTATTGTGTGAAAAATTAAAACCCACCGTAAACAAACTGATTGGAACTTATCAGCGTGGCTTTAGACCTGGAAAATCAACAACCTTATTCACCATGCGCCAAATCTTGGAAAAGATACGTGAAACAAGGAATACAATTTGTGTGCTATGCGTGCAGCTATTCGTAAAAAGACTACGTAAAGACTACGATTAAGCAGCAAAACTTTCAAAAGTTGCACATTTAAACGAGTATCTATAATATTAAAAATTTTCAAAATTAATTTCATTACTAGAAAAATTTTTTTCAGAAAGAAAAAAAAACATAGGCATTGGGGTCCAAAATATTTTCGGTATCTGAGGCCTTGAAAATTTATGATCCGACTTCGACAATTTTTCGACTTATTCCTGAGATATAGAATTTCACCTAAAAGTGGGGGGGTGACACGCCCTTTGACCAATTTTTACTCTAGCTCCAATGAAGCCCTGCCGTACAATATTGAATGTCAAATTTATTGTATTTTAACGTATTTAGTTAGCGAGTTATCGCATTTTCAGTAGTTTTCAACATAATCGTTATATGGTATGTAGAGTGGACCGGATTGTCCACCGATTTTACCCACTTACAGGATGTGCCGAAGTGATTTGTTTAGAACGAGTTTGCTTAATACAGCTTTAGGATTTGTGAGATATGAACATTAAATTTATTAGGGGTGGGCCTAGTGTTCACTTGTTGAAAATTTTCAAATCATATACCGCAACCTATTATGGTCTCTGTTTTCTATCGGTGTTTTCGTTTTATAGCTTTTCGATTAATGGTATTTTGTGTCGTGGATTCTGACGTCCATTCCAGTCGATATTATCGAACTTCTTATGGTGCCAAGGAACATGTTTACCGAGTTTCATTTATAGTAGTTTACTTAAATATTACGCACGGACACTCAGTCACGTTGAATTCAACTCGTCATCCTAATCATTTATACCTACATAACTCTACATCTAGTATATAAATATGAAAAGGGTTGTGTGAAAGTAATTCTTAAACGCTTTCCTCTCATATCTGTTAATTTAAGGTAACACCAGCCTAGGCAGACATTATTTTTCGAAGATACTTCAGTGCATATAGTAATATTGTGCAGTTGCCATTTATTATTTACAGTGTTTTCCATTAAAAATTTCGCATTCACATGAATAAACCTGCCTTACTTAAATCTTTTAAAATATTATAACATTATTATTATTAACTGTATTTAACATTCCATTGAAGTAGAGTGGGCGCATACATACATACATGTGTATGTCGATAGCACATTTGTGAAACAACTACTAAACATTTACAAGTATTTCATTAAAAATACATACAAATTATATATGGTATATTTAAATACAAATCGAAAACGTGTTTTTCAAAAATAATTTTAAAATTAGTGCACTCACTAAACATGCCAATAAAAATGCATAATAAGCTAAACGTTGAAAAAACGTGTAAAAAACAGGCACAAAACACGGACATAAAACAAGAACAAAACATGCTTAAATTAATATACATACGAATATACAAATATCATACGCTATTAATGCCGAGCTATAATATTACACTTTACACATTAAAAAAAAAGTATACATATATGTATATACAGTTAAGTTTCAAAAATGGCTGCGAAAACTATTTGAACTCGCAAAACTAACAACATTGACGCTGCAAAGTCAAAATTTCGTATAATTTGTTGCGTAATAATGGAAGTGTTGTATTAAAATGTTATTTGTATTTATTGTTCATGATTTTTAACCGTTATGCGCAAGACGTTTAGTTTAGTTTAGTGACAAATTGAGGTTAACGCAAATTAACTTGCAGGAAAATAAGTAAAATTGGTAATTTAATTATTATTTTATTTTTTTAAATTTTTAAATGAGCTTATGCAAAGTAAAAGAGTAAAAGGTAAACGCATGTAATTAGATTACTTGGATGAACGAACACACATATTTATGTATGGTAATGTTAAAGTTAACGGGCAAAATGTGAACACCTTACGCGAGCCAATGTTATAATTTGTATTTTGCTTATGCGAAAAGTAGTATTCATCAATAAAATTAAACACAAATGCAAAGGAAATAACGAAACACATAAATAAAATGGAAATTAAATTAAATGCATGTAAATACCTCTTCCTTGCTCTCCAGCCGATCTTTGATGTGATTGCAAAAGACGGGCAGTAGCACGGCGCGACAGTCCGGCGAGAGAAACAGTTTCGAGTCGACAAAGTCCTTAATGCAACCCATTTTAGACTGTGTCAGGCGACGCGGTGGGAATTGACGCAAGATATTGACAATCACATTACTGCCAGAGAAGAAGTGTAAATAATAGTAAATTAGTTAAATAAATATTTGTATAAATTAATGTAAAACAAACCTTAGACGCACTTCGTCGAACACCGCCATCAAATCTGTGGCAATGATGTGCAAATTTTTGAGCAAAGCGCCTTCGGACTTCAACAAATCGGTGGGGCAGGCAATCATTTTGATAAACATCTCCAGCAGTTCTAGTAATATAAGTAAAATGTGTTTATGTTAAACAATTTTGGACAAAAACTTAAAATTATTATTTTAATAAAAACAAGTTGATACGCACCATGCAACTTATTGGCAAAATCATCGTAATCCGAATTGCCATTGATGGCCGCGAAGAGCACACGTGAACGTATAACAAACTTGATAACATAATGCAGATATCTGGTGGTCTTATATAGACGCTTCACCTCCACGCGCTCTTCAATCTCAATGCCATCGGCTGACTTTTCTTTGGGTTCGATGGCTTCGCGGATGTTCTTTTGCAGCACATTAATTAGTTTGCTGCAATTTTAGAAAAAAAAATATTAATAGAAAAAAATATTAAAACAAAAAAAAATTTTAATAGTAAAAAATATTAATAGAAAAAAAAATTTTAATAAAAAAAAAAAATTTTAATAAAGTAAAAATCAAAATAAAAATGCGCCACCACACCTATAAGCCAGCGTCGCTGAGAAGCTCTCATTTATGTACACGTCCAATACCGTCAGGAAATGTTGATATTTCAGATCGGATACGGTTTCGATTAAGTGTATAATACTCATGAATACCAACTGATCGTAGCGTTCGGGATCGTCATTTTCAACCTGCGGAAGCGACATAGATTTTAAGTGTCACAAAAGCAACAAAAGACGGAAAAGTTAAAGTGTTTTACCAAAATGTTGAATAAAGCGTCGAGTATGTCCTGTAAAAATTTCACCAGTTCTTCGCCGGGCACATTCGAAAGCGCATTCAAAGACTCCTCCAGTGTTTCCTTATGCGCAGACCAGTTTAGCAAACCCAAGAGGCTCACTTAAAGTCGTGGGGGTAAAATAAAAACAAAATTATAATAAGTTTAAATAAATGAAATTCAAACATACAAAAATATACAGGGTGTTTGCCCAAAATCATTAAGGACGTTCTTTTATCAAAAATATTTAAATGTTGGCTGATCAGTAGGGTTATGTTCATTTATAAGTCAGTTGAAAACTACGGCTTAGGCCGTATTTAGTTTCATCAGCACGAATCAAACTTCTGATTCGTTACTGATATATTTTTTTGTGAAGTCAGAAAATTTTTAAGAGCCCGAAATCGTCAAAAAAAATCTTAATGTTCTTCGAAACTACTCGAACTATACATATAAATGAAATTGTTAACCATAAAAAATAGAATATTTGCTCTTAGAAATTCACTGTTATGGACCACCCTGTACATGTGTTAACATTAACTTCATGACAATTACCGCTTTGTGTGAGTTTTGTGCTGCAGAGATTAACGCAAATTGTGAGTTGATCCTTGGGAAACAGCGACAAACCACCCAGCGATGGCTTGGTGCCCTGCAATTCACCAACCGTCGAAGGCAATTCCATGTAAACATTGGCATTGTTCTTGTCATACTTTTTGTGGTCCATCTTGTACACGGCCAGATTGTGTTGTCCTTGCTGTTAATATTCAGAGCAAAAAATAAAAAAAAAAATTGATACCGTTATATTAAAAACTGTGTATAACTCATATAGACTTGCCAGTATTGTCGTGCCGTTGTCCTGCATCAGCTTCACATACGACAAGCCGAAAGGCTTCTCCGATTTGTCCTTTTGTTCGTTGGAGCTACGATGTTTGAAAATGAATTTCAGATGGCACTGTTTGAATTCGTCTATCGGCACATGTATCTAAAATTTCAATAGAGATATGAAAATATTAATTGTAATACGAAAATTTGCTGAACAATAATTATGCGCTCACCTTGAATGTTTCCAGCCACTTCGGCTTATCGTCGTGATAATACACCACGGATTTGTATTCATCAATGGGTGGATGCCCCGCGCCGATACTCATCACACCGGGCACCACTTGTCCCTGTTCATTGCACACATACACTGTCACTTCGACATTCTTTTCGGATGTTTTCGCAATGCGCGCGAATTCACCACCACACAGTGTCAAATACAAGTCGTTACGCACATCGCCGGGCAATATCACCTCGGGGAAGCCCATTTTACGCGCCAACGGCACATTTGTGTGTAGCAAACGTGGAAAGTCCTCTTTGATCTGTTTAATATCGCCCTGCAACACTTCAATGGTGACGGCCATTTTCGAATCGATCTTGCCGATATCCTTATTAGCGATCAATTTGCGCAGCGTGCCATCTAGCGTGTCCTTTTCGCACAACATGAATGGCAAATCCAAATTACCACGGAAATCTTCGGGCTTATGTAATATGGGGGTGAGATCTTTGCAGGCGACACCAAATGGTCGCCGCATTATATACTCGGTGCTATTGAACGAACCACTCGAACTGATCGAGAGTTGTGAGTGCTTCTTACTTGATGCCGTTAGCATTGCTGTGGTTATACTGGCGCGTTTCGAGTCATGCTCCTTCATTTCCATGGCACCAATGCGTATCGCATAACAAACCAGATACATTTTCGGTATATTCAGATCGGTTTTGCTGAGATCGGTGAAGAGTACACGATTATTATCGAATTGATCGATATCACGTGCAATGCCGGTGCGCGACCATTTGACGACATAATTTTCGCTTATCGGCTTGTGTGATTCGCCATCGAATAGTGTGAAGAGCAGATCGGAGTCCTCTTGAAACTTGCACACGAAGGCGTTCACATGCAGCAATATGTTGTGCGAGTATTTGTTGAGTGGGCGTGGTGAACGTTGAATTGTTTGCGGACGCTGGGGGAAGAGGGATGTTGAATTAGTTTTGAATAATTAAATTTTGACCACAAATGATAAACAAATTTAATTTAATTTAATATGAAAATTATCTGTTTACTATGAGGAGGATCAAAAGGAAAACGAAATGAAGAGAAAGTGGAATCAAATGAAATATTAAATAATATTAAATAAATGTAATTATACTGGGAAAAGCTTTAAGCGATTTAATATATTTAAATTGAATATGCATGGTGTTTGTTTTAGACGTGCGGATTTCAATGAGGCAATACTTTTTTCGAAGTTTTTTTTTGACGGCTGTTACTTGATTTGTACTTATTTTGGTTTGCCATTTCATAATGAGCAAACTTAGCAACGTTTCCAAATGAAAAATTTGTTCTGCGATTAAAAGCACTTTTGGTTGAATGGATACGTTCCTAAACGTAAGCCATTATTGAGATGCCGTAACATCCTCAAAAAGTCACTGTTTGTTGTGCTCTATGGGCAGAGGGAGTCATTGCTCCCTCTTTCTTCAAAAATGGAACCGGCTGTAATTATACAGTTAATGGGGAACGCTGTAGCGCCATGACTAATGACTTTTCGTGCCTGAATTTGAGGATGGAGTTGACGTGAACAACCTTTTGGCTCTTGAAATTTAAAAAAAATCGAAATTTTTTTTATATTTTCGAAGTTTAACTATTCAAGAATATGTGTACAAGAGGATTTTTCAAAATTCAAATTATTTTCGGAGATATAGGCATTTTTCTGACCCGGCAACCAAACTGGTTCGGCCGGAAAGCGAAACTTTAAACGCGTTTTTTTTCAAAACTGACTTTTTCGGAACGATACCCACGATTTCTCAGGTTCTACCGGACCGATTTACTTGAACTTTTTATAGAGTCTTCTTTATAGGCTTGTCTATGGTTGGAACTAGCCCCATCCCCAAATTTTTATTTTTATTATTAAAAAAAAAATCGAAATGGTCAGAAAAAGTGATCCAAAAACACTTTTTTTTAGGCAGTCGCCATTTTGTGAACATTTTTTTCCCACTTTTCCGTAGTTCCGAACATTGCGACATTATTCGAGATTAAAAATCTTTTTTTCTTTGTGGTTTCTGATAACTAGGAGCTCATAATTTTTGAAATTTTTTACTTTTTTTTAGTTTTTAATTTTTTTCTCTACTCTTTTAAAATTAACAAATAACTAATAAAAAAATGGATAGTAAAAATATTAATTGCCTTTTTTACGACACTTTTAAAATTAGAAAATCCCGAGACGGCTGACGTTTTGAAAAATAAGATTCGAAGCGTTCTTTTAAGGTTAGAAATTATATAAAAAAAAAAAAATATTCGCTAAATCCACCAACATAACCTGGATTTAGCGAATATTATTTTATTTATATAAACTTCTTTGGGATTTTATAAGACTGGATTTGGTAGAGGGCATTTCTAGCTAACGAACAAGCGACAGGTCAGTTGCCTCCGAGCATCAGGACAAACATTTTTGCGCGATGTGTTCTTGTGATTGGTGCAAGCCGACAAGGCAGCGTTCGTTAGAGTAAAGGTACGAGATTAAATTTTGTGTGAAACTCGGTAAATCTGCGACAAAGACGTTTGACATGATTAAGCAGGCTAACCCAGACGTTGCTTTAGCAAGCAGTGGTATATATGTTTCGGTGGCACCAGGCCTTTTTGGAGGGCTGGAAAGAGGTCGCTGATGAAGACCATGCTGGGAGACCAGCGACTTCGACAAACATCGACAATGTGACTCGTGGGCGTTTACTTAGACCGTCGACTAAGTATTCGTTTAATTGCCTAGATGTTAAATTTATCAAAATCTATGTTCATGACATTGTGACGGAGCACTTGAACATGCGCAAGGTGTGAGCGAAGATGGTCCAAAAGTGCTCACTGACGACCGCTTTCTTGTGAAAAGTTTCTTTGCCTAAAAAGGTCGATGAAAGGCAAGCATTTTGAGAAATTGAAAGTTGTCAGAGAGATTTTCTGTTGTTTCTTAAAAAGCTGTTTAATGCGTCCTATTAAACCATATTTTTAATGCATGCCATCTGATCAAATTTGACTTTTTTAGAAAAGTGCTTGATAATCGTCGAGTTGGCATCGGAGAGATAGCAGCGAATCTCAACATTTCTTATGGATCGACCCATCACATTTTCGTTAACGTTTTGGGTATACCAATCTGGACTGCCAAAAAAACTGAATCTTTTACAAAGCGTACATGGAGTAGAGAGTCGAAAAGCGTGATTTGCTTGACAACAACTTAACTAAGGATCTACATACCGAATCTGTCAAAATAAATCGCTAAAGAAGAATCTAAGAATCTGAAAGGCGCTAATAAAGATTTGAATTAAAAAACGTGAAAATACTGTTTTTTTTTCAGTCCGGATCAAATATGATCAGATGGTATTTATATGAATTTCTTGTTTAAGTGGACTATCTTCTGGATGGTACAGAATTAATTCGCTTTTTAGGAATTCCAGTTGAGAATAGGAGGTATTTAGTATGGTATATAGACGTTTGAATGATTCCTTCATTTTACTCGTGATTGTCATCCGACAACGCTCTCTTCTACTAGATTAAATATGACTAAACTACTACAGAAAGCTAATAACCTTAATCCAAGTTTTGATGTAAAGCATTTAAGCTCAAATATTGAGACAGTTATATATAAGAGTACTTCTAAAAAAATCAATAAAAACGTAAAAGTAAAAATACGTTTAAAAATCAGTACGCAAAATCATAAGGAAAATTTTGTAATGTCTAAATACGAGATATGACAATTAAGTAATGAGACTGAATCCATAAAAACCGTTTATTTGAAAATTATTCTACAACTCTGCCACCCCCTTCAAAGCAGTCCCCTTGGACAGCTATACAGCGATTCCAGGGCGTTTTCCATGCTTCGTAACATTTCTGGAACGCTTCGACTGGGATGTCCGCGAGTATCCTCGTCACGGCCGCCTGGATGTCCGTAATCGACTCAAAATGGGTTCCTTGGACCACCGATTTTGTTTTAGGAAGCAAACACAAGGCACAGGGCGACATGTCGGGCGAATAAGGCGACTGTTGCAACACGGCGATCTCTTTAGAGGCCAAATACTGGGACACGCTGAGGGCGGTGTGGCACGGCGCGTTGTCGTGATGAGGGATCCAGGTACGAGCGATGTCTGGGCGCACCCTGTTGACTCTTTTTTGTAATCATTCGAGTACTTGGCAATAGTAGACTTGATTCACAGTTTTCCCCGGTGGAACGAATTCTTTGTGGACGATTCCACGGCTATCAAAAAAGGCAAAAATCATCGTTTTCACCTTCGACTTGCTCATGTGAGCTTTTTTCGGGCGGGGGCGCGCGGAGACAACTATTGTGAGCTTTGGCGCTTGGTTTCCGGGTCTTAGAGCACTATCACCATACACTCTAACAATTTTAGCGTACGTTTCCGAAGCTGTTTCGCCCAATTTGGCGCAAAATTTTATCACGACGCGTTGCTCTTGATTTTGTTTTTCCATTTTCGTGACGATCACTACAAGCACACGTCTACTCAATTTTACGCAGCAGGCGAACTAAACACGCTAGAGCGATGGTACATATATCAATGGAGCCGGAATGGATGCCGAAAAATGAGAGAGGGAATTTCAAGGTCACAGATTTACCACAAGCGTGGCAATAAAATCAGTCTCATTACTTAATTGACAAACCTCGTAGCTCTATTCTTCTTACAATTAATTACTTTTAAACAAAAGCTACGTCCTTGGCAAGTGCGATAACTCGAAAGAAGCAACAGCTCGGTCTGGTCTTTTTTATTGCAGTCACAGAGAACGCATATACAAGCCATATGCAAATGCATATATTATACTACATACAGACCAACAAATAAATATATTTATGTGAATGCAAGCAAAAACCTACGTTCGCTTTGAAAATGCGATCCTGTGCATTCATGTGATGCTCATACAATTCCGTTGTGCATATCGCATTCGTATCCAATATGTCGCCGTTCTCATCGCGCACCACCATATCTAAGCCCAGCAGACTGTTTCCTGTGTCGATTTGCGATGTGGCCATCAGCTTCACTTTACGCATCTCGTCCAAAGGCAAATTGCCCGATATGAGCAGTGCGCGATTATTATTCAACTCGATCATTTTTGCCCGTATGGAATTAAAGTTACGATGTGTGATCTGCAAATGAATGAAAATAAACGCTTTTATTATGGAATGCAATAACCATTATTGTGGCAGTAAAATAGGGCGGAATGACAATAAAGGGTTAATTCAGTTTTTTTTTTATGAAAATGAGTTTAATGAATGAATTTTGCGAGCGGCAGATAACGATTTCACTCACCAAAAAATACTGTTTCAATATAGAGCCCCATTCCAAGAGAACTTTTGTGATTTCCTCAACGATCTCTGTACGCTTGATACAGTACTCGCCGTTGACGATTGTGTAATCGGCCAGATGTATATAGCTTTTCGGAAATATGCCGCGTTGTTCTTTATGCCTGCAAGAAATAAGAAAACAGTGAGACTTATTTATTTAGGGAAAAAATTTGAATGGAAAAAATAACTGAAATTAAAAATATCTGCGTTAATAAATATGGCAGGAGGCAATTAATAAAGCGCACATGACAAGCATGGGAAGACAAGATTCGCAATTATGCGACAAAACAAACACACGCACACATCTTTATGTACTCGCATACACATGTATGTGCATAAAAACATCTAAAAGAATGATTGTTGTATTTATGTATGAGTACATATGTATGTCTGACATAAATTTTTATATGACAAAGTGTGGCGCAATTCTTGATGAATTGCTATGAAAAAAATATTAAGAGAAATAAACGCCATAAAAACAAGAAGCAACTAAACTATTAACCACAACAACAACAGCCGCAAAAAAACGTAATAGACCAATGACAAATATGGGCACAAATTCTAACGACTGCCAACGGCCATCTATCTACATACATATAGATATATTAGACAGATGGTGTTACTAGAAAACATGTCTTGGACAAAAATTTTGCAGAAAATTGCGCTCTGCGGCAGGAGGGGCACATAGCACAGCAGATAACAATTATTAGATTGTTAGCTGGAAGAAGTCACTAAGGAGAGATCCGCCAGTGAACTGTACGGCGCAATCAGACACACATAAATATGTACATATGTATGTATATAGTGGAGCATTTTGCAATGAATGGCTGGCCTTTATGAAAAAGGTAATTTTTTAATTATCGCGTCTGTATGTATATTTGCATTACACATTGAAAATTCCGTATTTATACTATATTACTTTCAGTTTGCCACAGTTGTGGTTATAAGCGCACTTCACTTCGTATTTAACAAGTTTGCGCGGAAATTTTGAAACTTACCAATGACTACCCAGTACTTTCGCAGGAAAAAAATCTTAGCGAAATAAAATAAAATAAACACAAATATATACATACATACATACATATATGTAAATATGAAAAGGCACGTACTGCCACAAAAACGGTTCATTATTTTTTCACGCGCTAAGGTTACGGTCATTAACCGACGAATTGTTTTTACATACTTCGGTTGAAGCTGACCAAAACAAAAGCGGTTGGCGAGTTGTTTAGGCGTTAGAGGCGAAGCGGTGTAGAAGAAAATAGAAAACGGTTCAAATGCATTCGAAATAAAAAGTATGTATTTTTGTTTTAACACTGCTAAGGGGCATATATGTATGTATGTATAAAATTCGGAGGTTTTCCGACATTGCTAAAGCATTTCATATTTTTCTTTTAAATAATTTTTTTTTTTGTATATATGAGATTTGCTGTATAGTAGCTTTCTTAAAGCCTTATAGTAATGCCGATATTTTCTTCATGAAAACTCGTTAGAAAGTATATTAAAGATTGAAGCTTAACTTTAGCTTTCATTATAAATATAATTTTTCTTCTTCTTCTTTATTGGCGTCGACAGCGCTTGCACGATTATACGATTATAGCCAAGCTTACAACAGCGCGCCAGTCGTTCTTCCTTTTCGCTGTTTGCCGTCAATTAGATATTTCACGTGTAGCCAGGCTCTTCTCCACCTGGTCTTTCCAACGCAGTGAAGGTCTTCCTTTTCCTCTGCTTCTCCCGGCGGGTACTGCATTAAATACTCTCAAGGCCTAAGAGTTTTCATCTATTCGGACGACATGACCTAAACAGCGTTACGTCTTAATTCGCTTGAACTCTTTCTGTCTTCTTCTTCTTTACTGGCGTAGACACCGCTTACGCCATTATAGCCGAGTCAACAACAGCGCGCCAGTCGTTTCTTCTTTTCGCTATGTGGCGCCAATTGGATATTCCAAGCGAAGCCAGGTCCTTCTCCACCTGGTCCTTCTAACGGCGTGGAAGTCTTCCTCTTGCTCTGCTTCCCCCGGCAGGTACTGCGTCGAATACTTTCAGAGCTGGAGTGTTTTCATCCATCCGGACAACATGACCTAGCCAGCGTAGCCGCTGTCTTTTAATTCGCTGAACTATGTCAATGTCGTCGTATATCAATTACTGCTGATCATTCAATCGACTGCCGTATTCGCCGTGGTCAATTCGCAAAAGGACGTAGCCGTTCTCCTGAAAACTCGCAACGCCAACTCATCAGATGTTGTCATCGTCCATGCCTCTGCACCATATAGCACGACGGGGATGATGAGTGACTTAGAGAGTTTGGTTCTTGTTCGTCGAGAGAAGACTTTACTTCTCAATTGCCTACTCAGTCTGAAGTAGCACCTGTGGGCAAGAGTTATTCTGTCTTGGATTTCGGGACTGACGTTGTTGTGGACGAAATTATTTACGACTTTGAAGTAAAGTGCAAAAATAGAGAAAAATATATTTTACGATTCGGTTTACGTGCGTAGTTTCAATGGATCAGTCCGGGTCAAATTTGATCACATGGTAGATAAGGAAGTAACCACTTGCGGTTTCTTTTTACAAACTCTTACAAATTTCTACAATGCTGCCAGTGAAGTTAAAAATAAAATATTTCAAATATGTTTTTTTTTTATTTATTTATTTTTTTTTTCACATCATTAGACCAATTAATGATAAAAATATTAACTTTAATTCCGGCCAATGTTAGTAATCACATCGGTCAAGTCGTGAGAAAGACACACAAAATTAAGAAATTCGTGGCGCTTTTACTCGATATTTCCTCATGAAGATGTCCAATCAATTTCCACATTTAAGCATTTCATTTCAATTCTTTTATTTGTCTGACCCTTTCGACACGCTGACAGTTTTTTTTTATTATTATTTTATTATTTACTTTTGTTATTTATGAACATTTTGTTTTTGTCATTCATTTTTTCACTTTTATTGAATCACATTGCTGTCATTTCCGAACCCAGTGCGGCGGCGCACTTAATCACGCATTTGTGTTAGTGTGAGTGTGATTGCGCGCCATGCCTTTCAAGTGACTCTGTGTGGACAGCACGGGTCAGTTGGAGTATGAAAGAGGTCAGTGCTATGCGTTAATGGTGTATGAAGATGAAAATGGAAAAATAAGAAAACAACACATATAAAAAATGGGAAGACATAAAATATATTTTATAAATACAAATATACCATATGGACACACACATGCATACAAAAAAGTGCCGCTTATAAACAATAGGAAGCGAGAGATTGAATTATGGCAAAGAGCCAACAACAACAGCGCTGGCATTCGAAAAGTGCGGTGTCAGTGCAGTCAGTCAGTCAATACTAGAGTTGATGATAAGACTGTGCACTAAGTACACTCATACATGCATACATGTATGTGTATGTATGTATGTGCATATACAAATACAAGTTTCAAGTTTAAAATTGAATTTCTATGCTTTGGAACTACTGGCCAGTAGTGGCCAATGCAGCGTTTATCAGCGCTGTAGTGAATGGCTGAAGCGCTGGAGAGGTCAGCAGGCACAAACGGCGGTTATAGATAAACAATTGTATATGCATGTATGCATGTGTGTATGCTTTTAGATAAAACACCGAGAAATGACAAACCCAGCTAAGAAGGAAACTGTAGATAACAACATATAACAAACAAACGCCACTCATTTATCATTTATGGTGTGAAATTGTTGTTTGTTTAAATGCACGATTTGATAACGCAAGCCGTAAAATAACAACGAATAGCGAATTGAGCACAAAAAAGTCATTGTGAAAAGTGTTAAGAAATAGATGAGTGATGATGGAAGGTCGGGGCAGGCAGGCAGCAGTAAATATCCGTGGCGGACAGGATGAAAGCAGGCAAATGTTTGCAAACGTCAAGCGCTGATCGGTGAACGTTGTTCGACGATCGATGTTAGGCAATGTGTGTGTGTGTGTGTGTAAGGCGCATGGCGCCGCCCTGCGTGATGTTCACACCGTTCGGCATGCCGTGCAACACATGTCGAGGAATTCGAAAATTGTGTTGCATTGCAAGGAGTTTCAAAGGCGATTTTTCGCCGCAAACGTATGTATGTGAGTGTGGGTATGGACTTGTGCAATATGTGCGTTGTTCGAATTGTGGCATTCGCGGTGATAAGCGGGACGATTGCGAGGTATGCTACTCAGTATGGCAGCATTTATTTACATACAGTTGTATTGTATGTAAGTATGTAGCTATTGCAAATGTAGGAATGCCAACATGTGTTTGCAGACGCTGGCGATAGTGATGGAGTATCTGTGAAAGGGTGTTGTTTGGGAACTGATATAAATAAATTCTATATAAATATGTACTGAGCGCATTTTAAGATGATTTACGATATTATTGCAGGCAAAAACGCGCAAAGTCGTATTATTTATTCAGAAATCTGTGCGAACGGAAGCAATTTATTAAGAAAACTATTTACTTGGTCTAAGCATGCATACGGTCGTGTGTATCACCCAGGAACTCTGGAGGGATGTTTATCTTTTTTTTTATAAAATCGCGTATCATTCTGAACACTTTTACTAAAGAGATTATGGGTCTAAAACTGGTTTCGAGTCAGCGACTATTAGGATTATAGAAATTTCCTTGTCAGTTTTTGAGATATCCAAATGAAATTTAATACATACCATAGGTGCATGTTAAAATTCTATTGAATGTTGGTCGAAATCGGATCCTGATCGGACAACTATATCACATATCTGCCACACAGCCGATTATTCAGATATTTTATTTTTTTGCATCTTGCCTTCAATTAAGAAGCTAAGAGCTAGTAATTTGCAGAACTACCCAAAACGTTTTGACATATTAGCGCTATTTGTGTTGTTTACAGTAACTTAAAATATTCTTCTCAACCAAAAACAAATTATTTTTTACAACTTTCCAGCTGAATTAACTCATCAACAGTGTATCGATGAATTTTTGAGGATGAAACTCTATCAAGGACCAGTGTTTATCGATGATATAGTGATTTCAATCGAGAGCGTAAATCACTCCAGGGCAAATTTCATGAAGGTCGTCCAAAATCAGTTGTTGTTCCGCAAAATATTGATACTGCGCGCAAACTGATATTCAAGATCATTATGTGACCTATCGTGAGATTGAGACAACTATGGGCATTAGTGAGACTAGCATATGATACATTCAATATTGCAGGAACATTTGACTTAAAAAACAATTTTATGTTGGATCCCACACAATTTGTCAAATGCTCAAAAAAAGACCCGTGTCGATTGGTCGAGAGAAATGTTAACAAAATACGATAGCGGTGCTTTCAAACACGTTATGACAATGTCACAGTTGGTGAGTCGTGGATTTACTCGTCTGAGCATGAGATGAGCCGAACCCAAGAAAAGTTGTTAGCGCACGAAGCACTTCCAAGCAACCATACCACTGGAACAACGCAGAACAGTAAATTCTGAGTAGTACCCAACCATTTATTTACCAGTTGTCTTTCAAGAAATCAGAAAAACCAACCGCCGAAGACGAATCACTCTTCACCACGTCACACTTCGACTGAAACAACTGCATTTTTGAGCATTTAAAACATGAATTTGATGAGTCATCCTCCGCATAGTCTTGTCTAGGCACCGAATGACTTCTTTTATTGTCCTACGTAAAGGATAAACCAAAAGGTCAACGTTTGTTGACACCTGAAGTGACGGTTGATGCGTTCAAAAGGCATACTTTCTTTGAATTCTCTTCAATCAGAGTGGCAAAAACACTACGAAAATTGATTCAAAAGCAAGCAAAAGTGTATAGAATATTTTTAAAAACAATAAAGTGACTTTTGATTATTAAAATTTGTTTTCGGTCTCTACTCCCGAAATATAAAGGCAACCCTCGTATAGTATAAATATAAATTCATAGTATAGCAGTTGAATATATTTGAAGGAGAATGACAAACATCGTTTATCGTAATTAGATTTCTTTCTTTTAAATAAAAATATAAATAATATTTTATTTTTCCTCCTTGAAAATACCATCAGATCAAATTTGACGACCCGGACTGATAAAAAAAATTCCTAGAGTGGTGCTACCGGCTTTCATGTACGTGTGTAGTTTGTTCTCCATATGTTACAAGTATATGGTGCGTGTTTGCCAAAAACTCGAAAAATTTGTCGGACGATTTTTACTATGGAAAAAACTTGATACGAATTTCGTGTTTCAAATGGGATCACTCTAAAGAATTATTGAAAGTAGTTTCGATAATCTTACTTATCACATACACAAGTGTTTGAGTAGCATAAGACATACAGTAAAGATTGTAACGTCTTCGAAAACGTGAATCATGTGAGTTGTCCATTCATCTCCGTTCATCATTAAAATCGAAAAAGTTTAAGAAACTGTGTTTGAAAATCGTAGTGTTGGCAACAGACATAGCAGAGGATCTCAGCATCTCTTATGTTGTTTTGGCTATGAAACGTGTCAGTAGACTCGTAGACCAAGAGATCTAAATTTTGCAAAAACGACGTCGAGTAGAGATCACAAGAGAGATGCTTTACATTGTAGCTGAGGACCCTACATTTATCAAACGCATTATTACTGGTGACGAGCGGTGGGCTTATGAATATGACATCGAAACTGTAGAACAATCTAGCGAATGTTGCTCAAAAAAAATGAAAATATTCAGTTAGAAGCACTAATTGCAGTTAAAGCTGAGGTGTTTTAGAGGTGTGTAAATATGTACATATAATAATATATATTTTTATTTTTTGTACACCGTAGTATTCAATTATGAACATTGAACTAATAGAAAATGTTCGACATTATTGTATTTATTTAACTACATAGCAATGTAATTGTATATGTAAACAAAACCACGTATTTTCAAGTCGTCTTTTCGAACGACTTTTCGAAGTAAATAACTTCTTTTTGGCACTAACTTAGTCCAGCCTCTCGTAGAAAATTCTCAATGACACGCATATACCAAATATTTACAGCAAAGAAAATTACTTCGGAATTCGTTAGTGAACCAGTTTTACTATCGACGTTTCCTACAGGGCAATAGATACTTACATATATAGACACAAATTCGCCGAAAGTCACAAAAATTGCAAACGTTTTTAGGAGACACTCATATTTACACTAATAGATGAAATAATCGTTTAAAATTAATTTGTCATATTTTTTTGAACACACATCATTTTCTTTTCCACAGCAAAGTGTATTATTTAATTTTACTTCATGCGGTTATTAATAATGTCATTTCCAAAATAAGTTAATTTCGCTTAAAACTCAAACTAATTGCTAGCTCGGCTGAGGGCTGAGTGACAAAGCGGGATTTCAAAGTAATATGGTGGATTCGGTCTACTTGGCGTTAATGCTGAACTAAGACCGATTAATATAATATTAACCTTTAAATGCACGGGGTCTCAGAAATAGATTGTGCTTAGAATTTATTTGTTCAACTTTGGCTTCTTGAAACAAAGATAGCAAACCAAAAATATTTAGTCTTCTTGCTGGTTACCTAATAAAACTATAGAGTGTGGTGAATTCAAGTTATCGTTAAAAATGCATTAATTATGAAAATTCAGTTTTAGTATTGACAATTTGCAGCATTTTTCTGAAGATTGAAAATATTGTGAAATTAAATTTTAATTTTTTATAAACTAGTTTGACAACAAGCCCTTTTTTTAAATTTCTTAGCTACAGGCATATTATAATAATCGATCCATCAATTTTCTATACCGATTAAATTTCTTCAATAATTTTTAATTTCCATAAATTCTTCTTTGCATCATCTAAGACATATTGATAAAGTATTTTCTGTAGCCAGTTAGGGATAACGAATGTGTTATCGAATCCACAAACTTTTTAAGAGCACTTTTGAAAATGAGATATTTACCTAATAGAGCATAAATTCGTACTTTCAGGAGGGAAATAAAAATTGTTTATCGATATATCGATTATTTGTTATCGATATATCCATTATTTGTTATCGATATATCGATTATTTGTTATCGACAATTTTATGAATATTTTCCCATTTAAAAAAATGAAATATATATATGTTTGGAGGGAAGTAAAAGAGTTTATCAATATTTCGATCATTACTTATCGATACGTTTTATGAAAATTTTGAAATTTTTCTTAGTGTGGTACTTTGATATACATATGTACATACATGTGTATTTGAAGAAAGGAAATAAAAATCTTTTATCGATATTTCCATTATATGATATCGATAATGTGAAGAATATTGTACAATTCTCCTAATTTTAAAAAGGACTAATATTTCTATACATGTGTGGAAGGAAAGAAAAACGTTTGATAACATTTCGATTATTACTTACTGATAATTTTTATGACTATTTTTTAATTTTTCTAGTCTTAAAAGAGTTAAGTGTTGTTCCTAATAGACCATAAATTCGTTGTAAATAAGAATTCGGAGGTAAATAAGATTTTTATGAATATATTTAAATTCTGTAGTCTTAAAAAGGATTAAGTATTGTTTTTATATTTATATATGACTTTTATTGATAGTTAAAAAATGCAATAATCAGATATAAATAGTATTGTGTGCTGTGGTGAGTATTAAATATAAGCAAATCGAATATTTTCCAAAGATATTAGCAAAAATAGTACACTTGAGTTAAAAATCAAAATATTTGCGCAAATAAGTAATATTTTAGGGTATTTAGTTTAAAATTTTCTTTACAAAAAATCAAACTCACCTCTGCTTGTAACCATAATACCAATGTGTTGTCTCCTTCAGTATCACAACCGAATCGCCCACATCCAGACTCAAACGATGTGGCTTATCTTCCTGATCGAAATTGCATTTTGCTAAAAAGAAGCGAAGAAAAATTGCGGAAATTAGTTTTATTGCAATACAATCGGAATTTTTTACAAAAGTGTGTTAATTTTAACAAATTCGCAAGTGAATGTTATTATTCACACCACGATTTTTTTTTTATTATGGGTAAGATCAAAGAGTAAGTAATTTCGAAAATAAAACAAATAAAACTGACAATAATTGCTTGCACTTGAAACACTTTAGCCACAACTTGGGAAATTATGGAAATTAACCGCTTCAGTGGAGCAAACTGGAACTGGTGTAGAAAATAAACGCGCTTGAAATATAAACAATGGCGCAACCAGAGCGTTTTGCTGACACGTCGCTACTAAATAATTGCAAAGAAATCTTTCAGCTTGATCGGGCATTGCGAAACAGATTTCATATTTGCGCTCAAACGTGGTTTATGGGGGAAAAACAATCATATTTATTTTATACAAAACTCAGTTATTACGTGCAATATGTTACTATGTACATATGTATGTATACATATATATGTATGTATGTATACTGTATAATATTGGTGTTTTAGAAAAGCTTGCCACTTAGTAGCAGCGTTTAAGCTTGTCAGCGAAAAGTGTGTAATGAGAGCAATGTGGGAGACTCACGCTGAAACGCAGCCAAACGAACGTGCGAATTTGTGGCAGATTTTATAGTTTTCACCTTCGTTTACTTACTTACTGCCGGTGTGCTTACATACACACACACATACATATGTATATATACACACACTTGCGCTACTGAAAGTGATTTTTAAATTTGATTATGCGCAATTGTCGTGAATTGGGGTGAAACTAATAGATTTGCTGATAAAAAATTTATTTCGCAAAAAAGGCGAACTTTTTAAAAGTGAACTGGGGACACGTGTGCGAGGCTACTTTCGAAATTGGAACTTGCAATTTACATATGTATATAGGTACGTATATATACATACATATATCTACATATCATGCCATTTCCTGTGTCCACACACGGTGTGGGGTGTTAGGGTGCGCGTATCAATGAACTTGCAAGGTGATGAATGACTGCTAAAAAATAGTATGAAACTATGTACTTACATACATATGTGTATGTGTGCAGATGTATGTACAGTAATTGTTGAATTTCTGCCACGTGAGAATACTAAAAAATATTGTCATACACAGAAACATAATTACGTTTGCTTCACAACGTATACAAAATATATGGTTTACATACATACATACAGACATACATATGTATTTGTATGCATGTGTTTATGAATATTCGCAGCGAAACTAGGTGATGCATACAATTGGCCGGAAATTTGAATAATTTTACTGTGAATAACACACCAGCAAAGGGGCTTGCTTTAATTTCATTTATTTAAATTTTAGTTTATAAGCACATAATTAATATTATTAAGTGTTTTTAAGCCAATTATAAATTATTTTTTTTTTTTAAGAGACTTCACAAAAGATATTTAAATAGTGAAAGTATTAAGATCTCTTTTCCTAAATCACAATGAAAAGCCATACATATTAGGTTTTCAAATATCTCCCTTCCGCCTTTTTGTTTTTTGAATTTCGCGCCTATATATAAAGCGTTACAGAGCTCGTATCTGGCCATACTATACATCTTTGAAAGGTTTTGACATAACCTACAAAACGACGCTGTGCATGATTAGTTTGGATATTGCGTTCAACAGTTATATTCGTAGACGTCTAAACATGGAGTTCACTGACGCCGAAATTCGCGCGACTGGCGATGATAAAAGGATCACATACGACAATATCAAGTGAAAACGGTCGTGGTCGGAGGCCGGTGAATAGTTCCAAATAGTGGTCAAGCCGGGATTAAAGGCCAGGAAGGCTTTGTTGTGTATTTGGTGGGATTGGAAGGGAATCATACACTATGAGCTGCTAACATATGGCCAGAATCTTAATTCTACTATTTACTGAGAACAACTGGAGCGCTTGAAGCAGGCGATCGACCAGAAGCGTCCAAAATTGGCCAACAGGAAGGGAGTAGTGTTTCACCCGGACAACGCTATACAGCGAACGCCCTTGCTGGTGTAAAGTTGAACTCAAAAGAGGCTTGTGAAAAGTGGCTGTCCCAGTTCTTCGCTAATAAGGAGGGGGGCTTCTACGAGGGAGATATTCTAAAGTTGCCGTCTAGATGGAAACAGATTAACGACCGAAACGGCGCATATTTGAACTAAATCCGATCGCTGTAACACTTTTTATAAAGCATTGATTAAAGAGCAAAAAGGCGGAAGGAAGACTTTTGACAACCTAATAATTTGATAATAAATACCAAGCGAAAGTGTAATTTGTGCATCAAAACAACATTAGAAGCAATAAAACACATTAAGTATGATGGCATCGAAGCTACAATCAGTCGCTTCACAAATGCCGAAGATTCCATACAAGGGCTTCATTTTGATCGGTCGGTTTGTAAGGCATATATAATATAGTGGTCCAATCTAAATAATTTTTTTTGAGGTTATTTCGTTGGTTTCAATAATAACCCGTGACGAACTTCATGATGACATCTCGTCAAATAAAAACCTTTTCAATACAAAGACTTGATTCCGTTCGTGCGACATCGGCGATTCCGACAAATAAGTAGCTACTTAGAAAAAAATGGACATGAACGAAATCTGAAGACAGACGTACATGGTTAAATCGCCTCAGCTCGGCATCCTGATCATTTACAAATGTATGTATATGTTTTATAGGATCTCCGCGCTGCCTTCTGGGTTTTATATGGTTTATTTTACTTTTGCAACATGCCATTAATAAAATAGTTTTTAAATAAATAAAAAGGAAACAAGCAAACTGTTATAAATTTCCACCAAAAATGCGATTTAATAAGACTGCGTTCACACGAGGGCTTTCTTGACGCTTATTATCGATAATTCGCTTTCGATGCCGCTCATTGCGTTCTGACGAGCGCCATGAGCATGACAACTTGAGTCGGACATTTTTATGCATTTTATTTCATACAAACAGAACACTCCATTTGGTCATTCCAACTGGGGAAGCGGACCTCATATATGCACTTCAAATTTTATTTTAGAAGTCAACCATTTTGGAAAAAAAAATGTGGTAAAGCTAAATTTCACATACATACTTTACAAGCAAGTCTTATGCGCATTAAAATCTTGCTTTTAATTTTGCTTCAGATAACCAGCTGCTGGAAACACACTCGCCCGTAGATACCCTCTTGGGTGGTTATCAAAGTTGCATCTTTTTATGGTGCTCTATACTGGCCTAACGCTCTGAAATTTCACTGTTGATAATATAACAGATTACTAAAAACCTTTTAGTACCAAAAACTACTATTTATAAGCCACAAATCAATCGATGACCCGCTAGCCACTATTCAACATGACGCCAGTAAACAAAAGCCAAATAGTGAACCATTTAAAACTGGCGAAAACCGTTCGTAATCCACTTCAAATTGGTTTCAATGAAAACTATAGCATATAGCTTAACAACAACAAATTCAATTTACTTTCCCATTTCTTGATAGTTTTTGTTTTCTTCATTCCATTGGGCATACATACAAACGCGTGTCTTCAACTACACAAATCACATTCGCAGACAAATGCCAGTGAAAATATTTTAATATATGCAAAAAAAAAAAGAAAAGAGCTCATAGACAGTAGCCACTGGCCGGTGGCTGGTGTTCGCCGAGTGAAGTCTGTTAATCAACAAGCAAAACAGCAACTACCATAGTTGCCGGAGTTCACCAGCTAGTTATTAGCATATCTGCGCTTTATGCGGTTACTTCCATGAGTATAACTTAATTTGTGCGCACTTATCTGCGAGCACATATACCAACATATGTACATACATACATACATATGTATATGCATATACACAACCACATGCCTTAAAGTGTGTCTGTATGTGGCTTTGCAATCAATTATGGACCAAAGCGAGCATATTTGTCAGTTTGTAAGTGTGTGTGTGTGTGCTTGAAACCACACGCTAAGCGGCGGCTGCAGCTACTCCACTTCAGCGTCCAATGACCGAAAATCTACGAAAGCAACAATAGACGAAGCGAGCTGAAATTTTATAGTAAGCATGTACATATGTATGTATGTGTGTGTGTGAGTATGTTGCACATAAAATGTCGTACAGCATTGAAGCGACCTCCACTGCAACGCCGACAACAACAACAATAATGAAAACATCGTTTAGGAATGCAACAAGTGCAACGAACAATGCTCCCTTCCGCTGTGGCAGTGGAGTTGAGGGGCATGTAAACAATATATACACATTTTTATGTGTCCACATATGTATATACTCGTACATATGTACATACAGGGGTTTCCATTATGATAATAATATGATTTTTTTAGCGCCGTTCGGCCAGTTTTAATATGTCAAGATCTGTATTTTTTGTTCATGAACAAAGTAAGCCTTCTCCAATTGGAGCTTTTCGTGCGCTCTTGCCATTTTGTGGTCGTAATAATCGTCCAGTTGTGAACACTATTCGTCGAATTGTTGAATTACCTGATTTTGTCTTGGAATAACTTGAAAACGATAATGATTTTTATAAGGAAATCATCTTCCCAGATGAACCTCACTTTCATCTGAATGCTGCGGTAGTCTATTGTCTATGTCAATAAGACAGTGACGATTGATGAACTTCGTACGAATATCGAACGAAAAATTGCAGTATTAGCGGCCGATTTATGCTTCAAAGCCGTCGAAAATTGGGCTCAGCGTCTGGACTTCTGCAAGCGTGCCCGTGAAGGCCATGCAAAAGAGTTCCATACATTATGGCGTCGAACGTATTTTTACATGAATTCAGAATCTCATCGATATACAAAACCGTTTTTTGTTTGATTTTTGTAGTGCTCATATTGAAAACCCCGTTAGTATTGATTGTACTTCACATTAAATAATACATTCCTGAACAATGAGTGTTTTTTAAAGATAACATATAACTCTTATTAAAACACCCTGTACATACATATGTATATGCATATTACATAAATAAATTTGTGTATTAAAATACCGGCATTAAATTGGCAATCAACACTAAATGACACACTCGTGGCAATGGACACTCCACTCACGAACTCACTCGGCGGCGCTGATGGGGTGTGGTAATTGCAGCGGTGGCTGGCAGTAGCAGCAAGTGAGCGAGCAACCATTACTGCCCACTACTGATGTGCTATGCGGTGTGTGGTGTGGTGTGGTGCTGGCCGACTAGTAGCGACATCACCGCCAGATCAATTGTAATCGGCGGTGAAGCATGTCAAATATGTGCTAACAAAATAATATAGCATTGGGTGGTTAAGCGTGTGAGCATATACATACATGCATATGTACATACATACAACATTTATACATGCATTCATAAGTATGTACTGTATACCTTTTGGTATCAGTTTTAGAGGTCCACTATCGCCGACACGACATTCGAAAAACAATAAAAGTTCAAAAGGCAATTGGCTGCAATTGGTTACACGCCATTTATGTACAACAAAACTTAGCAATAAATTGAATATGTCGAAATTACAACAGCGATAATACATACAGACATACTCAACTAGAAGGCTGCAGTGGGTTTTGAGCTAGCTTGCAATTTACAAATTATTTTTCATAATCATTTTGTAAGTGATACCTTCCTTCACCTTTGGTATAAAAAACTGATTATAAGCTATAGTGCTAGTCAGGCTGATAATCAGATGAGTGGAAACTTTTAAAATTATATATTTTACATTAGTACAAATTATTCAAAGAGGATCGAGAACGCGTTCATTTCGAGCTACGTCCAGAACGGCCATGAAAATCAGCTGCTGATCAACACGTCTATAAAATAAAGGAATTGGTGCTAGGGAATCGGCGATCAACAATCAGAGATCTTACTGGCATCGTTCGAATATCGGAACTGGAAAAACATTTTGAAAGATAATTTGGGCCTAGGAAAAGCACGATGGTTACCGAAATCACACAATTAAAAAAAAAAAACGTCGCGTTAACGTCTGTGAAACAATACTCTCTGACCACTGGAATGTCGTGAAACATATTATTACCAGCGATGAGTCTTGGATCTATGCTTACGATCCGGAAACAGACGATCAATCGGCCGAATACCGTGTCAAAAATGAGCCGAAACCGAAAAACCACGTCAAAGCAAGTCAAAAATTAAGGTTATGTTGTCCGAATTCCTTCCGACCGGCCAAACTGTCAACACGGAATACTATTTAAGTGTTATAAGCGAAGCTATTCGTTAAAAAAATCTTGGTTTTTGACTACGATAATGCACCGTCGCATACCGCATTGATTCTTCGTGAGTTTTTCGCCAAATTTTTGACCAATGTTGTTTCGTATTCGCCTGATTTAGGTACGTGTGACTTCTAACTATTCAACACACTCAAATACGATCGCTCCGGGGAAACCGATTTCAGTCAATTGAAGACATTAAACGTGAATGGCTACGCGCAGTGGAGGCGATTAGGGGAATTGAATCTAACAACTATTGCGAGGATTGGAACAAATGCTGGCACAATTATATTGGGGCCAAAGGGTATTATTTAGAGTCGATTTGGCCATAAACGTCTGCCTTTTCCATCAGTTTTTGAGTTTTCAATTTGAAATTTTGCACATGTTCTTTTCTCCTCAAAAAGCTGTTCATTTGTTGGAAACACCAATATCGGAATACTATACCATATAACTGTCGTATAAACTGAATGATCAGAAATAAGTGCTTGTATGGAATGCCTTTTATTTGACATGATATCTTCACGAAATTTGGCATGGATTCATTACAGAATATATCTTTGATACATGCAATTGACCGACAGAAGACCCGTGAACCCAGATCTTCTGACCTTTAGATATTACGAATACTAATCATGGATAAAGTTGTTTTCACACTGGTTGAAGTTCGTAGCACATGGGTAAGACCCACATTTGTTATACTCTTCTAATATCTTGCTCCATGGTATAAAAGTTTTGTTTTTGTCTAAAAACAACAGTTCAAATTTCTAAAATTTTCATATCCCAAAACCAATTATCAAGGTAAAGTTGTTTTATCGATTATCGATATACTTTATAACTCTGAAGTTTAGCCATTCGAGAGCATCTTATTCAAACGCAAATCTACCGTTATAAAATTGAAAATCAAATTTATTTATTTTAATATTTAAAATTATACTTAATTAACTTAAAAGTAAACAAATACCAAAACTAAATATTTAAAAGTAAAGTAAAAGTGGGCATTTGGTTTTTGGAGCCTATGAAAAAGTCAAACTAGAAACTATATTTTTTAAGATTTTAATAATATTACGGACACATTACCATCAGAACATCACTTGTCAGCCTAAAATATCTTACTTAGCTGGCCACTTTTCAGAGTATTTTCCAAAATGCGTCCTAAGACTTTAAGCTTTGTATGGCTTATAGCCATGTCCTGCTGAAATTATTTAGCACTTTGACGTGAGCAATCCCCATGTATGGCCCACAATTAACGATAATGTTGGCTACGTGTTCACCTTTAAAAGAGCATGGACCAATATTATTTGTGGCAGGCATTGATTTGTACTTATTGAAAGAAGAGAGTGCGGGGAATTTCAATTTTTCACACTTAAATTATGGAAGTTGTTTACCGTTAGCCATAAATGTCGCTAACACGTTGGAAAATTACTGAACGTTAAAAATGCGATGTGAGTTTAACGCACGAAACGTGAGGTTTAAAAATGAATGTCCTCCAGGTGAAACCACTGCAAATTTTTGTTTGGTAATTCGTCAAGGTAAAAACAAACAAAATTGTCAAAGACATGGGTTTACTTTGCGACTGGTGTGAAAGCTATACCCATAGGAATTTCCGTTATTTTATCTTCACAAAAAAATTCTTATAAATCAATAAAACTATAAATAAAATATTACAAACGTTATGAAGAAAAATCTTTATAAATAATATAGGCCACTTCTCATAACCTCACTTGCGTAATGTAAAATTGGAAAGAAAAATAACCGCAGAAATAGTAAATATTTTCGGTAAACATTCTCGTTCGTCTGTTTGCCACTTAAACGAAAATCAATTGCTATAAAAATGTTTATTATTTAAACATTTTCTTATTAACATGTTGCTATAATTAGCAAAAACAAGAGCCAACACAAGTTTATTTAATCGAAATTATAGACTAACGTGCACTTGGAGGCATGCTTACTAGAGTGAGAAAGAAGTTAATCAATCGAATTAATAGGAACTCAACGGGGGAAAAATATGCGTACAAGGAAAAATTATACATTTCTGAAGAATATAAAGCCCATTCGAGGCAGTTTTTACCTTGAGTGAAATTATTCAATAAAGAAGTTTCAATAAATTTTGGATTTGGATTTTCCAAATGTTTTCGGTGATAATTGTTTGTCGCGAACAAGAGTTTTTATTGGTACAAATTATTCAAATAGGGTCAAGAACGCGTTGACGACGAACCACGTTCAGCACGATCATCAACATTAACCGAGGATTAACACGTCAAAACGACTGGCGCGCGGTTGTTAACTCGGCTATAATCGCGTAAGCGCTGTCTACGCCAATTAAGAAGAGGAACACGTCAATAAAATAAAGGAATTGGTGCTTGAGGCTCAACGACTAACAATCGGAGATCTTACTGGCACCGTTGGAATATCGGAAGGATCACTGAAAACAATTATGAAATATCATTTGGGCCTAAGAAAAGTGAAAGCACGATTGCTTCCAAATTGTTATATTTTTTCATTGGCTACAGCGTCTCGTTAACGTCTGAGAAATAGTGCTTTCCGACCACCAGGATTTCATGAAACGTATTATTATTGGCGATGGATCTTGGATTTGTGCTTACGATTCGCAAACAGACGATCAATCGGCCGATTATCGTGCCAAAGGTGAGACGAAACCGAAACAATCACGTTAAAGCAGGTCAAAAATCAAGGTCATTTTGACAGTTTTCTTCGATTATCCCAGTGTGGGACACTATGAATTTCTGTTATCTTACTGGCACCGTTGGAATATCGGAAGGATCACTGAAAACAATTATGAAATATCATTTGGGCCTAAGAAAAGTGAAAGCACGATTGGTTCCAAATTGACTACATTTTTTCATTGGCTACAGCGTCTCGTTAACGTCTGAGAAATAATGCTTTCCGACTGACAGGATTTCATGAAACGTATTATTATTGACGATGGGTCTTGGAATTATGCTTACGATTCGCAAACAGACGATCAATCGGCCGATTATCGTGGCAAACGTGAGACGAAACTGAAACAACCACGTTAAGGCGGGTCAAAAATCAAGGTCATGTTGACAGTTTTCTTCGATTATCGAAGTGTGGGACACTACGAATTTCAGTTAGCTAGGAATACTGTTTCAGAGTTATGCGTCGAGCATTGAAGACTATTCCGGAAATTGACTTTAACAACTGTGTCGAGGATTGGAAAAAACGTTGGCACAAGTATATTGGGGCCAAGGGGAATCACTTTAAGTGGGTATTCTAGTCTAGAACTTTAAAAAAATCAAAATTTTTTTATATTTTCAAAGTTTAACTATTCAAGAATATGTGTACAATAGGATTTTTCAAAATTCAAATTATTTTCGGAGATATAGGCATTTTTCTAACCCGGGATCCAAACTGGTTCGGCCGGAACTAATCGAACTAAAGACATTAGGGAAACTTTAAACGCGTTTTTTTCAAAACTGACGTTTTAGGAACGATGCCCACGATTTCTCAGGTTCTGCTGGACCGATTTACTTGAAATTTTTATAGTCTTCTTTATAGGCTTGTCTATGGTTCGAACTAGCCCAAAATTTTTATTTTTATTATTTTTAAAAAATTCGAAATAGTCAGAAAAAGTGATAAAAAAAAATTTTTTTTCAGACAGTCGCCATTTTGTGAAAAAAATGTTTCCCAACTTTCCGTAGTTCCTTTTTTTTTACGACACTTTAAAAATTACCTGAATTTCATGCTTCTAGACTAGAATACCCCCTTAAAGGGACAACGAATGAGTCATAACGCTCGCGTCAGAAGCCATGTTAGCGTACCACAAGTGAACACCTGATATAGTTTGTTCGATTCGCTGAAGAGTAATGCTTAGCGAATCGATAACAGCTATAAATGGTGAGGAGCTACATACATATGTTGAGTTAGCCATGTCCTTCTCTCTGCATGTACGCGAACTAGTCCCTCAGTTTGTAATGCATATGTACATATGTATGTATGTACTATATCGATCTAAAATTTCGCACACATTCTTCTCTCGCCAAGAAGCAGCTCATTTGTTTGAACTGCCAATGTCGCACCACTACCTAGCTACCTTACAAACTGAACGATCAAAATCATATCGTTGTATGAAAAATTATTTCATGGACATTCAGGAAATTTTACATGAAATATGTTTATACAAACACATCTGTGAAGCTATTGTGGCTTAATTTTATAACTTTTCTAAGCTTTTAAACATGCAGTATTTGAAGTAAAAAATACATATTTACGGATGTATGTAGACGTAATTATGTGCTGAATATTTACGTAGTTGCGATTATTTTCAGTATTTATGTAGTATTTATATTTAAAAGCACATAAATATATCTAAATAATATGCATACATAGACATAAACATATTTACAAGATATGAACAGAAGAAAATTACATTAATTGAGCAGGCGCTAATTCCAGCAGCGTTTACGCAAACACCCCACAGCAAGCAACACAACCCACAGCTGAGATATACATACATAAACTTGAAGAATACTAAATAACAACAACAAAAAGTGCTCAATCAATTTCTTGGAATCACCAACGCAGTGAAATGACTCACCCAGCAAAGCAACACTGTGATACGGTTGCGCCGAAGACGCCGATCGAAATGCTATATACACACATTCAAACATTAACATACATACATACATACGTATTAACATACAATCATACAAAGGTGCTCATGTGTGTGTGTGTTTCTATTTGCATAACTAAGTGAGTAAGTGGGCAATCAGCCGTGAAAACAAAAACTTATAATAAATATTTAAATTAGAATAGAAATTAACGGTCTGTATGGCAAGTTATTGCGGTGAGGGGAACAAAAGCGACGTCTGCGCCACAGGTGAATGCATGCAAATTAGCCAAACAAAGTAACAACAAACAACGCAACAACAACTAGCCTTTAAACTGAGCGCCGTTTGCCTTCACACATACACACATATATTTTTCACAAAAACAATAAAACAAAATCGAAACAACCTAAAATAAACACACGAAAAGTAACAAGATCCTAGAATATATGAAGCAGATTTTTAGTGGTGAACTTAGAAATTTCACATAGTCACTAGCTGACGCGACTGCCCAGCGGCCGGAAGTCATAAGTAATGACGTTGAAAGCGCTGAGCGACAGGCGGCAAACAGAAGCGCATACTCAACGCGCACACATACACACTGAAGTACACGCTTACATTCACTCTTCAAGTGTGGCTGCGGAGTAGGTAAGCAAAGGAAGGTGCGGCGCAACACACAAATATACATACGAACATAAGTGTACACTCGTTAAGCGTTTAGGCTAACGGTCATGGCTGAATGGCGGCGCACTAAATTTCCCTTTATGAATTCGTAAGTATGGGAAATGTAAAATTCAATGCCACAAAGTTGAAGTTAAAAGCGAGGGCGCTGACAGCAGGAACGGAAATGCAACAGGAGATACCAGCGAATGGCGGAAGAAGTGGAAATTATGAAAAGTATGTGTGTGAGTGTCCGTGTGTGTGTGTGTGTATGTAAAGGAAGCGTGCTTTATGAGCAATTATGCAGAAATGGCAAACAAATTGTAAAATAAAAGGGACGACACTGAAGCATAAACACATACATACAATCTTTTTTATGCACACATACATACTAACAAGCAAACATAGCAATTCAAAAGCATTTCGCTTACAAATATATTAACATAAGCCACACAACTGCACCAAAAGCGTCTACAAGATACCCAACTGATGTGACAAAAATACTTAAAACAACAACACAAAAAAAAAAAAAAAAAAAAAAGCGGTGACAACAACATGAAAATCTGCACCCACATAAAATATTGTTGCTTTTGCCGGTATTTTGTCAAAAAACACCAGCTTTAAATGAAAAGCGTGGCACAATGAATAACTTGCGGAAGAAATTACCGCAGCTTCCTGTGTTTGGGCGTGTGTGACTCCCACAAAAACTTACAAAAATCAAAAAGTAGCACGAATTTGTAAATAAAAAGCGCCACAAATCTCAAGCGACATTTTATATGTGTGTATGCATGTACATAAGTAGTATGTAGTATTCCTCTGTACCTCAGCGTTGAGTTTGCATTCACTCAAGTGCTGACAAATGCAAATACGACGACTTATATCACTCAACACGCTGGAGTAACACGCTCTGGCAAAAGTGAAGCAAAATAAATATATAAACATACATATGTATATGTGTGTATATACATACGTATGAACATTCCGTCGCACATACATATGTATGAGTCTTTATGTGTTCGCTATTGCATACTTTCACATTAGCTTTTACCTTGGATGCAGTATTTGTTGTTGCCGCACACTGTGCCAGAGTGAGCAGCAAAAAAACATAAAAAGTAAATCTTAAAGAAATTTATTTAATTTCAATTTTTAATTTAAATTTCGCTCGAGGATCGACGATCAACAGTCTTATATCAGATCTTACTGACATCGTTGGAATATCGGAAAGATCAGTGAAAACCATTTTGAAAGATCACTTGGGCCTAAGAAAAGTGAAAGGGCGATTGATTCCAAATTTACTAAATTTTTTCGAATTTTTATCAGGTTGCCATGAAATATATTATTACTGGCGATGAGTATTGGATCTATGCTTACTATCCGGAAACAAATAATCAATCGGCCGAATAATCAAGGTTATGTTGACAGTTTTCTTCGATTATCGAGGTGTGGTGCACTCCGAGTACCTTCCAACCGTCGAAACTGTCACCAAGCAATACTATTTGAGTGCTATGCGTCGTTTGCGCGAAGCTATTTGTAAAAAGAGACCGGAATTATGGGCCGACAACGCTTGGTTTTTACACAACAATAATGCACCGTCGAATACTGCTTTAATTGGTTTTTTGTCAAATTTTCAACCAATATCGTACCACAAAAATCGTATTCGCCGGATTTAGCTTCATGTGACAAATGATTACATTAAACGTAATTCGCTACGCGTATTGAAGGCAATTTCGGAAATTTATGGGGGGATTACTTTGAGGAGGACGACATAGATTTTGAAGAATAAATTAAATTAAATTAGCTTTACTATTTTTTACTCATAATAGTTTGCCTGGTATAACAACTCGTCTGCAACAACTCATATAATCGATCGCATCAAATCTTAACCGAATTTATCGAAAAAAAAGAAAAAGCGTTATCTTCGGTTGCCTTGAAGCTATAATAAACTTAAGGGGGTGTTCTACTCTAGAAATCAAATTTTGAGCAGTTTTTTGAATTTAATTAAAAATAAACGAAAATATTTTTACCATCCATTTTTTTATGGTGTTTTTATTGATATCTTAAGAATATAGAAAAAAAATTTACAAAAAAATATTAAAAATTAATTAAGCCCGGGAGAAAAATGGCGCATCTTGGTGACATTGATCCTGACTCTCCTGGTGGTCTGAAAAAAAAATCAAAAGAAATTCCTAATCAGTAAAGATGCTGTTATAGTCCGGGAACACGAAATTTTTTTTTTTTTTTTAAATGGCGACTGCGTGAAAATAAAAATCATTTTTTACGCTTTTTTTGAAATTGCTGGATTTTTTTAAAATATTAGAAACAAAAATTTTGACAATTTTGCCATTTTTAAAGAAGGTTCACACAAAATTTCAAGTAAATCGGCTGTAAAAGACTTGAGATAATGCCGGTACCGTGTGGAAAAAAGTAGTTTTGAGAAAAACGCGGTTAAAGTTTAGGAGACAATTCTAGTGAACACGGACGCCACCTCACAAAAACGGCTGTATCTCCGAAAATAAGTCGAATTTTGAAAAATCCTTCCAAGACCATATTTTTGAAAGTTTAAACTTTAAATATATGAAAAAAATTGAATTTTTCAAAATTCTAGAGTAGAATACCCCCTTAACAAAAAATATTTCAAGAGCTTGATTTTAATCGGTCAGTATGTATGACAACTGATCGATATGAAAAATTTGTTCGAAGACAGTTACGTTGGCTTGAGAAATAATACATGCCTAACTTCGTGAAGATATCTTGTCAAATAAAAAAGTTGTTCATACAAAAATTTGATTTTGATGGGTCAGTATGGTAGCTATATGCTATAGTAGTCTGATCTTAACAATTTGTTCGGAAATCCTATCACCCTGTTGAACAATAACCCATGTCAGATTTCGTGAAGATATCCTGCGAAATTAAAATTTTTTCCATACAAAGACTTTATTTTGATCAGTCCGTTTGTAAAACATATATACAAGTAGTTATATAAATAGCTTTTTGAAGAGAACAGGGCGTGTCGAGATTTCAGAAGGATATCTCAAAAACTTAAAGACTACTTCGCGTATATGAAGACAGACAGACGGACATGTCTAAATAGGTTCAGGTAAAGTTTCCTCTTTTATATTTGAAATACAAAAATGCAGTTTTTGTGTAAGTAGTCAAGTTTACACCAAAATTCGTGGAAGAAACAAATAAAAAAAATACTCAAAAACTTGGTTATTTCAATTTTTCTTATGGGTATATTTTTAGGTTATGTGAAAAAAGTCGATATCCAACAGTTATAGACCCTTTTATTACCTATAATATTATCATATAACTTTTTTCCATAGGACTTGTAGTTTTGCCGTAAATAAAGATAAACCATTCTAAACCTTCAAAAATTCAAACACGTGTCTCCTCTCATTTTAGCCGACCATAGATCACATGTAAATTTATTTTTCCTTTAATGTTTGTTATTATTGTGTTATTCGCTTTATTTTACTTAAAAAAAAAATGTAAAATTTTTATTTTGTCGATTACCTTAATGTGCCAACACAAACACACTGTGCGCATGCGTGACTACCTTGTGGGCACCAAAGAAAACACGTGCCTCCAAATGTCGCGTAGATATGCAATGCGCGTGCCTGCTGCATGTCCACAAGCTATATACTACATGCATACAATACATAGATACAATACACATTTACACACACATTCTAACATACAAACATTCATACATTTGCACGTATTTATATAGCAAATGCAACTTCAACCTGGCAGTTAACAATGACGAGCTAAGAAAAAATAAATAAAAAGAAAAACTACTGATATAAAAAGCATATGTATATACAAACATATATGTATGTATGTACATACATGGCAACAAAAACATATAACTATTTGTTAACAAAGAAATACGCTAAAAACAAAAACAACAACTTTTATAAAAAATATTAAAAAAAAAGTAAACGAAATAAAGCAAAAACTTGAGATAAAAATGCAAACAACAAACACTATTATGCAAACACATATAAACGCACACACCGCCATAAACAAGAGTAGTCTTAAGATTCATATGATTCGTCATCATCAGAGCAGCCGCCGAATGACTTGGACAGCTAGCGAGCGGTGTTATACGAGCTGGAAAGCCGATACATGTTTACATCATTTGAGTGAATTTCAAGGCATTCCAAAGTCACAAGTCAGTTAGAGTTACGATACGCGTATTTACATACATACATACTCGTATGTGAGTACATTTACATGTGTCTCTCTGTTTTTTGTTTAGCAAAAAAGTTTACATTTGTTTTTATTTATTTAGCTAACAGATGCAAGCCGTCTAAATAAAACGGTTTTTGCTAACAGGTGTATATTTAACAATATACAAAAATGTAGTATGTAGTACACACAAATTATTTGTTTATAACTGTTTATTAAAACAAAACTAAAGGTACAAAATACTACGCATTTTCGTTAAGAACGAATGATTCGAGAGCTTTTTATGCTGCCTCGGCTTTGATAGCCGCTTGCTGAGTTATAATATTTTATCGGCGGCACAGTTATTTATGTACGAGTGTATAGTATTACTTTTTGTTTGTTGTTTTGAGTACCCACTTTTTTATTGCAGTTAATACTTGTGATTAGTCATCATATTCAACATACGAAGGAAACACATACATTCATACATACATGAATATATATGTACAAATGAACGATGGACTGATGATGAATTGCGAACGATCACTCTACTTGTAAAGTCGAGCGAAATACGAACCTACATACATATGACTATACAGAACCGTGATATTATAACCAAAAAATTATTAAAAAAAAAAACTGTCCACATCTCATGAATGATCGATCGAGCGATTATATAGTAAATAATAATGAATATCTCAACAATATGTTGTATGGGAGACATACTTATGTACATATATATGTATGTAAGTATCTCATAATCTGCCAACCTGATCAGTTAATACTCGTAGTTTGATAGATAGTGCCACACCAACTACTACTGAGGGGTTACAACCTTACAAGGTTTAGAGATATGATCAACCTCCCCCGAAGTAAATTCTGTCTCCTTGCTCTATAAAGGGTACTGCTGACTCAGAAAGCACTTGTCCAACATGGGCATGGTCTCTTGCGCAAATTGCCGGTATTGAGCCATGGAACCTGATTATAGGTTGCCCAGCAAATTGTAAAAGCAGGCTCAAGGCCCTGAGTTCCAGCTACATGGACAGGGATCACATCACCTTAGTCGCGCCCAGCAAGCTTTTTGAATTATTCAGAGTGCTGGGCCTTTGTGACCATATGTGATTTTGGATAGGGCACAATACAGCATTGGTGGTTATTATTTTGTATCTATCTTTATAGATAGTTAGTGTAAGTTGATTCAGTCATGGGTGTCTGCCTGTCTATCCATCTGTGAATACGTGTGCTAGTCCTTCAGTTTTTGAGATATCTACCTAAAATTTGCACTCGTCAAGAAGCTAGTAATTTGTCGAAATCGCCGATATCGGACCAATCTAGAATATAAATATATATGTATGTACATATGTACATATATGTAAGTATCCACTAGTTGGAATAAGTTTGCGTACAGAACAAAACAAGGGGAATTTCAAGATTTTTTTTTCAGGTTAAACTGCACTAAAATTACTTAGATGCAATGTGGCGCCAATTGGAGATTCCAAGCGAAGCCAGGTTCTTCTCCACCTGATCTTTCCAACGGAGTGGAGGTCTTAATTTTCATCTGCTTCCCCTGGCGGATATTGCGTCGAATACTTTCAGAGCTGGAGAGTTTTCGCCCATTCGGATGACATGACCTAGCCAGCTTTTAATTCACTGAACTATGACAATATCGTTGTATGTAGTATATCTCATACAGCTAATCGTTCCATCGAATGCGATATTCGCCGTTGCCAACATGCAAAGATCCATAAATCTTTCGCAGAATTTTTCTCTTGAAAACTCTTAACTCCGACTCATCAGATATTGTCGTCGTCCATGCTTTATAACAGGACGGGAATAATGAGTGACTTATAGAGTTTGGTCTTTATTCGTCGAGAGAGGACTTTACTGCTCAATTACCTACTCAGTCCGAAGTAGCACCTGTAGAAAGTGATGTGGTAGCCAAGTCGGGAGTGCGACGTTTGATGACAGGAGATATTTTGTCTCACGTTCATTCACTACCAGATCCATTTGCTTCGCTTTCTTATTCATTCTTGAAAAAGCAGAACTAACGGCGGAATTGTATCTTCTTTATTTCGTACTGCAGCTCGAATTATTTTCTGCAAGCGAAGATTGAAGTAGTCGCACGAAAGGGAGTCGCCTTGTCTGAAGCCTCGTTTGATATCGAAAAGCTCAGAGAAATCCTTCCGGATCCTGAAGGAGCTACAGGTATAGTTACATATATATTTTTTGATTTTTAAAGATTACTAGCACGGCTTTTCGTAGGGTAAAAATAAAAATTATACTTGCAAAATTAAACTTACATTAAATAATATAAGAATGAAATATGTATGTATATATTTCTCACTATATGACGTAACTAGCAATTTTAAACCCCCACCAGGGGATAAGATAAAATTCTATACATACATATGAATAAAGTTCTGTCATCATTTGGTCTTACAAGTTAAGCCATTTTGCATTGTTTGTTATCCTAGGAGTAAAATATTCACTAAAAACTGTTTTACAAAGGGAAAGATTTATGAAAAGGCATTTTAGCAACCGCTCGCTTTCAAATATCCCCGCCCACAATATATTTTTACATATTTATATAATGGCGTCTTTCAAGGCTGCTGCCAAGTTATTATGTAATATAATACAATAAGAAATAATTTGTTTATGTCAAAATACACGCAACAGCCGAGCCGTGCATTTTGTGGCACTTAATTTTGAAACTTGATGTGGGTCATATTTTGTCAAAATATGTTTTCCTTGGTGACAGATTACGTTATTGCTCAAATACGTAGTGCATACGCCTAACGGAAGTGAGTTTAAAGAGCAAAGCATTCAATTTATTGCCGAAGCGACATGCAATCACACTTACATTCACAAATACACATACTCTTCAAATGTCAATTAGGGTTAAAAAGCGAAGAATAAGAACTTCTATCACACTGAATGAGAGTATAGCAGTAATGCACGAAAGCACAAATCGTGAAATGGCAAACAAATATCGGATAACGGTAAAAGGTACGTGACGGTTTATTTTACATACATATGATGGTATACTTCTGGAGGAAGTAAGAAAATAGGATTTTTTCGGACCAAATCAGTTAATTTAAATCGGGTCTCAATTTTATCATTTGAAGAAAAAGCATAATGAATGAAGAAAAACTTCGCTGCACGCTAGAAGCGCCTTCATAAATAAAAAAGTGTTTAATACAAGAACTGCATTTTGAACTGTCATTTTATATGGCGCTATATGATAGAGTGCCCCAAACGGAAAAGTTCTTTGAATGTTGTAGCATTGTATTCCTCAATAATCATATACATATGTATCTATGTATGTACTGCTGTGCCCAAAAGGTGTGTAAGGTGACATTTGAATCTAAACTGTGCGCTTCGAAGGATTTGGAGAATTATTTTTTTTTTTTAGGTTGGTAGTACTGTCAGTCACATTTATATGAAATTTCATGTCAAAATATTCATTAGTGTTTGAGATACGTGTCGTTTTGTGAGCTGCTAAAAGTGAGTATTTCGTTTTTTGCGATATCGAAATTTGTTGAGCAAAGAATTTGCATTAAATTTTGTTTACGGAATCAATTTTCTGCTGCGGATAAGTTGAGGATGGTGAAGAAAGCCTTTGGTGATGAGGCTATGTCTAAAATGTTTACAAGTGGTATAGTGAGTTCCAAGCCGGCCGTGAACGTGTCGAAGACGAAGAGCGTCCAGAGCGACCATCAACCCCCACCGACAAAGCTCACGTTCAACAAATCAAAGATTTGGTGTTGAAAAACCGTCGATTAACAATTAGAGACCTTACTGATGAAGTTGGCATATCGAAAGACTTAGCCAGTACCATTTTAAAGGATGTTTTGGGCCTCAAGCGCGTCAAATCTCGACTGGTACCGAAAACATTGAATTCTTTTGGAAAAAAGGCGTCGTGTTGAGGTGTGTGAAACGATGCTTTCCGACTACCAGGGTGTCATGAAATGCATTATAACTGGCGATGAGACTTGGATCTATGCTTACGACCCCGAAACAACCGATCAATCGAGCGAATATCGTGCCAAAAGAGAGCCGAAACCAAAAAAATCGCGACAAAGTGTTGTGCATTATGAATTCCATCCAACCGGTCAAACAGTCAAAAAGGAATATTATTTGAACGTTATGCGTCGTTTGCGTAACGCTATCCGTCTAAAAAGGCCGGAATTGTGGAAAGACAAATCTTGGTTTTTAAACCACGATAATGCATCATCCCATACTGCCCTCGTAATTCGTGATCATTTCGCCAGAAACACAACCCCTATCGTTCCGCAACCACCGTATTCACACTTCTGGCTGTTCACCAAGCTCAAAAGACCGCTCCGGGGACACCGTTTTCATACAATAGAGGAGATTCAAGCCGGAGCGAAGACGGAACTGAAGGCCATCCCGGAAAGTGACTACAACCAGTGTTTCGAAGATTGGAAAATCCGTTGGCATAAGTGCATTGCATCGGGAGTGGATTACTTTGAAGGGGATGAAATTGATTTGGAAGAATAAATAAAGAATTTTCAAAATAAATACAATGTAACCTTATTTTTTGGGCACAGTAGCAGTCAAGGCGTTCATTTATCTAAGAATATACAAGTATTTTTAGTTTTTCCGACCAAAACTAATATGCCCGGTAAAGAGTATAAGGCCGAAGTGCGGGACTTTAGTTCGCCCAGCCTAACCTACTCTCACCTCATGCCTCTCCCACAGTACCACTAGACTAAGTATTACTTCATTACCTTACGGGACTGGAGGATATAGGTACATAAATATGTATATACTTTTGTATATAGATACAATAAATTTTTTATCTAGCAACATTTCGCCATATCGGGAAAGCAATAAAAGAGAAATAAAACTAACACTTTGCTTGAAATGGAGGAAATAACATATGGGCATTAAATGAAGAAAAATAAAAAATCAAACGAAACAAATAAAATTAAATAGATTTTTAATGACGCACATTGCATTAGAAGGTTTAGCTGAAAAAAACCCCCAAGCCACCCGCCGACTACATGCCCCGCGCTCACAATCACTCTGCCTGTCAGTTAGGCAACTGGCAATCACGCTCCGCCCGTCACTCACGCCCCATCCCGCTTTCCATCTTTCACAATAAAGAAATTTCATAGCTTCATTATTTTACGATTTCAATGCGACGACATTGCAAGCTGAGCTTTGGCTTCGACTGCGGTGGCGGCTTGAGCGTTTGAGCAACCAAAAGTGCCATCGGAAGGCGATAAAGAAGGAGGGCGTCGCCACGATAAGCACGGCGGCCAGAGCGTTTCAACATTTCTAAGCGTGTGGATGGCGTACGACATCCGCGCACAGCTGCGCACCACGCCGGTGGGATGAGGAGAGGAGGGTAGAGCGGTGGCGGGGCAGGCGATTAATTGAGGCCAAAATAATGCGCACGATATTAAAAATATACATTTATTTATTTAATTATACACACAAGCGCTAACTAAAATACCAACAACAACAAATGGTAATAAATAAGGGCAAAAATGTAAGCAGCAAAGTAGCAGTAAATCCTAGTGATAGCGGAATAACGGAGTAATAGTCTGATTGCGGCTGACACTCAATTGTCCGCTGGCGGCAACGGGCAATTAAGCTGTAAATTACAGTTATTGCTTCGTATACACATGTGTATGTGTACGCGTGTGCATGTACATATGTATGTATATGTGTGTCATTTGCTGTTCCATTGTTAAGGCCGCAATTGGCAATAGGAAAATTGAAAATCAAGTTAAACAGCTTGCACACACCGCCCTGCCACGCCCAGGCTTTCAATCATTACCGATCAGTCTAATCAACGCATGTATTTATGTGCATACATATAAACTGGATATATATAAACTGGAGCCGAGCATGCAATCGATGCCAGAGTGCAGTAAGCCCATCGTAGCATTGATGTCGATTGCTTTCGTCGATTGAATTTCAATTCGCTTAATCAGCAATGGTCGCGCCGCATGCAGCAAAAGTGGGGGAGTTACATACTTAGTATGTGTATATTAGTTTTTTCCAATATAGTGGAGTAAGTAATCATTGACAGTAAGCAATCAAAGAAAAGATTTAATAAAATACAAAAAGTTGTTTGTGCTGATAAATATATGTATGTACATAAGTATATGGGTATCAAGAGTACATGTAGTTATTACAGCACACCCTGTAGTGAAACACAGAAAAAGAAAAAAGATATCCGATTTAAGGAATGAAATCGAATTGATCCAATCATTTCGGCCACTTTTTACGAACAGCTTCGCACAAATGACGCATAATACGCAAATAGTACTCCTTGTTGAGAGTTTGATCGGTCGTAAGGAGTTTGGAGTGCACCACACCTGAATAATTTAGGAATACTGGCAATATAACCTTGATTTTTGACCTCATTTGACGTGTTTTTTTGGCTTCGGCTCACTTCTGCCATGATATTCTGCCGTCTTTCCGGGTCCTAAGCATAGATCCAAGACTAGCCAGTACTAATTTGTATGTATGTTTCATGACATCGTGATAGTCGAAAAACATTGTTTCACAGACGTTAACGCGACGGTGTTTAAAAACAAAAATTGAGTATTTTTGGAACCAGCCATACTTTCACTTTTCTTAGGCCAAAATGGTCTTTGATCATCAGTTGATATTGATGGCCGTCTTGGACCTATAAAATATTTCAAAATGGGTTTTCGCCCCAACACAGTACAGTAGTATCAAATTTTTTGGAACTCTGACACAGGATTAGGGCATATTTACCGGAAAAGTATTTTTTCTCAAGTAAAAAGAAGGAGGATGGCAAGAAAATCTATATTAAAATTACTAAAGCTAAACAAGTTTTAGTTTTGATAATCTGAACTTAAATCAATAAACAAAAAACTACTATTTTATTTAAAAATATTGTTTTCGTATGACTTCTGTAACATTGTCTCGCATAATTAATAAAACACATTTTTTTTAATTACAAAAACAAAAAAATATTCTTTTAAGATTCACTTCTAATCTATACATTTCTAAAAAATACATTGGTCCGAACAAATTGTTTAGAGCTTGTACCGATGCTTTCGATAATAATCCATGTCAAATTCAATTTCATACAAGAACCTCAGTTTTATCGTCAGTTATCGATATCAGCGGTTCCGAGTAGCTTCTTGGGAAGAAAAGAACGTGTGCAAAGTTTCGCATGTATAGAAGATGCGTTCCAAAGTAAACAGGACTTTTTGAATCTAGCGCCCCCTGGTGGCGCTATCTATATGTCGACTGATGCGTTAGAATCTGCTATTTTTATCAATTTTCTAGTGAGAATTTCATGACATTTCATCAATTGGAAGTGAAGTTATTGTGTTTTAATTGTCAGCATGTTTGTGTTATCGGTGCGAAAATGAGCTTCGAACAAAGAGCCAACATTAAATTTTGTTTTAAAATTGGTAAATTTTTTACTGAAACAATTCAATTGATGAAACAAATTTACGGCGATGATCGCCTATCCCGTAGCAGAGTGCACAAGGGGTTTCAACGTTTTCACAGTGGTCGTGAGGACATAAATAACGATCAACATGTGAGCCAATCAAAATCCGTGATCACCGGAAATTCTATCGAAACTGTGCATGAATTCAGCAAAAATCAGCCGAAATCATCATTGAAATTCATGGAAATGGAATTGAACATCCCCAAACCATCGATTTATCGCATTTTGACCGAATATTTGGGCTTGCAAAAGGTGTGTGCACGGTTTGTTCCGCACAAATTGACTGACGACCAAACATCAAATTTTAACCATTAATCACTCCCCGTATTCACCTGATATGGCACCGTGCGGCTTCTTCCTTTTCGGAAAAATGCGTTTGCTCATGAAAGGAAAGGCATACTGGCGGCCATACCGGCCAACGAGCTAAAACACTCGTTCGACATGCTTTTGGACCGTGCAAAAAGCTGTATTGAAGCAGAAGGAGACTATTTTGAATAAAATAAATTGATTTTGCCAAAAAAAAAAAAATTGCTGTTTTTTTAGTCCTGTTTACTTTGGAACCCACCTTGTATACACTGAAGAACTGAATGACATGGTTGAATCGAAAGATCTGGCCACGCTGATTATTTATATATAGTATGTACGTAGGCTGCCTTTTATATTTCAGGATTTGACAATCCAAATGCTGCATCTGGAAATTCACAGTTTTATGGTAAAACTTGACAATTTTGATGGTATGGCGCTATTTGTGTTGTTTACAGTAACTTAAAATATTCTTCTAGAACAGAAAATGGTATTAAATCTCGAACATTTTCGTTTGATTACTTCTAACAACTTTCGACGTGTATTAACTTACCAACAGTGTATCGAAGAACTTAATTAAATTTTTGACGATGAAGTTCATTGATGATATGGTGAATTCACTCGAGGTCGCACATAGATCACTCCAAGACAAGTTTCGGGAAGGTCGTTCAAAATCAGTTTATGATACGGAAAGTATTGTTACTGCGCGTAAGCTGATATATCAAGTTCGTCATGTGACCTAATGTTAACAAAATACGAAAGCAATGTTTCGAAAAACAAATCGGCTGAAACGACTGCATTTTTCAGCACTCAAAACATCGATTTGATCAGTCAACCTCCATATACGAGGTTTGACAATTAAGTAATGGGACTGATTTTATTGCCGCGCTTGTGGTAAACCAGTGACCTTGAAATTCCCTTTCTCTTTTTCCAGCATTCCACCCCTCTCAACGAGTCAACAGAGTGCGTCCAGACATCGCTCGTAAATGGCTCCTTCCTCATGACAACGCGCCGTGCCACACCGCCCTCAGCGTGTCCCAGTATTTGGCTTTTAAAGGGATCGCCATGTTGCAACAGCCGCCTTATTCGCCCGACATGTCACCCTGTGACTTTTTTTGTTTCCTTAAACAAAATCGGTGGTCAAAGGAACCCATTTTGAGTTGATTACGGACATTCAGGCGGCCGTGACGAGGGTACTCGCGAACATCCCAGTCGAAGGGTTCCAGAAATGTTACGAAGCATGGAAAACGCGCTGGAATCACTGTATAGCTGCCCAAGAGGACTACTTTGAAGAAGATGGCAGAGTTGTAAAATAATTTTCATATATACGGTTTTTATGGAATCAGTCTCATTACTTAATTGTCATACCTTGTAGTCTTAACGAATGACTTATTCTTATTCTCGATCGTAAAAAACCAACTAGCAGGTCAACGTTTTTCGACATTTGGAGAGATAATTGATGCTTTCAAAAGGCATGTTTTGGAGATACTCCAATCAGAGTGGGAAAAGTGCTGCGAAAATTGGTTCAAACGCATGCCAAAGTCTATAGATTTTATTTAATGGAGAATATTTTGAAAAACAATAAAGCTATTTTCGATAATTTATTTTCGTTGTCGAATCCCGAAATATACGAGGCAACTTACGTATGCATACTTAATAGCGTTTCCGACGTTTCTTTCTAGGAGTTACAAACTTCATGGCAACCCTAGCAAATTTTGTTTAGGACATAAAAATTCACAGTAAGAATATTACATGTTTCAAGAGTAACTCTAGCGAGTTTTATTCAACATTTCCTATATAAGATATCACTTTCTTCAAATATACGACAATAACAGAACCTTCAGTAAACATTTTACCAAAAATATAATACTAAATGAAAAATTAAAATATTTTAGTAACATTTAATAAAATTTTTATCCAGGCCATAATAATATCTTTAACACTTATCTACAACAGATGTGTATATTTTCTATGAACAAAACTGCCTCTGCTTCTCGACTATGTGAATGCCAGCGACTAAACGCCATTAGCATTTCCTACAGGGCATGTTCGTATGCATATCCACTTAATTGCCATTCAACGGTTATGGGGTGAAAAGTGCGAGTCGCGGCGACAGTTTCTTCGTTTCTTCATTTGATCATTCAGTCACAGAATTCTTGCTTAATTGTGTTAATGGACCGTCAATTCTGTGATGAGAGCATGCTAGAAGTTATACAAAGTACTGAAATATAGGCACAATCACACAAACAAATACAAGTATGCGTGTATGTGTGTATGAATATTTATGTCCTTCCACTCGAAGCAAGTGCAACAAAGCGTTGTTGTAGGGTTAAACGCACCACAAGTGGTGACATATTTTAGCTACTTGTGTGAGATTATAAAAGAAATATTTACACATATGTATATATGTATTCAGATATTTATGTATATAAATGTATGTATCATTATGTACTAAAAGCTTAAGGCCATTGATATGCGTTGGCATATTTAAGTGCTGGCCGCATTTTTGCATTATTTTGTAAATTTTCCATTTAAGTCAGCCTTTATTGGAGTTCAAACATGTTGAAAGCATTTCAGAAACACAATGTTTGTATGTAAACATAAACATATGTGTTATGTACTATGGACATAAGTATTTATCACGCTTTTGAGTTTTTAAATTGCAAGCAAATAAATGAGGGTGGAATTGAAAGAGGCATATGAATATGTACATACATATGTAGGTATTTTTGTTTACATTTAAGGATTCGTTGATTTTTAGAAAGTAAATGCATATCAAATAAAAATTTCAATTCAAAAGAAGCAAAGCACTTGAAAAATTAAAGAAAAAACATTGAACAAAATACTACAATTAAAGGCAATAAAATATTTATGCAGAAAAATAATAATACAATATTATAACGAAAACCATAAGTAAACTATTAATTAATACAAACTTAGTTTACATAAAAATTATTACAAAAAAAAATAAAAATAAAAATATGAAAAAAACAAGACAAAACGTTAACTTCGGTTGCAACCCTTCAAAAATACAAAAAAAAAAAACAATCCCAAAAAGTACTTGATTAATCAAGTAGGCCATATGCAATATTTGGGGTTTCCTACTTTTTTGAAGAAAAAATACAGCAATTTCAAATTTAATGGGGAATGTTTATTATCATTCGAAAGAACATTCTTTGTCATTTATATTTTGAAGATTATCTTTTCAAATGTTGGCCGTGGCTACGTCTCAGATGGTCCATACTTTGACGCGAATTTTCGATAACTCGTTCGAGCATTTCCACTGGTAACTGGCGAATGACATGCGTGAGGTTTCGCTCCAAGATCTGAATTGGAGCGAGATTGTCCGCATAGACTTTAGACTTATCACACGATATCACACGATCTTGGTGACTAATCGACCAGGCTCAACCGAAGTGTTCTCTCAAAAATTCTTTGATTAATGCGATGTGTGGGAATGGCACGTCTTGTTAGAACCAAATGCCACGATATAACGAGCTTCAATTTAGGCATCAAATATCAGCCTGATAACGGTCGCCATTGACGGCATCGTTTTTTGAAGAAATATGGACCGATGATTCCAGCAGTCCACAAACCAACCAAATACTTGTATTTTTTGTGGATGAAATGTCAGCTCTTGAACCTCTAGGTTGCTCTTCGTCCGAAATGCGGCAATTTTGCTTGGTCTACATAACCATTGAGCAAGAAATGAGCCTCACCTCTGAACAAAATTTGGCTCGAAAACGTCAGACCTTCCTGAGCTTTTCAAGAGCCCATTGAGCAAAGCGATCTCGACGTAAAAGGCGCCAAGTCGTTCCATACATCAGTCCGAGTAGCTTGAAATCGAATCGCCGAATCGCATCCACGGTCATCGTGTACACTCTCAGCTACGGCTGCGAGGATCGAGATATGAAATTTCAGCTGATAATAAGAAAAAAACTGAAACCTTTGGGGCAGAGGATCTGCCCGTTACAAATAAGATCTCATAATCTCAGAGAATTTCTTAGAGGGATCTAATAAACTATTTTTCAAAATACCAAGCGAAAATAATAATAATATAAATTAAACTTTACACTCTTATTAATTATACAAAAAACTGCATTTAATTAATTAAAATGTTCAACAAAACTCCACTTCGAGATTAGCCCAATTTTTACGCTTATCCTTGCTCCTGTGAGCAAATACAGAGCTAAAACATCCACTCACAAAACTATGAATTCATTAGAGGGGCATACAGACAGCATTAAACGCGCTAGTGCCACGGTAATGAAACAAAGAATCAAGAAATCAAGTGCGCCCCAATACGCTAAAACTAAAGGCAAACAACTAGGACTCTACACAAACACAATTGACTCACGTGTTGCGCCAACCAGCAGGCAACAGCAGACCCAACCAATGTGTTCACATTTGCCCTCGCCGGCGCTGACGAGTAGACTCTTGCAAGAGCAAACCAACTGCAGCGCCACCAACACAGCCACAACCGACAGACAGGCAGGCAGGCAGGCAGGTGAAGTGTAGGCCAATGCACATGCAAGTGGGCTCAAGCGGCGGCAAAGTCAACAGTAAAGCAAATGCAATGTGTATAAAAAAGCAAAAACAACAACAAGAGAGATTAAAAGTTAAAGGAAGCGACTACGTTGGCAAAGCATAGGGAGCTTATTTTTAAACACCCTCCGGCACAGGCACAGATGTGCGGCAATTATAAGTAGTTGAGTTGGTGTTGGGAAAAACGCCAAGAACTTTGGAAACACAAGAAATAAATTACAAAATGAAATATTTATTGTAAATGTATATAAAGGAAAAGCTGATTGCGGTGTCTTCGCTGGTGAAGTGCTGTTGAGCTCCAATAAATGTGGATACTTACTCCATATTTATACGAATTCGGGTATTTCACTTAGAGTATAGAACGCGCGATTTTGGCATGAGGCGGCGAGAGGTGGCATTCACCCGGCCACATAGCGAGTTCGAGTTAAATGCGTAAACAAGCAGCAAGAAGTGAAATTCAAAGGGGCGCATTTTATGCATTTGTGGAAAGAGGATTTGGGTGTAAAAGTTTTTGAAGTTATTTTCAGCTTTATGATTATATAAACAAAATCAGATAAATGTGTAAATTAAGTCATTTTGGTAATTTAATAAAATTTATAGTTTTTTGGAAAATAATTTAAAAAGTTATATGCAAATTATTGGAAAATGAAAGCCATATGATAAAATACTATATTTGAGTTTTTACATTATATATATACTAAAATTTTTCATAAAATAAAAAAATTCTGTTAATTTAATTCAATTTGTTTTTTTTTTTATTTATTTAATTAAATCATGATTCATCCTCATTGTGTTTTCATGTAATTTATTGTTTTTATAATTAAACAATTGAAATTTACAACAAAAAATATATGTACATATGTACATAATATATATAATAAAAAAAAAATAAATTAAATGAATAGAATTAATAGCGGTGGCTATTCCTTACATTTAATTATCAATTTTCAATATTTACTTATATAACATTAATTATTTTACATAAAACATTAAGTGAAAAGAATATTTTAAAATTTGTTCTTATTTCGTTTCGTTAAGAATTACGATTATTAAATAAAAAATAACTCAATAATAATAATAATAGAGATAAACCATTTTTAACATTTACGAAAACAACCACGGCCTCTTCTTTCTTTTCCCCATCTCCGATCGCCCGTAAGTTATTTTTCTTTTAACGTTTGTCATTTTATCTTCTGTTCCTGTTCCATTGAAATTCATCCCACTATGAATTTCTTTCTTTTTTTTTATCATTTTCAAAGACTTCTGCACTAGTTTACAAATCTTACTGATATAATTAACTTTTTTTTTAATTATGGCATATTTAATAATTTTCAGACAAAATATTGATTAAAATTCAGCGTTTGTTTTGAACCAACATAGTTGTCATTTTTTTTTTTTTGTAATTTCCGTTTAGTTTTTGTTTGCCATGTGAAGTAAACAAGATGCAACATGTTTACACAATACAATCAATACAATACAAAATGATTACTTCTGTATGATATTTTACAATTACAAATAATTGATTTTTTGACAAAAAATATTAATTAAAATTCACCGTTCCTTTTGAGCCAACATAGTTGTCATTTTTTTGCAATTTCCGTTTAGTTTTTGTTTGCCATGTGAAGTAAACAAGATGGAACATGTTTATTCAATACAACACAAAATGTAACAGAAATCATTGATTGATTTTTAAATTTTAGTTTACCGGATCAGATTACAAAAATAATTTTTGAAATATTTTAGAAAACGACAATGTTTTTGATGTGAACAAATCAACCAATAATTGTTTTTACGTTCGTAAATACCAAAAGTAAAGAAAAGCAAAAGTCATAACTAGAATTTGGAATGTTGTGGAATATGAATAATTAATTTAATTAAAAAATAATAACAATAAAACAGTAATATGGCTAAATGATTGAATAAGATGATGTGGGTGCGAATGCTTGCAAACTCCTACAAACAAACACATATGCACGATATGAATGACAAAAGTTTAGGCAAGCAACACAGTGTACAGCGTAATAAAACGCACATACTTATGTATGTATATTGCTAATAATGAATAATTATCGAATATAATTGGCACAAAAAAACAGTAAACGAAAAAATGAGCGATAGTAAAGTGAGAATTTCACGAGATAGAAGACAAGCAAAGAAATAAGGAATAAGAAAAAATTATATACATAAAACAAAAAACAAATTAAAAACAAAAAACGCAATTGTAAAAACGGCAGTATGAGTAGTGAAAAATATTAAGAAAAACAGGCAAAAGATAAAGACAAAAGCTTTTGGTGAAAAAACTAAACGCCGAGATACCGTGTCGCTATAAGTTTTATGAATATCAGCAACGCGCGGACAGCTCAACCATAGATATTAGCCATAAACAACAGCGTATATAAATACATAATACACAAAATTGTATATAACTAACTACTAAGTTTGTGGCTGGCGAGGCTTGAGGTGAGAAACGCCTCATGCCAATTATAAGTTTTTCTTTCAAGTAACGCGTACTATGAGAATAATTGTTACTTTTCGACCAAATATTTTCTACTTTTGTTAAGTTATCTTTTGTTTTTGGTTTTATAATTTTCATTTTTCATTGCAAGTTGGCTTGTTATGACGGCATTACGTGCTTATTTACGTACTTGAAGACTGACTGTGGGGCGTCAGGCGCTTGGCACTAGTGGAATATTGAATTGTCCGTCGAAAGCGTCGAAGTGGAACCGCCAGTTTTCAGTTGTATGCGATTAATTTTCATTGGAGTTAGTATGATTTGTGTTATACAACTTTTTTTTATAGTTTGTGCATAGATATGTAGTGAATTTTTTGTATATATAGGCCAGTGTTATCATTATAATGTCACAAGTGTTTACATACCATCAAGTATTTACTTTACTGTCATACAATCAAAGATAGATGTGGGGATTAAGATATTTAGTCGTATGAATTTAATATATTTGAATGTTTGTGGTGTTGCGAGATACTAGTGCCCAAGTGACTGATAGGGCTATATATGTAGATATCTAGTTCGTATACACATAGACCGTGGCTAGGTCTTATTGCGAAAACCAGCAAGAATATAATTCCTATGTAAATATTTGTACCCTCAACAGGAGGACGCAACAATGTTTGTAACACGCAGACAAAAACGTCCGAGACCCTAAAAAACCATTTTATTTTTTAATAGCTTCGAATATGAGAAATAATATTACATTATTTTTAGCATTTGATTAATACTTCTAATATTTTGCGTAATGTACATACTACATACATACGTACGTAATGCAAGTGTCAGTATACGCAAACGAATGTACAAATAACTCATTTCCACTTAAAGAAATCAATATATGCTATTCTATGTTGTATTTTATCGATAATAACAAACAATGCTTATTCATACATTACAAACGTAAATATTATACTATATGTTGAAATCGTTCAATGCCGTTCAATCAAAGGTCAATCAGAGAGTCAACACTATGAAATTCAATTAGCAGAATTCAATCAACTAAATTATGACATTTCGATAAACTAGCAGATTACAAAAGATTACGCAGAGAACATGAGTGCCACAGGCTGTAGCTGTGTAACGCGAATTGCAATTACAGATATACTTACATATTTAAATACAAACATACATACATATGTATATTATTTGAAACCTCAGATAAATAGATAATTAAATCGAGTTTCATGGTCACTGCCATAGTTATTGCGCTCGGTGCGACAGCTATTCGAGAATACCAAAGTCCGTATGTTACTTGATAGTTGTTTCTAATTCAAGTGCAGGCCAGTTTGAGTTTCAGAGGCAAGAGCGTTGAATATATTTGACGATGTACCTGTAGCAGATACACATAGCACACATGTACACGGGACGTGTATACAAACGTACACAAATGTATTATATATTATGTTGCGAGTCATCTGAAGCAAATTAAAATCCATATTACACTCGATGACGAGCTACTGAAATTCCACATAGGTAATACTTATGTGCGCATTAGCGGCCGGCCACCATAAAATATACCGATCAGCAACGCCTGGCATGCTTATTTTTCAAATTTTTCAAGTACGAGAATATTGAAACACGAAACGTGCTCCACTTTTCCAAGTGCGACCAGTATTTTCCAGCGTGGCAAATCCCATACACATACTTACATATGTATGTAGGCATGTGGAGTGTGTACAAATTTAAAAATGTGGAAAATGCGCGCACATTCTGACTATATGTATGTATCGTGGTAATATGTGTGCACTATTTGCTGTGCGTGCTTACACGCCGATGATGCTATGTAACAAGTTGCTCAGCAGGAGGTCAATTGCCGCTACCGTCCTTTAGCCTTCTAATTGCACTTTGGCTTGTATGTAGCTGTGAAGAACTCTACACGCCAGACAAAACATTAAAAATAAACGAATGACCTAAGGTGCCCGCATGATACACAACAAAAGAAAGGTGAACAAGATAATGGAAGAGGAAAAGTGGTAGGTAAATAGAAACACTAATGGTCCATGGTACCTACTAAGAAATTTTTTGAAAGGACAAATTAAGTTGAGACCTTTAAGTGAGGAATACTAGGTGTGGCGATGCGGATTTGAAGAAAAACTTGTCTCCTATTGTAAACTGTATAAAAGCTATGTAAATTTTAGATTGTTTTAGAAATTCAAACATATACCCCGAATAATAATTGACTGAAGTAGTGTTACTGAAGCAGAGATGAGAGTTAAGTATATGCACAGTGGGTTACTAAACCGCTTTAAATATTGTGTCGATAGCTATAGCGTTTTTGTGATGATTTCATGTGAAATCAGAAACATACATATGTACATATATAAAATTTTGATTAATAAGAATCTCTTTGGACAGATTTTTTTGTGGATATGTCAACACAATATTTGTTATTAATATCACATTAAAGCAATTAAATCGTGTTGTAAGTTTTTCTATTTATACTAATTTATTTATAACAAATTTTCTAGTGTAAACTTACCAATCCCGAAAGCATGTTTGCTATTCGCCTCCTTCCACACTGGCGTCGTCGCTGCAGTCGACGTCATCTTGTTTTGTTTTCACTTTGAATTGACACCTTATTGAGACACTTTGTTGTTGTTCTATCTTTCCTGTTTTCCTATACACTTCACTATTGCAACAACTTTTACTATCACTATCAACATCAGCCGCTTTCTTGAAATTGACGATATAAACTCGCAATTATGAATATTAAATGAAATTCCAATTTAACGAGTTCATATTTGCATGAGTTTGGTTAACTTTCGTTTCAATTTACTTGACTACGGTGAGAGCTATTACATTATTTACATTGAGAAATATTTTCACAGTATACAATTTTATAAAGGTATAAATACGCACTGCACGAATAATTAATTTTTAACAATTTTCAATATATATATATATATTATTTTTCAAATTCACAAGCATATGAGTAAACAAATTCATTTAAAAAACATAAAACACACATTATATACTCGATTAACCACACTAAAAAGAATTAGCAAGCATATTCCTTTGCAAAAATAATGCAATGTCGTTAAGTTGTGTAATTTTAAACGTCCTTTTTTCGAATTCATATAAACTTTTTTTTTTATATTTAATTTGGAGTTGGCTATAGCTCACCACCTCCCTAACACACAATCATCTCCTCATCACCACGCCTTATCGAGATGACTTTGTTCCAACAGCGTAAATAGCTTACACAGCACATCGCATATTATTCGACCTTCTTGAATTTCTTTCCTGATTATATTCAGTTCGTACAAAGCCTATAGTAATTAGTTAACTATCATTCTTCAAATCGCTCTGTGCCACTACCCGTAATAATCACTGAATTACGATTTCAACACAACATAAAAAATAGGGAACTTAATTGTTGCACTATTTGCCGCGGTTTTGTTCACATCATTTTATTTTGTTCCACACTCGTTCACTAACATTTTCCGTCTGTTGCTTCAATTTTACCTTTGGGTATGGAAGACTGGTTGCATTTTACTTCAGTTCGATAAATTTATTGCGCTATTTGCTTTGCTCTACAAATTCTTTCCTTTGCTTACAATGTGGGAACAGTTAAACAGATATTTGCTTTGGTTGAAAATTGAATGCAAGAAAGAGCACACAATATGACATGTGTTCCAGTTTATTGTGCAATAAAATGTTGGATTGAGGAAATTTTGAAAACGTAGTGAGCGGCCTACACTGCTTCAAATTTGTAGACAAATAAACTTCTATGTAGCAAACCATGATTTTTTTATTGGAAAACCTGCATTCCAAAAGATTTACTACTTACTATTTTCTCCCTTTTCGCATTTATGCTAGTTTTTGTTACAACAAATCTCCCAATAATGACTTCCTTAATTTTTTAATTATACTAACTAATGCAACTAATGTTAGAGTGTAATAAATACCACTGGATATAGAGCGCAATAAAAATTGCTTTGCTCATTCTGTATCAAAAACGATTAATCACAAATTTCATGTGTTGTATCGATAACTGTGTGCTCGAATAGCACAGTGTGATATGTCAAATTTGCAGAAATTCTCCGAACAATAGCGCCATTTTTCTGCTTGTAAACGGTTTTTGTATATTGCATTTAAACATTTTTGTAATAGAAATTAAATAATTTGTGTAAGTGAAACTAAAAGCTTATTTTAAAGCAACACTTTTTAAAAATTTGAGATCACAAGTAATAAATTTTGTTTTCGATTGTTGCATACCACACATGGGGAGCGTGTTGCATGCATTGTGAAATTTACTATTGTGAGTCAGAAGTTGCACTTTGTTTGATAAATTTTTTTAGGTAAATTGCGCAATTAGTGACGAAATACAATGTTTGGTGGAACTAAACCCACTTTTGGTACCTCTACGCCGGGCACTGGTTTCGGTGGTTTTAGCAGCACGACAACTGCTTCACCATTCGGCCAGTCTGCCTTTGGAAAACCGGCAACATCAACTTTTGGCGCAGCACCTACTTTTGGAACACAACAGCAAACGCCTTCATTGTTTGGTGCCAATCCTACGCAACCTCAATCGACTGGATTATTTGGTGCTGCAAATACTACTTCGGCTTTCGGTAGCACTACGACTGCTCAGCCAGCTTTTGGAGGTTAGTTTTGTAAACAAAATGTAACTAACGGAATTAATATATTTTGTACTGTGATTTAGGATTCCAACAAACGGGACAAACACCATCGATGTTTGGCGCACCGCAACCAGCGTCCAATATTAGCTCTGTTTTCGGACAATCAACAACATCTGCTTTTGGATCCGCTGTTAAACCTGGTACGCTAGGTGGCTTTGGGCAAACAGCTGCTCAACCAACCTCATCATTATTTGGTCAACCTGCTGCTGCAACTAGCACATCTGGTTTTGGTTCATTTGGTCAAACGCAACCAACTACAAGCAATGTGTTTGGTAGTGGCACAACTATGATGATGGGAGCTAATGCTGGTTCGTCGATAGCAAAATATCAACCTACAATCGGTACCGACACGCTCATGAAAGCTGGCCAACCAAATAATGTGAATACCAAACAGCATTGCATTACTGCCATGAAAGAGTACGAAGGCAAATCTTTGGAAGAATTGCGTTTGGAAGATTACATGGCGAATCGAAAAGGTCCACAAGCTGGCACATCGGGAGCATCTTCTGGTTTCTTTGGTTCAACCACTCAACCAGCAGCTACGGGTACTGGTCTTTTTGGCGCAACCGCTCAACCAACAACCGGACTTTTTGGCCAACAAGCTGCTACGACAACAGATAATAAAGGTTTGTTTGGTGGCGGTGCCTTCGGTCAAACCAACACCTCTGCCTTCGGCGCAACCACACAGCAAAATAGTTTTCTGGGCAAACCTTTCGGAGCGCCAGCCACCACTGGTTTTGGCGCAGCTACAACGGACTCTTCTAATTTGTTTGGCGCTAAGCCTGGTTTTGGACAGACACAACCAAGTTTGTTTGGTCAAACATCGACAGCAACAACAGCGTCTGCATTTGGACAGACTAACACCGCTTTTGGTGGCTTTGGTGCCGCAGCTCCTGCGCAACAAACTTCGCTGTTCGGCGCACCCGCCGCTGATGCTAACAAACCCACGTTCGGCCTTGGAACATCATCGGCAGGCACGACTGGCTTTGGTGGATTTGGCACTGCGGCAACTAGTACCGCCGGCACAGGATTGTTTGGTGCCAAACCCGCTGCAACCGGTTTCGGTGCTGCACCTACTTTTGGCGCAACATCCACAGCAAATACAGGTTTCACAAATTTTTCACTTGGAAACACAAGTGGAGGATTATTTAATTCTACACTAAATAAACCTGCAACTACTGGATTTGGGGCATTTGGCACACAAACCTCCACAGCACCATTGAATTTTAACAGCGGCTCTACTGGCACTTCATTGTTTGGTAATGCTGCCGCCAAACCCGGTGGACTTTTCGGTTCCACTCTTGGCCAGGGTGCCACAAACACAACTGGTGGGCTCTTTGGTGGTGGGGGTGCTGGTGCTTTTGGCACCGGTGGTACTTTAGGTGGTGGCTTTGGCTCGAATACTCTCGGTGGTGGAAATATGTCGTTAGGAGGCCTTGGCGGTAACCAGCAACAGCAACAACCGCCTATTCATCAACAAATATTGGCGAAGGTCACCTCCCCTTACGGCGATAATCCAATTTTCAAAGACTTAAAACGAAGCGACGAAACAGATGCCACACGTGCCACAAATCCCGCCGCGCAAAAGGCAATACTCGAGACAACAATGAACCAGTTCAAGGTTTCTACTCGCTCCAGTCCGAGCGTAGTGCGCGTTAAGCCAATCACAAGTGCTTTAACGAAAAAATCACTTTTCGAAGGTCTTGAGGAATTTGATTCGAGTGTGGAGACTTTCAGCCTGAAACCCAATGCCAAGCGACTAATAATAAAACCCAAGCCAGCAAATACGGTTGTCGGCAACAACTCGAGTACCAACACTAGTCCCAATAGACAAACAACCACCCAAAATTCCGTAACCAATAGTGTACAGCGTCAGTCGGGAGGTGTGGCTCAGTCCCCTGCATCGACGCTTCGCAACGAATCATTCTCTGGGCAAATACCATTGGATCCACCAACATCTCAGGCAGCGAAATCTTCCGCACACCCTACAACAACAATTGCGCCGCAAATTGGACGCGAAAGTGATATAGGACGTCGCGAATCTTGGCTGCATCCCAATAATGTTGAGCGAATGCGTCAACAAAATTTGAATAGCAGCATTGAAGGCGTTGGGCCATTGAATAGCACACTCTCTGAGTTGGTGCCACGCAAACCCTTGGACACTTATCGTGCAACGAGTGGCGCCGGTACAACGGGCACACCGGTCGGACGCCCGTCGGTTTCTACAGTGCAGGAGAATACATTTGAAGAGCAAACGAGTCGCGAGACGTCACGTCGCGATGCTTCAGCACATCATGACGAAAGCTTGTTCTCCAATCGCTCATATCCCGGCGACGAGCGCTCGGTTATCGAAGAAGCAGCAGAAGAATACGAAGAACACCCTACGGGCATCACTCTGAGGCGCATTGGGTAAGTTAGGATGGAGTACAAAATAAAGAGAGGCGTTCTGATTGGCTTATTCTGAAATTTAGTTACTATACGATACCTTCACTGGACGATCTGAAATCTTATCTTGCCGAAGATGGGTCCTGTATTGTGCCCAACTTTACAGTGGGCCGCGAGGGATATGGTAATGTGTATTTTGGCAAGGAAATGGACGTGGCTGGCTTAAATCTGGATGAAATAGGTAACTCCAGAGCTCTTAGACTTCCAAAGGGAGTAAAATTAATAATTAAAAACTTTTTTCTCTGTAGTACACTTCCGAAACAAGGAAATTATCATTTATCCTGATGATGACAATAAGCCACCCATTGGTAGTGGTTTAAACCGCGAAGCGCAAGTAACTTTGGATCAAGTTTGGCCGCATGACAAAACCAAGCATGAGCCCATTAAGGATCCAGTGCGTCTGGCTGACATGGATTGGGAATCAAAATTGCGCAGAGTTTGTGATAAGAATGATACACGTTTCATTGAATATCGTCCGGAGACGGGTAGCTGGGTGTTTCGGGTGAAGCATTTCTCGAAATATGGACTCAACGACAGTGATGAAGAGGACGATGGTGTGCCAACGGATCCTAAAAAAGCAAAGATGGGTGCGGCAGCAGGCGTGCAAGGTGCAACAGCTGTGGTAGCAGGCCAAGTTGCAGCAGCCAACGCCACTGCGGCTGATAAAATTACAATGGCGGCCTTGAAGAATGCCCAAAAGGTTGATATTTAGCGGAATAGCAATATAAATATAAAAACAACTACCAAACAATTCTAAATTATTTTCCTGTGATTTGCAGATTTCTGAGGATGCTGCACGTGCGCTAGATCCAAAAAGTCTCGCAGCTGCTAGTGGAAATTTTTATCCCATGGATGAGTCCGCCGAATTCATGTTGATGGATAAGACACGTACGTATTTTCTATTTTTTTGTTTTCTACAATTATTTATATTTAATTTAAATTATTTTTTCACATTAGAATTTCTTCAAGCAAATGGCAACGATTATTCGCTATATGAAGCGCAACAACAGCAAATTCCACGCGTAACTAGCCCAACAGCTTTTTTGGCGCGCGAAGCAGGCACCGACTCACACAAGCTGCAATTGATGAAGGCTTCTTTCTTCAGCGATGACGATTTAGACAATAAGTCCGAGGGCACTGGCGTCGAGCTTGAAAATAATTACTCTGATTTTAATCACAATCGAAGCCGTCGCGCTGGTTTATTTGGAAAACATTTGCAAGATATGCGCGTTTCATCGCCAAATTCCTTATGGAAGGAGGCTGGCCTTGGCGGTGCCCTATCGGAGGCATCGAGTCAATTGGATTTCGTTATACAGAACTCTCCATTGCCACCATCTTCGTCGGGTTCCGTTATGAGCATTATGCGCGAAATCGACACCGAGGTAAATAATTTCTAGTGATTTTGTAGATAGTGACTTTAAACTAATACCGTTATTTTTTATTTGTAGAGATCGACACCCGCCGCAGGCAGTGACTCAACAGCGCCCTTGCAAATGGTTAAATTACCGAAATTTTCTGTGAGACCCAAAGTGGCCAGCGTGAAAGGGCTGGCACATCAAGTGCCAATTGCAAAATCCCTGGCGTTTAAATTGAAAGGAATATGGGCAGCGGATTTGGGCATGCATAACTATCGTCGCTTTAAACTGGGCTTTGGCCCACAGAACACGCTTATTGTGCCATCTACACGCAAGAATCTGGACCGTGAAGTGCAAAGTAATAGTTTTACCTGGTTGTTGTTGTGAATTTAATTGCTGATGTTGTTGTGAAATTTTGTTTTTGATGTTGTGAATTCTATTGTGGATTTAGTGTTTGTGAAATTTGTGGTTTTGTAGAAATTTTTACTGTTGTAAAATTTGTTGTTGTTGTGAAATTGTTGCTGTTGTAAAATTTGTTGTTGTGAATTTTTGTCAGTTGTGAAATTTTGTTGTAGATTTTTGTGTTTGTGCAACTCGTTGTTATTGTGAAATTTATTTATGGTCGTAAAATTTGTTATTGTTTTGAAATTTGTTGTTGTGAATTTAGCTGATGTAATTTTGATGCTGATGATTTTAACTTTTGTTGTTTAGAATTTTTATCACATTTTTATTATTATTATTATTTTTTTTTTTTTTTGTAGATGAGCACCTCTACAATGCCGCACCATATATATTCAAGGGTCGTGGCTCAAACGATTTCAGCAGCATTGTATTGCAGCACGTCAAAATATCCTCAGTCATGCACTATGAACACTTCAAAGAGAGCATTATCACACATTTAGAGCTGCAATTGCACAACTCTCTGCAAGAAGACATTGAGGGCAGTGAATGTCCTTGGATAAAGTCGGATAATGGCACTGATTTGATTGTGAAACATCTCGACGAAGCAATCAAACAAATCAATTTGAGTCCACTGGAGGAGTATGCCGTTTCGGTGTGGTCACTTTGCTTGGCCTTATGGGGTGAGCATGAAGAGCTGGAGGGACGCGAACCAGCTTCACATTTCGCCGTTATGTGTCGACGCAATTTACTCTCCGAATGGTTGGAGAATACCTTAACCGAGAAAGATTTACTCACGAAGAGTGTGTCCAAAAACACGTATCTCGATCACTTGTTGGAGCTGGTGATGTGCCACAAAGTAAACGAAGCATGTGAGCTGGCGGTGCGTTACGACGACGTGAATCTGTCGTTATTGCTGTCACAACTCTCATCCGGACCCACTGTGCGTCAGCTAATGGAGGATCAATTGGCCGCCTGGCACAAGAATGAAGCCGATAAATTTATACAATTGGAGCGTTTGAAGTTATACATGCTGGTAGCCGGTGTGGCGCTAATGGATTCCGGACATGGACCCATCAACACTTTGGATGGCATTGAATGGATCAAAGTGCTGGCGGTGAGTGCATTCTTGTTGTATTGTAGATATTTAAATAAAAAAATTAAAAACATAATATTAAAAATATAATATAAAAAAATAATATAAAAAAAAAATAACATAAAAAAATAATACAAAAAAAAAAAAAATAAATAATAATAATACAAAAAAAAATAATAATAATAATAATAATAATAATAATACAAAAAAAAATAATAATAATAATAATAATAATAATACAAAAAAAAAAATAAAAATAATATTAAAAAATAAGAAGAAAATAACAAAAAATCGTTTATTTGCAGATTCAATTGTGGTACCTCTCATCGCCCACTGCATCCATAACCGACGCTCTTTTGGCCTACGACAAATCATTCAAGTCGGAGGAGTTCTACTCAATGCCGCCAACGCCGTGTTATATGGACAAGACTAATTTGAATGAAAAACACGTGATTTACGATTTGCGTTACCATTTGCTGCAGCTTTACTCCAAACGCAGTCATCCAATGGAGAGTCTACTGAATCCAGCCACGCATACAGCCGACCCCATGGACTATCGCTTAAGGTAAGCGCATAAGTAATCCGATAAAATCAAAGTTGTATTATTTCATAATTTTTCTTGCAGTTGGTTACTGCTGCAAACTTTGGAGGCTATCGGTTATCGCCACTGCTCCGAACTCAGCGAAAGTCAATTGCATGTTGGCTTCGCCAGTCAACTAGAGTGTAATGACCTCTGGGAATGGGCCATTTTCGTGCTCTTGCATATAAAGGATCGCAATCAACGTGAATTGTCTGTACAGAATGTACTTTACCGTTATGTGAGTGTTTCCAAAGATGTCGCGCTGTCAGAAAAGGAAAAATTCGTTATCAATAATTTGGGCGTGCCAGAAAAATGGATTGATTATGCTAAAGCAGTGAAAGCAGGCGCTATTGGCAATTACCAATTGCAAGCAAAATATTTGCTGAAGGCCAAACAATGGGCTTTGGCTCATGAAGTCATCTTCCAACATCTCGCACCCGATGCAATTATTAATGGTAAGCGCTAGCAGTACTGAGTTTAGTATAAATTGAGCTAATTATCTGTTTCTTGTCACACACAGACAACCTCGACTATTTACACGATTTGTTGAGCCAGTTCGAGGGTGCCGAGGCAACTAAAACCATAAAAGTACCCAATTGGTCGAGTCAGGGACAAATCTTCTTAGATTTTATCGATATTAATGAAAAGGTAAGTTCACATAATTTTTTTTTTTTTTGTAATTTTGTACACTCATTAATTGCGCGATTTCCTTTCCCACACAGTTCAAGAGTTTGAAATCGCTAAAGACGGAGGCGGATATCGAGGCTCGTTGGGAGAATTTGAAACCACAATTGGCTGATTTATGTTCTCGCATAAATCTCTTGCCCTGCCCCACGGCCAAACACCGTCTATGTCAAAGTGAGATCGCGCAAAATCTCGCTTGTCTCGTGCGCGGCGTATTGCTCGTCTGTCCTGTGTTGAATCCATGTTTGATTATAAAGATAGCATTGGAACGCCTGCCTTTGCCACAGGAATTTGCACAACAAGAGCTGCGGGCACTGCTCGACACGCTGGTCGAGGACCTGGCTAAAGTGAATGCCAGCGATAATAATGAATTAATCATGGCTAAATGACATTGAATGACGTCTAAAATGAAGAAGTAAAGTTATGTTTAGTTTTAGTGAAAGAAAAAGAGAAATATGTTATAATTGCAAGCAGTTTTGAATTATAAATTTGAAATAGCTACTCATTTGGGTGACTTTCGAAAAATATGTGTGCGAATTTACGGTGATTTTTACCATAAAACCATAACAACTAGAAGGGAAATTGTGTATCGAAAACAAATAGCAGCATTATGAGCGACATAAACGCCAGCACGTGTGCTGTTTTTTTAAGTACCGAATTTTGCACTTATGTCTTCGAAGTAAACGTCACTGAAATTTTCATATAATATTGTGCTTAAGAACACCTTCCACCGCATAAAGTAAAGTAATTGTTAGACCTCCGGTCCTACACTTGCCGTCACGTTTAATTTAATGTAAGAATTTATTTTCTTTAATTTACTTATGAAAAAGTACAGAATTCCATAAATACTTGTTATAGTCCACAGCAATTCGTACAATTTGTTTATATTTCGCGTATAGTTTAGTGTAAAACAATATTAAATTCTAATAAAAAATCAATTACCGTTAAAAGTGCTTTTTATGTGTTGGAGTAAATTATTGTAATATTGGCAGACATTTTTATACCCAGAACAGTGTGTATTAAGTTAGCTACGAAGTTTGTAAAACTCAGGAGGAAACGTGCGACACTTTAAAATATCTGTATATGTATATGATCAGCGTTACGGGCTTAGTCGATTTAGCCAAGTCCGTCTGCCTGACCTCAGTTTGAGATATCGATCTAAAAATTATCTCACTTCTTTTCTCTCTGAACGCCGCTCATTTGACCACTATAGCATATAGTTGGTTTACAAACTAATCGATCAAATCATGTCCTTGGAAACGATTTTACTTAACGAGGTATCTTCACGAAATCTGGCATAAATTATTGTTCAAAACTACGGTATAATCTCAGAACCAACCGAAGAAAATCAATCAAAATCAAGGGAAACTTTAATGAAACGAAGTTCGAAGTCCTTATTCCTAAAGTAATTCTAGGTAGTTTTGTGCAGTGAACATTAGTTGTTCGAATAAAAATTCTGTTGTTGTTGTTGTTGGTGTAGCGGCAGAATTGACAGTCCTTGGCCGGATAAAAATCCGGGTCCGTTCCGGTTACGTAGACCCGACTGTTGTGGGAAAATTCTCTTCCGTTCTGGTTATGTTGTCCTGCAAACGTGCAATCTTTTTTCGTTTTCTTGCGTTTCTCCAAAATATGTCAGCGGCATTTTAATTTTTGGAATAACAGATGAACCGGATGGAACTTCTATATAGAATTATATGGTAAGTTCTTTTATGATAATCTCGAGGTCGCAACTTGTAATGATTTGTGTTTTTTTTTTTTTTAAGTTTTCGTTGGTATTCATTTAAATTTATAATTTTGTCATATTTATTGAAAAGTGAATGAATGGCAGCTAATCAGTTGATATTGACAATCACTTTTGTTATTGTTTACAAATATTTTCATACTATTCCGGGATTAAAAGATACAATTCTTATTGGAAATTGCAACTTGTCAAATACACCGGATATTATTGTAGTTCAATTGATATTAAATATAATGCATAAAAATGAAGTTTTATTAAATTTTACAAATTTATTAAAAAATCGACACAATAAAATGTGAATCGGACGGTTAAATGTGCTCATATTTCATAAATACTGTTGACAGCTTTACAAATTTGTGGAATGATGCTTTTTTTGCTTATTAATTGGTAGAAAAATCGTTTAACAATTAAAGTGTAACATTAAATACATTTGCATACAAATTATAATTTTTCAATTGTAAAAAAGTTTTTTTTTGTATAAATTGTACATAACAGATATGTAGAAGTTCTAAGGCAGTTTTTAAATTACAAGTTCTTAATCCACTTATGCTATTATATTTCGAGCTTATACTTTAAGATTAAATGTATGTATATATTAAAAAAATGAATACATGTGGAATGCTGAGATTCCTGTCTTACATGTTGTGTAAAAAATATATATGTATATGTAAATCTAAGAATTTTGGACGGTATACATTTGCACAGATATAGTCACGATGCGTTGTGGAAAATTATTTTCGTTGCTAAGTGCTTTGTTAAGTGTATTCTAACCCACAGGCATAGTAGATACGGTGCTATGCGGTGTAGTTGGACGGGAACCAGCCAAGGAATTGGCAGCTGATGCATGCAAAGAAGCCATCGTGCCCATCTATAATTAATTTAAAAATATTTTTACATTGTTTGAATTATTTCAGAATTTCATTTTGCTTACGCGTAAATGTGCCAAATCCTCCAATTTCGTCAAGTTGGTCAACTCAAGGAATAACGAGTACACCACGCACCATCCATAGATACAAACAACTAAAGCAATACTCCATAGCAATACCATAATAATGTTGTAAGCGAAGATCAAATCGTTAACTATTGCGAAGAATATCAAAGCTAGTGAGCGCCAAATGGTAAACACAGCAAATGTGTTCAACCAAGGCAGAATTTTGCGCTCGTACTCCTGTAAATGGAAAATAGTTAAATTACTAAACATTGTTTGAATTAAAAATAATAAGCACACTCTTAAGCAATTGAATCAAATAATATAAAAACTTGTGTTTATATATGTATGTATATGAAACATATATGTATTTAATGAGTCGTACCGGTATGAAAACGAAGTGCTTTCGTTTCTTTCCTTTTTTAAGTAGCTTGTGGAATAATATGAATGTTAGTAGATGTAGTGAAGTCAAAAAGAAATAGGTTAAGAAAATGAAATAGTGTGTATGATGAGTAAAGAGGAAAATTAATGTTGTAAATAAAGATATTGTAGTGAACTTAAAGAGACGGAAAGAGCCCAATGTTTATTTTTTTATAAAGTTACACTTACCTTTCTAAGTGCTATTACAAGCAAAATACTTGTAAATAATATAACTATTCCCAGTATCAGAGAAAATAATGCAAACACAATAAGCATGTTGCGCACTGTAACAATATAACAATATTAAATAAGATGTATATTACTGAAAAATTACAATAGAGATGCTTACCATGTTTGTTACCGACATAAACAAATTCATACGATATTATATAGTAACCATAGTGAGTTGAGCCAGGTGCAGCCATAGCTAAGCAGTAGATATCGAAAATTGCAGTGCCTATAGTGAATAGTGCAAGAAACTGAAATATAAAGTGTTTTTAGTAATTAATAATTTTTTTATGTTAATTTAATAAACTCACAATGGAAAATATTCCAATTAGCATTGAATTCTTCTGTATGTCTATGTATTGGTTGTTCTTCAAAATAGGGCGCTGATACCATGGCACGCGCACCGAGCGCATGGACCGCGACTTTATCGAATGTAAATTTGTCGAGGATCTGGTGGTAAGTAAGAAACACATATTTACATATTAACAAACATATAAATGCGTAACTGACCTGCCAGTGGTGTGAGAGTACACCGAATGGTTGGAGCGATACGTGGACGGTGTCTTACGGCCATAATTCATATTGAAGCCTTAGCAATGTAGCTGCAATTGTATTCGTTTGTATTTCGTTTAAATAATTTTTATTTAAAAACTGTGTGACTGCAAATAAATTAGAATCACTTTATTAAATTGTTTTGTGCATTAATTAATGTTGTTTGCTGATTAAGTTTGGGCGTCACCCCAACTCTGTGGCAAGTTGTCAAACAGAAACACCAGTCATTCAATAGTTCTAATATTTCAATTATTATTTTTTTAAGTTATATTTGTGCACCATACACTGTTTTAGTAATAATCTATATTTATAATATAATTTGAAGGTAAACAAAATAAATAAATGAACAAAACATTACTGTTTATGAAAAATGCGCTCCACGAAATGTGAATAATTCCACTTTGACAATTGTCTAATAAGTTTTGTTATCGAGTGAGTAATCGATTAGTTCAGTGTTGGTAAAATTTGTACAGGTGCAAAATAAATAACTTGAGAAGAACATCTCGTTGTATTTGCAAGCAAACTTTTTAAAAATAAATGTATTAATAATATAGCTGCTCTGCTGAACATTTACCAAATTTATGAAAATATTAATTTAATTTATTAAGTATAAAATACATAAATTGCATCCTTTCCAATTGATTAAAAAATAGTAAATAGTTCTCATATACTACGGCAACGTTCTCAATTAACAGCTGATCTCATTATCAACATTTCAATTTCTTCGTTTATATTTTTTGGTTTTTATTCCTTTGCGCATATTTTTTGTTCACAAATTGACCACAACAAATGGAGTAAGTGAAGTGCAGTGTAGTGTGCGTCAACAAAAATTAGCGTGTTGGTATATGACATAATTTGTTCACGTTCAACATGACCCTGCCCCGCATCACCGACTACGACCTGCTGGAGAAGCTTGGAGTTGGTAGCTATTCAACCGTCTACAAAGCACGCCACAAGAAGGAGCGCAGCTATCATGCCATTAAAATTGTGGAAATGTCAACGCTATCGGATAGTTCACGTGAAAATCTTATTACCGAGATAAGGCTTCTACGTTCACTCAACCACAAATACATTGTGACATTACAAGACTTCTTTTGGGATGATAAGTATGTGTATATTTTTGTGTATGATTCATTTTATGAATTGTAATACTATATTTTTAGGAAGATTTACATTGTGCTGGAGTTTTGTAATGCTGGTAATCTATCGGCCTTCATACGTTCGAAAAAATCATTACCGGAGGCTACTTGCCGCTTTTTTCTGCGTCAATTGGCAGCTGCTGTGCAGTATATGCGTGCAAATGATATCTGTCATTTCGATTTGAAACCACAAAATTTATTATTAACGCGTAATCCAAATGTGATATTAAAGGTGGCAGATTTCGGGTAAGCACATATACATACACACAAGTATATATATTTATATTTTTGTTTTTAAATACTAGCTTTGCGCAACATTTGAAATTGGGTGAGATCAATCAACAACTTAAGGGCTCACCACTCTATATGGCACCAGAAATAGTGCGCAAACATCAATATGACGCCAAAGCTGATTTATGGAGTATTGGTGTGATTTTATATGAATGCCTTTTTGGCAAGGCGCCATACACTTCCAAAAGTATCGAAGAGCTTTTGCAGCGCATACGCAATGCAGAGAAAATAACCATACCGGCAAATGCAAGCATTAGCAATGAGTGTCATGATCTACTTTGTCGTCTACTGGAACACGATCCTGCCAAACGTATTTCATTCGATTCGTTTTTTGCACATCCGTTCATCGATCTCAAAACTTTGCCCACGGAACATGTAGGCTTTACATTACATTTATCTTTTTCATACATTTTTAATTAAAATATTTTAATAGACTTTACAAAAGGCTTCCGATCTTGTCACCAAAGCCGTCGAATATGATGAAAAGCAAAATTACAAAGAGGCTTATTATTTATACTGCAGCGCGTTGCAATATTTTGTGCCGCTCATCACTGAGGAAGCAGATGCCACCAAACGTTTGGCTTTGCGTAATCGTGCACTTACCTACCTCAAACGCGCTGAAGAAATCAAAAATGTTCTAATCGATGCTGAATATAAAGCCGCAGCGGTTAAAGATTTACATAAGAAACAAGTGCATTCCCAGCAACAGGAGCAGCTGCCGAGCAGCTCCGCTGCGCAAACGACACAGCCGAATATAGCCGATGTGCTGGAGCCAGATGTGCGCTACAAGCAGTTATGTAAGTATTTGCTTTGCTTATAACTTTTACTTGATTAAAATTATAATTATTTAAAATTTACTTAATTTAAATTATAATTAATTAAAATTATGATTATTAAAAATTAAATATTGCAAATTACTTGCCTTAGTTGCGCTCTCACACTCGAGTCCACAATTGAAAAGTGCGCTGGAAATTGGACGCCAAGGCGAGCTTTATTCATACGAACGAAAATTCAAGGCAGCTTTGGAGGCATACACTAACGCTTTGGGCATGCTGGTGCCGTTCACAAACAATGAGCCGAAAGGCGAGCGCCGCAATTTGCTGCTACAACAGGTACTTTGTTGTTATTTTTGGCCATAAAAAATAAAATTTAATACTGAAAAATATTTCTTAGTTGGAAATCTGGATGAAGGAGGCTGAGAGCATTAAGAGTATACTGTCCGCTAAGGAAATGGTAGATGAGCAGAAATTGACATCGGTGCGCCACTGTTCAGTGCAGTAGTACTTAGTATAATGAAAATTACGTATAGTTTTTTTATTTTTAAAATAACACAAGTCGTGCTACACACGCCAGTGCAAGCTAAATCAAGCGAATCGTTAATGATTAAATCGAATTTAATCAGCGCATAGTGTTCACGCTTTTTCGTAGCTTTATACAAATTTTGTATATGTATGTATGAAATGATACATATGTATATGTATGTGTATTTATAACACAATAGAAAATATGTTTACATAGTTATGTACTGTTAGCGTTAGTAGCAAATAAAAAAAATTAAAAGTAGTTGTTTCAAAAAAACTTTTTTAACAATGCCAAGCAATGGTGCGCAAGCGCATCTATACACATAAAGTATATTAGAAAATTTGAAATCATCTTATACAGTAATGTAGTTGAACTATATGCTTATATGTTATATTGAGTGCATGCATCTAATTCCTGTTGCTATATATATAGCTGTATACATATACATATGTATGTACTAAGTTTTTCAATGCCAATGTTTTTCCCAATTGTGTCTGTAAACTTTGTGATCTTTAACGCTTTAATATTTTTAAAAGTCTTTGTTTCTTAAATTACCTCATAATTAATGACACTTCATTTGTATATTCATTAGCGCTGCAGTTTCAGCCACACATTCCATGCGCGTCACCAACACACTCAGCGGTTTTCATGTACGCGCTTACGCTTAGTTTTAGTTTATATCATCTGCTTAATGTTAATTTTCGCATTTTATGCACACATTTTAGAATTTAAGAATCTATTTATGCTTTTATTAAAGTAATTTTAAAATAATTTTCCAATACTGAAATATATAAACACATATACAGTTTTATTCATGCAAAGGATATTTGCATTTTTATTTGAACGGGATGGAATGGGTAAAAATAAAACCGGTTGATTGTACCGAGACAATGGGTTCTTCTTCTTCTTCACTGGCGTAGACACTGCTTAAGCGATTATAGCCGAGTTAACAACAGAGCCCCAGTTGTTTCTTCTTTTCGCAACGTGGCGCCCATTGGAAATGCCAAGCGAAGCCAGGTCCTTCTCCACCTGGTCTTTCCAATGGAGTGGAGGTCTAACTCTTCCTTTGCTTCCCCTGGCGGGTATTGCGTCGAATACTTTCAGAGCTGGAGTGTTTTCGTTCATACGTACGACATGACCTAGCCAGCGCAGCCGTTATGTCTCTTGATTCGCTGAACTATGACAATGTTGTCGTACATCTCGTACAGCTCATCGTTCCATCGAATGCAATATTCGCCTTGGCCAACGCGCAAAGGACCATAATCATTTCGCTATGGGTTAGGTTAGGTTAAACTGGTAGGCCACACACAAATGGACTTTAGTTGCTAGATCAATGAAAAGTAGGGACCCCTGTTGCTTACAGCGTAGTATCTTGCCAATTCGTGACAAGTGTACAAAAGATGCTCCATGGTTTCCCTGGTACAATGCTCTAGACATTTCTTGTAGTCTTCTCGATCTGTCAGTTCGATCCTGCAGGCGTGTGTCGCCACCAGACAGTGACCAGCTAATATTCCCTTCATGTTGCTGCAGCCTCTTCAATCCAGTGCCAATAGGAATTGTGTGTACTTCCGATCTACTCATGACTTTTGCAGCTTTGCACCCAGGTAGCTCGTTCCATCGGATTTGGATGTTCTTTACCATATTTCTGTCGAAATCTTCATTTCGGATGCTAGGTGTACACCATTCTTGACAATCTTGTCCACTTTTTCATTGCCATCGATGCCTTTGTGACCTGGCAGCCAGTAGAAGTGAAGTTGCTTACTCTTGACAACACTTTCCACCACTACCCTGCTTTCAAAGACACATCTGGCTGATATGTGACACGATTTTATTGCCTTGATTGCTGCTGTCTACGTAGACTCTGGAATTCCCTGCTGGTACATTAGCGGTCAGTTCCGCGGCTTTCGAAATAGCAAAGACTTCAGCTTGAAATAAGCCAGAGAGGTCCGGCAACTTGAGAGAGGGAGAGAGCCCAGGCTGCCTACATGCATATAGAGCATTGCTGGCTTTCCTCACACTTTCTTCCACGTTGTGCTTCGACAACAGTTTGCTGTCCAAGACTACCCCAAGGTACTAGGTGCGATCCTTGAGAGAGAGTTGAGCCCCATTTATCGAAGGGAACCTCCATTGAGAAATTTTGTGTGAACACAAGCAGATCCGTTTTCTCTGTTTTCGACTGTACTGAGAAACGTGGTCATAATACTGATAATGGTCTGTAGACACCTACTCGTTATTAAGATGGCAATGTCATCCACATATGCCACTTTCTTAAGAGCTTTGCCTTCTAAGTTCCTTAGCAGTTTATTCACCATTAATGTCCTTAGAAGCGGAGATATCACACCACTTTGGGGAGTACCTCTACAGACTTCTTTAGTCATTTTAGCGTCGTTCCATTCTGGTCTTATCCGTCTAGAGCTCAAAAGGCTTTTGATCAAGCGTTGTATACCGGGTTCAACATCTATTGACTGGATGCTATGCATAATAGATTCCGTAGAAAGGTTGTTGAACGCTCCGCACTGAGGCTATAATAAGTCACACAAATAATAAAGTTTCCAAGAAAGCTCATCCCAGTTAGGAGGGGAAGGTTAAGATAAGTTGTTAACGAGGCCGTCCAACGGTAGGCCCAGGAATTCCAAATACGCCATTCACTGAGAGGAAGTCGGTGGAGGAGTTTGTGGCTCCACTGTGAATGACAGTCAGTACAAGTCTTGATATTAGTTGCGTCCGAAGTCAGGTCGGCGTATTGTCTTATGTCGTCGACATAGTTAAGGAAATATATATTGATGTTGCAATAAAGGACACCACCCTGCATAACACCCTGTTTAATTCTTCTAAATTTAGAATTCTTACCTCGAAACAATACGGATGATTGCAGACGGCTCTTCAACCCTGAAGGGAGTGTAGATTTTTCGATGTCCTTAAGTAAAGTTTTGTGGTTGACTGTGTCAAAGGTTTTTGACAAGTCCAACGCTTCGAGAATCGTTCTCTTACAGGGTAGTTTCTATTTGAAGCCACGAACTATCTTATGAAGCTAAGTGCTGTGGTGGTGCTGTGCTTTCGTACTGCTGGTTTTCTAGACCCAGAGTGAAAGTCGTCAGTGGCAAGGCTTCCAGTGACTTCACTACTGAGGAAAGGAGAGTTGGAACCACACTTCCGATTTTCCACACGTCGGGTATTTGAAGAGAGGTAATAATATCGAACAAATCTACATAAAAATTAAGTGCAATAACTCCTAATATCATCATCGGATGCATCTACTATCCTCTGAGCTCTTCAGCTGGCGCCTTCCAAACACTCCTCGACACACTCCAATATGTGAAAGAAAAACACAGAGCTTCCATATCCTTAGCTGCACCTTCCAAGCAGTTCACCTCGTATTGACCGCCCTTGCTATAAGTATAGAGCTTCAGCTCAGCCTCAAGCTAGTATCCTTGCCTTTCTTCGACTTCAAGAACGTTGTATATGGCAACCATAAAACTCTTTATCTAAACACCGACTGTTCTAATTTATCACCTTCCTTAAACAGCAAAAATAATAGTCTTTTATGACATAATTCAGGAAGGAGTCTCAGCTTAAGTTCCAGTTCGTACACAAAAAGACAAGTAATTTTCCTTAAGGTTAGTATCAACGACGTTTACAAAACTCTATTGTCTCTGAATACGAGTAAGAGCGTTGATGGTTTCCCAAATATGCTAATATACCTAATTGGAAGGAAATTTCGAGCAAAATTGGATGAGAGTCCATTAAGCAAGTACGATGCGATCTCCGGAATTCCCCAGGGATCACATTTGGGTCCAACTCTCATTAATATTTTCGTTAACGATATTGGTAATAGTGAACGAGACATCGTTGTTCATTAAATTTAACACGCTGAGTTCGAAAAGTAGGTGCAGCATGCACAGAGATAACGGCATTTGTTGTAGATGCTGTTCATCCAGATCCGAGCGTCGAACGGTAAGCTCAAGAATTCATTCGTAGATGAAGAAGGGTGATTGTTGAGCTGATCTAGAAGAAAGTGACACGAATGAATAAGGCTATGTAGGAACTCGATATTTTGAGAGTAATTTCTGCATTCTTCAAAAAGCATTTATTTTATTGTGACTTCGATTTTGTTTTTGTATCGTCGTTGTAGTGGCAGAAATTTTTCCCTGCAAAATTTTGACAGTTCTTGATCGCTAAAAAGAAAGAAAGTAGTAAATAGTAGAGATCTCAAAATAAAGAGAGCAATATGCGATGTACTCGCCAAAGAGACCAACAAATCAACGAGAGGGAATTAAATTGAAGATCACGGCTGATCCAGTTCATTAACAATATTTTTGGATACGACCTTGCTACTGGTCAAAAATATATTATAGACGATAATATGCGGAATTTCGGTAAGGCAATCGTATTGGCTCGTTGCAAGTAATCTTAATTGTAGCACTGATTGTGTTCAAGCACTTGACGGGATATTGTAATTCATTTGTCAAAGATATCTTATCGGGGATTTGAAAATGATTCGATATAGTAACCAAGAATGAGGTCGTTTTTTCAGCTTATCGATGGCTTATCACCTACGCGCACTAAAGACACAAGCAGTTAATAAAATACCCAGTATTTACCGTGTGGATTATGGGGTTTTATGTTCCTGTAATCTATTTATTACGAATAATATATAAATCCGAGCGAACACCGTGTTTATAAAAGACACATATTGGTGGAAATTAGTCAGTCTTAGGCAACATTTCTTAAGGAACTAATTCTACATCTTCCGTTATGTGGACCCGGTACGCATTAGTGTTGTTCGCGTTGATGGGCATGGCCTACTGCTACCCTGAAGGTCGTGTCGTCAATGGTACAGCGACAACCATTGAAAAATATCCGTTTATGGTGTGTTTGCTTAAATAAAAGTTGTGCGGAGAAACAATGAAATTAATTTGTACTCTTCAAGGTATCATTGCGCGGTTCGACTGGGTCCCACTCATGCGGTGCAAGCATCATAGCGCCACGTTGGATACTCACCGCAGCACATTGTGTTTACGGTGGCAGACCCACATCCATTAGCATACAATACGCCTCGACAGTGATCAGTTCCCAAGGCGCCAATGTGGCAAAGGTGAAACGCATCATTTGGCACGAGAACTATTCGAGTTACTACATTACAAATGACGTCGCGTTGTTGGAGCTGTTCGGTCAGTTGGTGTTCAATTATAATACCATTGCACCGGTTACATTGCCAGCAAAAGGACTATGAGATACCAAAAGGTTGCAGAGGGCGTGCGCGGTGTATTGGCCGGTTGGGGTTTGAATGGCGTATGTTGAATTGTCTGGTTTTTTGGAAAACATATATGTACTTACACTGTTAACCCACCTTCTTTCGTTCTTACTAGACTGGCGGCTCTATCCAAACAACTTTGCAAGAAGTTGGTCTGAAGATCTACTCCGACGAAGAGTGTATCGCACGCCATAACAACGAGACAACTGTTGACAATATTTGCGGTGGTGTCGATGAAGGTTGGAAGGGTCAATGCAGTGGCGATTCCGGCGGTCCCCTGCTCTCTGAGGACAACGTTCAATTGGGCATTGTGTCTTGGAGTATCAAACCATGTACAGTACCACCATATCCCGGTGTATACACAAAGGTTTCTCATTACGTTGACTGGATTAGGGAGAATTGTGAATCATGTATTTGAATTCTTTTACTGTTGGCCAATCCGAATAAAAACTTTCAGATTATTTTTTGAAAAAATTGTTAAGTTCCTTTTGGTTACTATATGAATATGATTTAATAGATTGATAAACGATGAATGCAAGGCGACCTTAGGTCTACAAGTATTGTGCCCTATCCACAAAGGCTCATCTAGCCCCAGCATATTGATAAAGTCCAATATATTGCTAGGTGCTAGCGAAGCGATGTGATCCCTAGCCTTCAATTTGCGTCAGCAGACTGCTATGTAGTCTATAAGCAGGCGAGAGAACTAAATTGGGAGTAGAGTAAGCAGTTTACTGAGATCACTTAGACAGTAAGCACCTGTTAGGTACTTTTAGTACAAGACTAATAGAAGGAGAGATGCGACAGTTTTGCCTTTCACTTTTTGGGAAATTGTTCGACATAAATTCACATTAGCTTGTGACGTCATTCAAGAAATTATGCCTTTGTTTATAATTACTATAATATTTTATTGCTCCATGTTTATAACTAATTTTCATTGAAGGTGTTTTTTTACGTGGCGGGTCCCAAACCCAGCGCACAACCCTATGTAGGGGGTGTTTTCGCCTTCTCACTTTAACTCGCCTTCAAACGGATGTTTTTTAGGCTACCCAGAGGATACTTGGTCAAAGACCGGAAGTCGTTAGCTGCTTGAGCTATATGTAAAAGAATCGTTTCTGGCCACTCCCAAGTGACTGGCGATCAGAGAACTTTGCTCACTTGCGTGAACTTCTACACGTGACTCCATCCTCCGCTGGCTAGGTCATGTTGTCCGGATGAACGAAAACACTCCAGCTCTGAAAGTATTCAACGCAGTCCCCCCCGGGGGAAGAAGAGGAAGACCTCCACTCCGGGTTTGAAGGACCAAGTGGAGAAGGACCTGGCTTCGCTTGGAATATCCAATAGGCGCCACGTAGCGAAAAGAAGAAACGGCTGGCGCGCTGTTGTTAACTCGGCTTATAATCGCATAAGCGGTGTCTACGCCAGCAAAGAAGAAGAAGAGTTTGTTTATAACTAGAGATTTGAGTTGGAATTCGACTGTGAGACCACCAGAAAGATGGTAAAAAGGTTGCCCAGATTCACTATAATTCCCAAATTCTTAGAGTTGCCATTAAATTCACTTCCATCGCCCTGCCTTATCTACTTTGGGGATATTACGGTAACTTGTTTTCTATTGATCTTAGATAAGGGCTCACTAATACTTATCGACGTTCATAAATTAAATTTATGATAACCGGGCCGAAAATTATGTATAGATAGCATTCCAATTAAAAAAGTTTATAATCAATAAAGAATTTATATTTTACAATAAATTGTAAAATAATGGTAATATTTTATAACAAGTACCCACTTTTATCAGTTAAATTACCACTTGTATTGGGTAGTCGAAAAAGCTTTTTCATATTTGGTAAATAGATGTTGTTGCAGTAGTATATCTCCAGTGCTACCAATCATCACATTGTGTCATACCATGTTGGAAAGGTGAGATTTAAGGCTTCTTTAACAAATGATGACAGAAGATATTTCGTCTTGCTCTCGTTAACTTTCAGATCCATTTACCTTGCTTCCTTGTCCAGTCTGGAGAAAGCAGAACTAACGGCGCTGGTTGTGGCCGATGATGTTAACTCGGAACTCAACTAGTAGTGTTGTCGTTCGACCAGAAACTTAAACATTTCCATCCAACATCCAAAATATAAGGTGACATTTGAATTTAAGCTGCGCGCGTCGAAGGATGTGGAGAATTATTTTTTTTAGGTTGGTAGTACTGTCAGTCACATTAATGTCAAATTTCATGTTAAAATATTCATTAGTGTTTGAAATACGTGTCGTTTTGTGAGCTGCTAAAAGTGAGTTTTTCGTTTTTTGCGATGTCGAAATTTGTTGAGCAAAGAATTTGCATTAAATTTTGTTTACGGATTCAATTTTCTGCTGTGGATACGTGGAGGATGGTGCAGAAAGCCTTTGGTGATGAGGCTATGTCTAAAAAAAATATTTACAAGTGGTATAGTGAGTTCCAAGCCGGCCGTGAACGTGTCGAAGACGAAGAGCGTCCAGGGCGACTATCAACCTCAACCGACGAAGCTCACGTTCAACAAATCAAAGATTTGATGTTGAACAACCGTCGATTAACAATTAGAGACCTTGCTGATGAAATTGGCATATCGAAAGGCTTAGCCAATACCATTTTGAAGGATGTTTTGGGCCTCAAGCGCGTCAAATCTTGACTGGTATCGAAAACATTAAATTGAAGTATGTGAAACGATGCTCTCCGACTACCAGGGTGTCATGAAATGCATTATAACTGGCGATGAGACTTGGATCTATGCTTACAACCCCGAAACAACCGATCAATCGAGCGAATATCGTGCCAGAAGAGAGCCGAGACCAAAAAAATTGCGTCAAAGTCGCTCAAAAATCAAGGTCATGTTGACTGTTTTCTTCGATTATCGTGGTGTTGTGCATTATGAATTCCTTCCAACCGGTCAAACAGTGAAGAAGGAATATTATTTGAACGTTATGCGTCGTTTGCGTAACGCTACCCGCCTAAAAAGGCCGGAATTGTGGAATGACAATTCTTGGTTTTTACACCACGATAATGCATCATCCCATGCTGCCCTCGTAATTCGTGATCAAAAACTCAACCCATATCGTTTCGCAACCACCGTATTCACCTGATCTAGCGCCGTGCGACTTCTGGCTATTCACCAAGCTCAAAAGACCGCTCCGGGGACACCGTTTTTATATGATAGAGCAGATTCAAGCCGCAGCGAAGACGGAACTGAAGGCCATCGCGGAAAGTGACTACAACCAGTGTTTCGAAGATTGGAAAATCCGTTGGCATAAGTGCATTGCATCGGGAGGGGATTACTTTGAAAGGGATGAAATTGATTTGAAAGAATAAATAAAGAATTTTCAAAATAAATACAATGTCAGCTGTCACACATTGCGATGTGTCTGTCAGCGTGTCGTTATCTTTTAACCCGAAAAAAATGACAAAAACTGTTTTCTGAACAGATTTAAAAAAAGTAATATTTTATGTTTTTATGACAAACACAGCATGGCAAATCGGTGTTTAATGGGGTTTCTAATTAGACCTTGAAAAACGATTCGAAGTACGAAGTATTACTTGGTTGTAGCCGAGTTTCGAACACGGCACCAGTCGTCTTCCTTTTCGCTGTTTGGAGCTAATTGAAAATTCAAATTGTAGCCAGGTCCTTCTCCACCTGCTATTTCCAATTGAGTGGGGTCTTCCCCTTCCTCTGCTTTTTCCGGCAGGTACTGTCTCGAATACTCTCAGAGTTGGATTGTTTACATACAATCGGACGACATGACCTAGCTAGCGTAGCCGCTGTCTTTCAATTCGCTGAACTACGTTAATGTCGTCTTATATCTCGTACAGATCATAAATCTTCAGCAGAATCTTTCTCTCGAAAAATCGTAACACTGACTCATCAGATGTTGTCATAGTCTATGCTTCTGCACCATGACTTCAAAAATTTCATATTTGTTTATCTAGAGAGGACTTTACTTCTTAATTGCCTCCTCAGGCCGAGGTGTTAATTCTGGTTCTAAGATAAAAACGAACGAAATTATCTAGGACTTCGTAATTATGACTATCAACAGTCACGTGGGAGCCAAGTCGCGAATGCAACGGACTGTTTTCTTTGTCTTGCCCTCTTTCACTACCAGACCTATTTTCCACGCTTCTTTATCCAGTCTGGAGAAAGCAGAACTAAAGGCGCGGTTATTATGGCCAATGATGTCGCTGTCACTGGCGTACGCCAGCAGCTGTACACTCTAGTAGAAGATTGTATCTTTTCTTTTCAGATCTGCAGCTCCAATTATTTTCTCAAGTAATAGAATAACGAAGTCGCACGATAGGAAATCCCTTTGTCTGAAACCTCGCTTGGTATCGCACGACTCGGAGAGTTCCTTCCCGACCTTGTCGTAGCTTTTGGTATTGCTCAACTCCAGTTTACAAAGTCATATTAGTTTTGCGGGTGTACCAAAATCAGACATAGTGACATAAAGGCAGCTTGCAGTCGTTGATTTTTCAGGCCTGAAGCCTCAATGATAAGACCGAAACAGTTTATTGACGATAGGCTTTTATCTTTTCACATGCTTTAATCCGACCATATTCTGCAAAGAAGCCATCTTTGAACATCTCGGCTGGCAATCCATCGACCGCTTTGTTGTTCTTCAGACGAGAAATTACTATACGAATTTTTTCATGGTCTGGCAATGGAACGTCTGCTTCGTCGTCATCGATTGTCATCGATTGAGGAATCGGGTTTACCATCTCCTGGTGTTATGCAGCAGGCTGGAGAAGTATTCCCTCTATAATTTTAGTATGCTCTGGGCAACGGTCACTAGATCACCTCTGAGGCTTTTACAAGAATATACCTCGGTCTTGAAACCTTTTGTCACATCTTTTCGTACAATTTTCTAGCATTACCCCTGTCGGCCAGCTTGTCAAGCTCTTCATACTCACGTATTTCAACCTCTTATTTTTTGTCTGCAAATACTTCTCGTTTTCCTCTTCAACTCTCAGTATCTATCCCATCCCATACATTAATTGGTGCCATTGGAGGAGGAATGTTATCTCTAACAGTACCTACCTCCGGTAATGACGTCTTAAAAAAGGCAGAAGTTCCTGCTAAAAAAAATCATGGATCGAAACTGTCATAAGCTTTGCCATTCTTAAATAAACAGTCCTTCGCGTCTCTACTGTACTTGTAGCTTGGCACAGTTTATTTATTTACACACATATTATTTACGTAATATCTAAATGCTAATAATATAGTTCGATACTATTTGCTGTACTCTGAAAGTACAAAGTGCAATGTCATTCATTAAAATTTCTCAGAAAGTTTCGAAATGTTATAAACGTGGAACTCGCTGCCAAACCTTAAGGGGGTATTCTACGCTAAAATTTTGAAAAATTCGATTTTTTTTCATATATTTAAAGTTTAGACCCCTAAGAATATATCCTCCAAAGGATTTTTATAAATTAAAATTATTTTAAGAGCTACAGTTACATTAGTGACGCAGTACCAAGCCCGGTAGCTAGTTAGACTCACTTTTTTAAACGCGTTTTTCTCGAAACTACTTTTTTCCACACGGTACCGGCATTATCTCTATACAACCGATTTACTTGAAATTTTGTGTGAACCTTCTTTATATCGTTTTTGTTTTTAATATTTTAAAAAAATTCAGGAATTTCAAAAAAAAAGCGTAAAAAATGGTATTTATTTTCAGGCAGTCGCCATTTTCAAAAAAATTTCATATACAGTATTCTTACTGATTAAGAATTTCTTTTGATTTTTTTTTTTTCAGACCACCAAGAGAGTAAAGATCAATGTCACCAGGATGCGCCATTTTTTTTACACCTGTCTCTCGCCCCCCTCTAATTATTTTAATTTTTAATATTTTTTTGTAAATTTTTTTTTATGTATTCTTAAGATATCAATAAAACACCATAAAAAATGGATGGTAAAAATATTTTTGGTTTTTTTTTAAATAAAATTCAAAATACTGCCTAAAATTTGATTGCTAGAGTAGAATACCCCTTTAAGAACATTTCACTCAAAATAACGTACTTTGCTTTTAAAGCTCTCGACATTGTCCATTATCACTAAGCCTGATGTCCGATAAAAATATTGCATACCACGCATAGTGCTGGAGCTTCGTCATAACGGAAGTGCGGAAATAACAACAATTTTATCTGATATTTATTTATTATCGGACTTAATGTTATTTGGTTGGACACAAACTGACAAACGAAATTTGAACTCAGGCGCCAGTCTGTTATAATTTTTATATATTTCATTGTTACTAAATGATTGCCAAATAAATATTTATTACTAATTTTTTTGACAGCCTCATGTGTATATCTAATCAAAAGTCAGCGTTGAAATATTGCTTTGAGAAATACAAATAAATGAAATGCCTACCTTGCCAGTGAACCGTTGCAAAATATATGGAAAAATTATCTTTAAATATATATTTTTTATAACAATAAATCAGGGCGCTGATAATGTCCTTCAACGCAGCTGCTTCTTCTAGTTAAAAAAATTGTTTGGTTTCTTATAAAACTTCGCCGCAAACACCAAAATCCGTTAGTTAGATAAATATGCGGTTTCTGTCTAGAAGTGAATTGATAAATGAACGAAATATAATGTGGACTCGGTGCGCGATAATTATTTTTGCTCTCTTAAGCGCGGTTGCTTGTTTTCCCGATGGACGCATTGTTAACGGTACAGCGACTGTGATTGCCAAATATCCATTTATGGTGTGTTGCAACTTCAAAAAGTGACTAATGTACAAAAACAACAGCAAAATATCTATAATATCAGTTAAAAATAGAAAGTATAAAAAATTTCTAAAAAAAAACTATAAAAAATTTCAGAAAAAAAAAAAAATTATAAAAAATTTCTAAAAAAATTTCTAAAAAAAATTATAAAAAAAGTTAAAAAAAAAATTATATAAAATTTATTTTAAAAAAGTTCTCTTATCTCCATTGTAAAGGTCTCTCTGCGCTTGGCGAAGGGCGCACATACTTGCGGTGCGAGCATCATTGCGCCCCGCTGGATACTTACGGCTGCGCATTGCGTGTACCAGCGCGAGGCCAAGGATCTCAGCATACAGTTCGGTGCAACGGTAATCAGTCGTTACCAAGGCGATTTCGCGCCAGTCGAACGCATTATAGTGCATGAGAATTACACGCCGGGCGGCTCATATGCCAATGATATTGCCCTAGTAAAATTATATGACGGTTTAGTTTATGATTATGTGCGTGTGGCATCGGTTGCATTGCCGGATCCATACTTTGAAGTGCCGCAGACGGAGACAGGTGCCGCTGGTGTGCTGCTCGGTTGGGGTTTGAATGCAGTAAGCCATGCCCCTTTCTCTTTACATCCACAATTATAACATATAGTACTATTAACTTTACAGTCTGGCGGCGTCAATACGCCGACACTGGAGGATGTCCAGCTGAAAGTTTATTCCGATTGCGTTTGCGGCACACGTCTTGGTGGCCAGACTGATGCCAATCAGTTATGTGCTGGCGTGGATGAGGGCGGTAAGGGCCAGTGCACCGGCGATTCCGGTGGTCCTTTGCTCTATAAGGGCAGCATTCAGTTGGGTATCGTATCGTGGAGCGTGAAACCGTGTGGCGTCAAGTATTATCCGGGCGTTTATACAAAAGTTTCGCACTATATTGGCTGGATACGTAATCATACCGATGCAGTTGTTTGAATTTAGCTAAAATATATACATATAACTATAACTATATTTATTTGTAAACAGTTATTTAATATCTTTTTTAGCTTTTATTTTTAGGTAGCTCTAACTCCAGCTAGTATTATATTATAAAGTGTCGAACATTTAACTCGAAACAATTTTAAATTAGCATTACGTGTATCCTTATATATAAATAATTTTTTATCTTCTAAACGCTGCCAGAATGCTCGTATATATTATTTAAGTCATAGATTTATCAATTTAGGTTTAATTGATTTATTGCTGAAATATACAAATACTATACACTTACAGTTCTACAAATGAACAAAGCTAATCGGAACGCGTGTTCATTTTATCAAAACATTGAATACCAAATGAGTATATATGTACATATAAAAATACAAGGATGGTACGATAAATACTTGGCTTCCCGGATAGCGAAGTTTATAGAAAGAAAGGTTTGATTATGATTAGTAGATACTCGTAGAATCACCTATGACAACTACAGTGTTCAGCTGTTTAGTCGAAGAGACCAAAACCCATATCTTCGTCTTGTTCTGGCTCCGAATCGTTTTCTTCCTCCTTTTTTCGACAACACCGGTAGCTGGAGCAGAGGCAGCAGATTTCATGTAATATTCTAAACAGTGAACTTCCATCGGCGAAGTTGCTTGCTACAAGTCAAAGCATATCTTGTCGGAGAGAAGAGGGTGACTATCGTTTCCTGGAATGCATAAAGTCAACGTAAGAAAACGTCCCTGCTCACTCCTGACGAAGTGCCGCCCACCGTATTCTTCACATTTGTCCCCGGCAGTCTTGGTTTTGTATTTTTTATGTTAAGTATTTATCAGACTGTTGTCGTATTTATTGTACATTTATTGGTACAACTCATTCTCTGCTCATATGAACTTTGCTACAAAAACTTTACTCTCTCTCTCTCTCTCTTCATGAGTACTAGAGAAGTTATAACATATCCAACACAGTTGCGAGTGAGGCTGGTGGAAAATGGTGAGAAAAGTTGATTTGGGGTATAGCAAAGAGACGTTGAAAGTATGTATATGCATACCTTAGCTCACAAACTCTGCTTTTCTGCAGATGCTTTATAAACCATCCATCCGAACTTTCTTCTTAATTGCGTCCCAGAAACTCGCCTGTTTGGATCACTCGCTGCATGGTGAAATATGTTACTTCAGAGCTCACCGAATCATTGATAGTTTGTAAACATAGGGTACACAGAGTTTGAGCGGCAGAAACTTTGAGACTCATTTTCTGCAAGATGTTGACATTTGATTGTTTCTAAAAGGTTTGTCCGAAAAGCGTGCTAGTTGTGGTGTTACCTAATAATTGAAGAATCATCTGTTTTAGAACCTCCGATTTTTTTAGATTTTTAGTATCAGAAATGTGTCAAAAGACGACTTTTGGAAAGATTGGTTTTACATTGTGACAAAAATTTATCCGGAAATTGTAAATAAAACAAAAAATATTTAATTATTCACTAATATTTACTTTGTAGCCTTCAAAATAATTTCCACCACATTTATTACACTTATGCCAACGATTTTTCCAGTCCTCAAAATACTTTTCATAAGCAATTTTTGAGATAGCCTTCAGCGAATTTTCTTTTCTGTCTTCGATCGACGAGTTCCATGGAGTTGTTTGAAAACATAAAAATCAGTTTTAACGGGATGAGTCGAACAAGAACGCGTTTCGTGTCCAAAATATCCACACAAATATTTCGAAGGGACTCATGCGAGATCTCGAATTCTCTTGTCCCCTCTCCACCACTTTGTCATATCGCTTTTTATACCCTGAACAGGGTATATTAAGTTTGTCACGAAGTTTGAAGTATATATATAAATGATCAGTATGTTGAGCTGAGTCGATTTAGCCATGTCCGTCTGTTTGTCCGTCTGTCTGTCTGTCTGTATATATGCGAACTAGTCCCTCAGTTTTTAAGATATCCTTTTGAAATTTTGCAAAGGTCATTTTCTCTTCAAGAAGCTGCTCATTTGTCGGAATGGGCGATATCGGACCACTACAGCATATAGCTGCCATACAAACTGAACGACCGGAATCAAGTTCTTGTATGGACAATTTTCACATTTGACCAGATATATTCACGAAATTTGGTTTAGATTATTTTTTAAGCCAAAAATATGATCTTCAAAAAAATTGTTCAGAACGGATTATTATAGCATTTAGCTTCGGTGCAACCGAAGTTAACGTTTTTTCTTGTTTTTAATATTTTCATCAGTTGAAAAAGTTGAAGGTCGTCTAGAATGAGGCATGTCTTCAACTCGACCGTCTTTGAAGGCTTTGTACCACTCGTACGCTTGTGCTTTTGATAAAACTGAATCTTTATAATAATTTTTCGAATTAATTTTTTTAGATACTAAACCCTCTTTAAGCGCTTTACCTGAGCAATAGCTGAAGATCAAAAGACGGAAATGGTCCTCTAAGGAATTAAATTTGTTTGTAGAGTTTCCACCAGTTCCTTTCCAGATATGATTATTACAAAACTTCGCATTCTTAGCATATAACTTTAGTAAATCGTAAAAGTAAAAAGTCAGCATGAACCAGAGTATTTCGCTATGTTCTCAGCCTTACCCTCATTAAATGTTAGATCGTTCTAAAGCAATCTTCACCGAAGTGGTCCCACCAATAAAAGACAAATAATTATAACAAATATCATATAGACGTGGGAATGTTGTATATTTTGAAAGCACTAGGTTCGATCGCGCTTATTAATCGAACAATTGCATTGAATAATTGTCGCTTACGGTTGTAATTAAAATATTTAATCAGTGAAAGCAATAAAACTATATTACTCGCTACTGCGCACGCAAATCAGGAAAAGCCAACTTATCTGTAAAAAACCACGCACTCATAGAAATAAAACCCTTCGTATTTAGACGATTAGATTAAGCTTAAGAACAAAGGTAATGAGACACCGTAAACTGGCTATTAAATCAGTTTGTGTTTCGACTTAGTTCGATGAAAGTGCTGCGCATATTATTAAGCAAAATGTGGACTGGATACATAGTAGTTTTCGCAGCACTGTTAGGCGTGGTGTCCTGCTACCCCGAAGGACGTGTTGTCAATGGAACTGATTCGGAAATCACGAAATTCCCGTTTTTGGTGCGTCAAACTCAAATTAAAAAAAAAATTAAAATGAACTACTTAAATATAACTTTTTTGTAAAGGTATCACTGCGCGGTTCGACCGGTTCCCACTCATGCGGTGCCAGCATAATAGCGCCACGTTGGATACTCACTGCCGCGCATTGTGTTGTTAGTGCAACGGCCAGTAAGATCAGCATTCAGTACGCCTCGACGGAAATCGCCGCCACAAGCAGCAATGTGGCGAAGGTGAAACGCATTATTGTGCACGAGGATTACAGACCCGCAGACGCGTACGCCAATGACATTGCCTTGTTGGAGTTGTTCGGTCAGTTGGTGTACAACTATAAAACCATTGCGCCGGTCACTCTACCGGAACCATACTTTGAAATACCACAAGTGCAGGCTGGCGCACCAGGCGTGCTCGCTGGTTGGGGACGCAATGAGGTAAAGATTTTTTTTAATTTTATTTATTATTATTTTGTTTAATTTACAATATGTTTTAGACTGGTGGCCCGGTTCAAACGGTGGTGCAAGAGGTCGATTTGAAAATCTTCTCGGATGATGAGTGCACCGAACGCCATGATGGTCGCACGACCACAGATCATCTTTGTGGGGGCGTTGATGAAGGCGGCAAGGGTCAGTGTAATGGTGACTCAGGCGGTCCTTTGCTTTATAACGGTTCTATACAATTGGGCATAGTATCGTGGAGTATCAAACCTTGTGCCGTTTATCCATATCCCGGTGTGTATACCAAAGTTTCGCATTATATTAGTTGGATTGAGGAGAACATGAATTAGGCAGTCTAAATAAATAAAAACTTTCTTAAATTAGACCTCATTGTACTATATCCGTGAATTATTGTAGATATTTATGGTATCTCTCTTTGTGTAAATGGAACTGTTTCCACTTCCGGGTTAAAAAAAATACAAAAATTAGCTCAATGAGTTAAGGCAAAGATTCTTCATAGACTAAATTTCTATCTGCTAATCGGGAGTAATGGACATATAGTATACTTCTGAGAAAGCAGTTACAGTTGTAGGACTGTACCCAATTCCTAGTCTTGCGTCTTCGCCGGGCACCCTAAACACGTGAGTAATCCTTGGGTATTTCGGACCCACTACTTAGAAACCACTCCAAATGAAAAGGAAACTACAGCATCGGATGAAAGACAGATTTATGGATTTCTCGGTGGGGCTTTAGATTTGAAAATCTGTTCGACCAGATTTTCACCATGGCCCAAATCTTGGAAAAGATCCGTGAAAAGAAGATCGACACACACCACCTCTTCGACGATTTTAAAGAGATCTTCGATGGCATGAAAAGGAACTGCATTTATGCCGCTATGCCTGAACTTGCAAAGCTAATACGGCTGTGTAAGTTGATGTTGAGCAATATCAAAAGCTTCGTCAGGATAAGGAAGGACCTCTCCGAGCCGTTCGACACCGAGACAGGTTTCAGACAACAAAGTCCGTACTGTGTGACTCAGCAATCGCGCCGTCAAATCTGCTTTCTTTAGACTGGATAAGGGAACAAAGCAAATGGGTAGAGAACAAGGGCAAGACGAATTATCTCCTGTCATCGAAGAAACAGTGGTCGCACTTGCGAAATAGGTCGCACGTCGTTGTCATCATCTGATGAGTCGACCAGAAGAGTGTTCGGGAAAAATGTTTTGCGGAAGATTTATGGTGCTTTGCTCATTGGCAACGACGAGTACCGCAGTCACTGGAACGATGAGTTGTACGAGATGTACGGCGACATGGACATAGTTCAGCGAATAAAGAGACAGCGGCTGAGCTAGCTAGATCAAGTTGTCCGGATGGAAGAGAACACTCCAACTTTGAAGGTTTTCAATTCAGTACTCGCCTGTGGAAACAGATCAAGAAAAAGACCTCCACTCCGTTAGAGAGATCTGGTGGAGAAGAACCTGGCGAAAAGAAGAAAGGACTTGAGCGCTATTGTTAACTCGGCTACAACCACGTAAGGCTTGCCTACGCCAGTAAAGAAGAATAATCGCTACGAAATTCTTACACTTGGAAGCATATGAATGTTGGTGCAGAAAAATGGACCATTTCTGCGCGCTGATCCGGCGCTAATGTTGGTCAAGCTAGGATTGAAACTCAGAAAAGGTTTGCTATGCGTTAAGTGGGATTGGCGGGAATAATTTACTTTGAGTTGCTCTACGGTCAAACTCTTAACTCTAATCTTTACTGCCAATAATTAGACAGGCTGTAGGAAGTAATCGCCAAGAAATCATTAGCCTTGGCCAAGAGGAAAGGAATTTTGTTCCCTCAGATATATATATTAATATATCTATAAGAAGTCGTCAAAAGCTCTGGTAACTTGAATGGGGGTTCTAATGTACCGAACTTACGGTCCGGATCTGGTACTTACTACCTGCCTCTGTCATTGGTGAGTGATTTTGCTGGTAAAAAATTCGCCTCTAGGAAGTTTGTGAAAGTCAACTTTCCCAGCTTTTTGCCAAAAAGGACGTGGATTTCCATGAAAGTGGCATTATGAAATAATTTTAAAATGATGACAAGTTGTAGAACAGAACGATGTTTAACTCAACAAAATCGGATTATTTAAATTTTCCTAAATAAAACTATAAATTTCATGCATAAATTATGGATTAATTTTAACTGAACTTTAAATAAAACTATAAATTTAATGCAAAAATTATGGATTAATTTTAACTGAACTTTATATAAATAAATCAACTTAAGCTGACATTAAAGGTGAAACTTCGTGAAATCTTGAAATTGCAAAACTAAATGCGCCTGTAAGTATGCTACACTTCTGAAAACGTTTTTGAACTTTGAAATTACAATGCTAAATGCGCCTAAATGTATGCTACACTTTTGAAATCGTTGATGTCTGAAGTTCAGCAATCAAATATACAGCTCCTTCACATATATACAGCTACACACGAATACAACCGTTCATAAACCACTAACACACCGATGAATCCAAGCAAACGAAACCAAACGAAGCCAAACGAAACTGTTATAATGCACTACACTGGCACTTAAACTGTTTGAAAACCACCCATCATGGCATCATGCAGTCGCTGTGCTATCTCCGTCATTGCACGTGCTTTCTTCGTCGTTTTGTGTTTTGATTGGACACCTCGTGGTCCATGCAGCTGCACAACGCAAATCACTAACGTTCACGATCTCGACGCGAGCGGTTGTACGTAGCGGATAAGCGACCATACGGTGTATAAGTAGCAGTTAAAAAAAAAAAAATAAAAATAACAAAAAATACAACAAAGTGTGCATGAAGAATAGTGAGGTAAAGTGTGTGTGGAAGTGTTATTGTGGCAAGAAGAAGCGGAAGAACGAGGTGAAAGCGCAAGATTGCTGAAATATGCACACAAATGCCGAAGAGTGCGTTAGAGATTTGAATAACCTTACATAAAATATTAACTGTGCAAAATATTTAAGTAAATTTGTGTGTGATTTTGGCAAAGAATTCTTTTCCATGGCGATTTGAAAGTGAATTGAGCATGAAAATTCGGAAAAAATATTAAAAAAAATTTTAAAAATTAATTTGTATTAAAAAAAAATTTTTTTATGAGATAAACAAAATATTAACACAAATGTGAAATTATGAAACGCAAAGAAAAAGCATACCAAAGAGATAATAGAAAACAATAAATGCTTTCAAGTCCGAATTTCAGTGACACAATTTCATTGCACTCAATTAGTGGCTGACTTTGAGCGCAGCTCAAGCGAATGCCAAACCGCAAGCAAATATTATTTCGCAATAATTGCCACATGGCATTGCAACACATGTTTGTTATTGTTTTTTATTACTTTTTTAGCTCAGCTGAACGCAAGTTGTGTGGTGTTTATTCTGCTCCTCATCCATGTGTGTGTGTGTGCTAAGTGTGTTACATAAATAATTACATTGACAAATAATTGTTTTGCAAAGCCTTGCCACTGCCACCAGCAACAAAAACAACTACTACTCAGGCACAGTGCTCAGAGATGAAATTGTTGGTGCCGTCGCTATTTAATTACGTGCAGAGTGCTGTAAACGCGGCGGCATGTTGCATCGACAGCAGCTAGGGTGACTGCACTACAACAGCAACGCTAGCAAAAACAACAGCAATTGCAGCAGTAACATAAACATACACTAAATAACTGTGAACGCCTGGCATTTGCATACCGAATTGTGTGCCGTTAAACTATTTCCACTGACACACGTACAGTTGCATGTGTTTGTTGGTGTATGTGTATGAGCTGCAATTCGCGCCACTCAGCAATCTTTTGAACTTCGCGTTTACTTAACTGTTTGTCTGTTGTTTTTATTGTATATTGGCTGCGACCTTAAATTCAGTGGCAAGGCATCTTCACCATTTATTGACTTTTGCGGCTTTTTCTTTGTTGTTTTGGTTTTTGGTTTGAGGCTTGGAATTGTAAAGCATTTGCTGCACTTATCGCAAGACTTTGAAACAATTAAAATCACACTTTGTTAAATTTGTCGTTAATAAAATTTGAGGTTCAACTTGGCGTATGATGAACTTTGCTTTTGGTATCGCTGTGTTTGAAGTGTTTTAAGAGAAAGCAATAATGTAAGCTTGAATTTTAATGAATACTAAGTTATATTCCATTTACATAAAGTTCTCGGGAAAAATGAAAATTTCGAGTTTGAAATTGATTTGCAAAACAGCCTGTTTGCTTGCTGTGCTGCTTGCTCGGATTTTATTGATAAATTTGCATTTTCTGAGAAATATCTTAGAGAAATTAACAGATATTTTCTCTTAATATTCTACTATAGAGTATTTTCATCGTTTCTGAATGGATATACTTGTACTACTATGAGCAAAAAATAGTAAGACTTTGCTCATAATTTTAAAATTATTTATTTATTTTTCAAAATATTTGCCGACCCTTCGAAGTAATCCCTCTTGGCCTCAATACAAACCTCGAAACAGTTGTTAAAGTCAATTTCCCGAATAGCCTTCAATGCGCGTAGCTATTCACGTTTAATGTCTACTGACTCAAACCGGTTTCTCCGGAGGGTTAGTTTGAATTTGCTGAATTGCTAGAAGTCACACGCAGCCAATTCAGGCGAATGCGGTGGTTGCGGTACGATATTGGTTGAAAATTTGACGAAAAACTCACGAAGAATCAATGCAACGACAATCCATTATCGTCGTGCAAAAACAAATAGTTGTCGGTCCATAATTCCGGTCTCTATTTACGAAAAGCTTCGCCAAACGATGTATAATACTCAAATAGTATTGCTTTTTGACAGTTTGGCCGCCCGAAAGGAATTCGGAGTGCACCACACCTCTATAATCTAAGAAAACTGTCAACATAAGCTTGATTTTAGAACTGCTTCGACATGGTTTTTTTTGCTTCGGGTCACTTTTGTCATGTATTCGAACGATTGATTTTCTTTTCCAGATCGCAAGCATATATCAAGGACTCATCGTCAGTAATAATACGTTGCGTGACATGCCAGTAGTCAGAAAGCATTGTTTTACATACATTCAAGCGACGCCGTTTTTCGAAAAAATTTAGTGGTTTTGGAAAAAGTTGTGCTTTCACTTTTTCTAGGCCCAAATGTTCTTTCAAATTGGTTTTTATTGACCCTTCTGATATTCCAACGATGATAGTAAAAATTTCTTGATACATTGAATTTTTTGTGTTGTAGTCAAGTGTTGTAGGGGTCAAACTACCATAATTTACTAAAATGACATAAATAACTGCAAGTGAGGGAAAATTTTTGAGCTCAAATTCATAATCAGGACACTTCAAATACCCCACAGACCTCTAAGCACATCAGTCGCAAATTTTTCGACCAGATTTGTTGAGTAGTGAAATCAGTGAAGGTCTGTGCCTCATGCAAGTGGTTCATACATTAATGACAATAACATCGAAAAAGTTGAACGAGTAGATCTTGAAAACTGCCATTTTGGCATCGGGTTATTAGCAGAGGATCTCAACTATTCTTATGTATCGTTTAAACACATTTTGGTTAATATTTTGGGTATGTTGTCTGTCAATGTTGATTTGTAGTAACCTGAAGCTTGTGCGAAAGTGATGTCCCGTAGAGATCACAAAATAAATGCTTGACACCGCAGTTGAGGATCATACATTTATAAAACGCATCATTGATGAATCTAGGATTCTCAAAGATTTCTCACACAAAGTGTAGACCTGATATTTATACCAATCTTTATACGCGTGATGGCTATGTATATTCAAAGGTCATATGTATGTATACTATTCAGAACAACATATGAATGTACTCGTAGTAATATGTACAGTTATTCAAAATCTTAAGCATATGTTACTTATGATCACAGCTTCAACTGGCTTTAAATGAAAAAAAATATATTTTTGGAAAATTTTCTTTAAACAAGAACTAAAACTACCTTAACTAAACTTAATATTAAAATATTTAATATCTTTCAGACTTAGCAAATAGTGACACATTAGAGGTTAATTAAACGCTAATAGATTCCATTTCTTTTCAAAAACCCGCAATTGTTATAATTTTCCAACGCACGCTGCTTCGAAAAAGTACTCAGTTTTACATATATATATTACTATATACAAGCATAAACAATATATACATATGTTCTATATATAGATGTCTGTGCATAAATAATTCTTATCCAAATATTATACATTGTAAATATTATGCTGCTCGAGGCACTCGCATCAATAGCAGTGAGCAAAATTGAGCCAAAGCCATTGCAGAATAAGCTCGGAATGATTTTAAAATAATATATGCAAAATTGTATATTTGTACAATACTATAAATATCATCATGTAATCAAAATTTTAAAATAGCCTCTAACTATGATTAATGTTTGGTCGAGCTTCTTCTTGCGTTATTGTGATGATTCTCATTTGAGAATTTAAACATACAAGTAGTTGTTGTGCTGTAATGACAGGAAACATGTTCCGAATAGTTGTGAGACATACTTAACTTAGCACATGTTCACTCTCGGTAAACTAATGGAAACTTTTGAAATCATAATATATTGAACTGTGGGCAAAAGACGCAACCAACTTTATACCGAAAGGGCATCTCACATGTGGGGCATTTAAGGCAACAAACAAGCTTTGCCTGGGTTTATTAGACACAATATCTTTGGCTTACATCATTTCCATATTACATATGTGTTACATATTACGAGTATATGTGGAATAATATTTAGTAGTTTTTTCTTAGTATTTTTTAAGTTTAAAGTTTTTAGAAAAGCGATTTAAGGAGCTTAAGAGATTTAAAAATTTGTTCTGCTTGAAATATTGTCTGAATTCTAATACCTAATTGGAAAAGAAGCTTTACCTAGCTCTGTTATAATTTTTCGTTGTTGAATAGCTTTCAAACATTGTTTCAGTTTTGAGCAAGGAATCCTAAGCAAGCCAAAAGAGGCCAAATAAACAGCGTCAATGCCGGAAAGGCATGTCAAGATTAATATTTTGTTTTGATTTCTATATAAAAAGATTAATTTTCATGATTTGGGAGCATTAGCACATTAAACAAATTCCGTCTTTAACGAAATGTGGATGAGTGTATATTAGGGTGGGTAAAAAAAAAGAGAGCTTTTTTCGCTTGGTACTGAAAAATTGGCTGATAGACACCTCTAAGAAAGGCTCTCCATGCATGTAGCTCTTAATTGTAACGGAAAGTTTCTCCGCCTAAAGATTTTCTATTTTTTTTCTATTTCTCAGAGAGAAAGATTTCTATCTCGCTTTCAACTACTTAAAAAAGATTTCGTTTCATGGGCTTTAAAGGAGTTTTGTTTTGTTTTTCAGCACACGAAGCGGTAAAGAAAACATTTGTATATTTTGGACCACCCTAATGTATATATTACATTCTATAAGTTTTCATCAATCTCAATGTGAGCACAAATTTTGGCGAATTTATTTTCCAGCCTAAGCAGATGAAAACTCGGAGTCTTGTAACATGCCATGATTGTGCTCGCTTCTTTTTTGCTTGCGCGGCATTCACAGCACTCCAAAGTAGGTCCTTGACTGGTCTTATATATTATTTTGCTGTCTTAATTTCGTTGATAAGCTAAAAAGAGTATCTTTGCTAAATTTAAGATCTCTATCTGCAAAAGAGAGTTATTTTTGAAACTGGGCATATTTAATTTTTATTTTTTGCCATCTATTTATTTGCACCTACCAGTATAAACGTGACGATGTTACAACTAGGAAAGAAATACTTCGTTTTCAATTGGTTTGGGAATTCAGCATGTTTCTATTTTTTCAACACGTTTAACTAGGTTGAATATGAAAAATTGTACACAATAACGCCATTGTCTACCTAAAATAGACTTGCCTACTGATTGACTACTATATAAGATTAATGGGGGTCTTTTAGAACTCGCTAACATTGCATGATAATCTGTGCGCTAAAAAATTTGAAAAAGTGGACTTGGCCCCAATGGGTTTAATACGCATATCTCTTAAACTGTTCGACCTATGTAAAATAACCAAATTCGCTTTAGATAAATCCTATAAAATGCGAAATGAATCTATCCCGAACTTTTATACTTTCAAAAATAGAAGAACATTTACATTTGTATTTTTACACAAATCTTTATTATCGCCTTCGAAATAGGCTTCCGAGCCATTACAAACTTGCATACCCTTAATTAAGTTTTTCATACACTTGTTAACATATATTTCTTCTAAGCCGTGACTGTTACGGTCTTCAGTGCCTTCAGTGCCTTTAGTGATTTTTTGTGTATTTCCGCTTATATGATAATTCAGCTTATATTTGGAGCGCCAAACGTTTGATAATGGAAAATTTTTACGTCAAATTCATAAATTTCCTTTCTTGCGACCAGTAATGGGCGTTTAATGAATGTAGGATTCTAAGCTACTTTGACAACGGACTGAACCTCTATTCTATGCTGCTTTTTCAAAAGATTCAGGTATTTGGGTTTGTACGAGTCTAGCTTTGATATGCTTCATATGCAAAACATTATCCAACATGTGCAGAGTCGATACATAAAAGATGTCGACATCCTTTGCTATCTCTTCGATGCCAATACGGCGGCTTTCAAGAAACATTTCCTAAAATTTTTCGATGTTATCATCATTAATAGAGGGAGCGACAAATTTTCGATTACTACGTGACCTGCACTGAATGTTTGTGCCACTCAAATACTTGTGTTCGTGATAAAGCAGACTACGCACACAATTCTGCCACATTTTCAACGTTTGTATAGCGATAATTTTACTGGCAAGAAAAAAAGCAAACTCGTTCTTAATTTGTTTTTCCAGTGGTAAAATTCGCAGTTGCAGTTTTTGCTCCAAAAAAATCATATGTTGTGAAACAAGCACTTTATATTCAAACTAAACTGTGGTTAAATCATTTAACTTTTCCATGCATTTAAGATTTTTTGATCTTTTGACTTGAAACTTTTTATCTCAATCAAATTTTTTTAAAACTTTGTAAAGAAAATGTTCTAATATAAGTTTTAGCGTTCTACAAAAATGACCTATTTGGGTTTTAATGAAAATATGCTTTCAAAATATATACGCAGTTAAAGTTATAAATCAAATGCACTGAGCATTCGCACAAGTGCCTAATAAATTATATGTTGCGTATACGGCACGGTGTACAGTGTGTCATATATACAACTTGGGAAATAACAACCTACTGCGTGTATATTATAATATTTATATTGTCACTTTAAATGCGAAATAACGTAAAATTACTTTTCACAAGTTTACAGGCGAAGAAAAAACGATATAATAGACACCAACATTAAAACAAAATTTGAGTTTTGGCTATATAATGGTTATATATTGGTTATATTGGACAGTGGCAGCTGAAACTTTTATGCTACATGTCTGTAATGTGCTATAGTGAATGGTGAGCAGTAAGAAAACTCAATTTCGATTTTTTTTTTGATGATGCGTCGTTTGGCTTTTTATATGACGAAATATGTACACTCGTTGCCACGCAAATCTTACCACCCAAAATTTTCAAGTTTTGTGCATATTTGACTACACTTTATAGCGGTACTTTTTGCGGTATAGAACTTTTTTATTTAGAAGTAAGTTAATGACGTGTTATTAACTAGAAATATTAAAAATTAAAAGCAAAACACATTCACCTATAGATAAATCATTTGAAATATAGTGAGCATTACAAAATGAGCTCGAAATATAAGAGATCGACATGCGATGAAAAAATGATATTTTTTAATTTAATTTTATTTATACTTGAGTTGAAATTAATATTTTATTTAATTTTTTTTAAGGGGGTATTCTAGCCTAAAAATCAAATTTTGAGCAGTTTTTTAAATTTTATTTAAAAAAAAAAAACAAAAATATTTTTACTATCCATCTTTTTATGGTGTTTTTATTGATATCTTAAGAATATAGAAAAAAAATTTACAAAAAATATTAAAAATTAAAATAATTAATTAAAAAAAATTTTAAATTTTAAAAATCCTTTAGATGATATGTTCTTGAAGGTCCAAACTTTAAATATATGAGAAAAAAATCGAATTTTTCAAAATTCTAGAGAAGAGTACTCCTTTGATTGAAACACGAAGTTTTGTCGGTGTATCACTATAAAAACAATAAAATCGGCACGGGAAAGCTAATTTGTGTTTTACTCATTAAATTAATAATGATATGGTAATAAATTAAAAACTATAATTATAATTAGATACTATAATTTCGTTGACTTGTGCTTACTAAAAAGATAAAAAAAATTGAAGAAAATGTCGAAGGAACGAAAAAGTCCGAAAAAATTTTAAGAAAGTATAGTGGTAAGGTTTGCGTTTCCACGAGTATAAATATATATATATAAATAGATGTGGGTTATATATAAAGTTATACACACTAATGTGCCCAAAAAATAACCTTGTGACATTGTATTTATTTTGAAATTTCTTTATTCATTCTTCCAAATCGATTTCATCCCCTTCAAAGTAATCCTCTCCCGATGCAATGCACTTATGCCAACGGATTTTCCCATCTTCGAAACACTGGTTGTAGTCACTTTCGGGGATGGCCTTCAGTTCCGTCTTCGCTGCGGCTTTAATCTCCTCTATCGTATAAAAACGGTGTCCCCGGAGCGGTCTTTTAAGCTTGGTGAACAGCCAGAAGTCGCACGACGCCAGATCAGGTGAATACGGTGGTTGCGGAACGATATGGGTTGAGTTTTTGGCGAAATTATCACGAATTACGAGGGCAGTATGGGATGGTGCATTATTGTGGTGTAAAAATCAAGAATTGTCTTTCCACAATTCCGGCCTCTTTAGGTGGATAGCGTTACGCAAACGACGCATAACGTTCAAATAATATTCCTTGTTAACTGTTTGACCGGTTGGAAGGAATTCATAATGCATAACACCACGATAATCGAAGAAAACAGTCAACATGGCCTTGATTTTTGAGCGACTTTGGCGCGATTTTTTTTTGGTCTCGGCTCTCTTTTGGTACGATATTCGCTCGACTGATCGATTTTTTCGGGGTCGTAAGCATAGATCAAAGTCTCATCGTCAGTTATAATGCGTTTCATGACACCCTGGTAGTCAGAAAGCATCGTTTCACACACTTCAACGCGACGCCTTTTTTCCAAAAAATTCAATATTTTCGGTACCAGTCGAGATTTGACGCGCTTGAGGCCCAAAACATCCTTCAAAATGGTATTGGCTGAGTTTTTCGATATGCCAACTTCATCAGCGAGGTCTTTAATTGTTAAACGACGGCTTTTCAACACCAAATCTTTGATTTGTTGAACGTGAGCTTCGACGGTTGAGGTTGATGGTCGCTCTGGACGCTCTACGTCTTCGACACGTTCACGGCTGGCTTGGAACTCACTATACCAGTTGTAAACAAAGGCTTTCTGCACCATCCTCAACTTATCCGCAGCAGAAAATTGATTCCGTAAACAAAATTTAATGCAAATTCTTTGCTCAACAAGTTTCGACATCGCAAAAAACGAAAAAATCATTTTTAGCTGCTCACAAAACGACACATATCTCAAACACTAATGAATATTTTGACAAGAAATTTGACATAAATGTGACTGACAGTACTACCAACCTAAAAAAAAAATAATTCTCCAAATCCTTCGACGCGCGCAGTTTATTTTCAATATTTTTCTTGATTTCGCGTGCCATTTTCAAATAAATCCACTCCATCACATTGAGCTTCTATTCTGTCAGACAGATTTACTCATTAAAAGCTTATAAATGTCTCTTCAAAAGGGCGCCGAAAGCTGCTTCCTTTCTTGAATAGCCATTTAATGCTTTAAATACGTTGATTTGCCGAATCATTACCAATGCCAGACACGATTTGCATATTCATTACGACGATAATAGTATTCCAAGCGATTTTATGGCCTGACAGTGCCATTAAAGTGCCACCAGCGTCATACATACGCTATTGCCACCAATCATTCAATCAACTACTCAACCGCTCGTTGAGGCATTTGAGAGCGTGCTTGCATTTAAATGAAGAATTAAAATCACATTTCGATGCCGAGCAGCAAATCAAATATTTGCACTTTGCAATTCGATTATTTGCAGTAAGATATCAGTTACGTGTGAGCAGCTAAGCGTATAAGAACAGTTACAAATATACATACATACAGTTACAACTATATGTACATATAAAAGGCATATGTGTTTGTAAGATAAAAAGAATTTTCAGTCGAGAAAAGTGCGACAGTGCTCTTCTTCTTCTTCGCCTATACCAACAGTGCTACTTAAGTGTGTAGAAAAAAATAAATACAACAATAAGCGAATGCATTAAAAGTGAGTGAAAAAGTGTAACAGTAAAAAAGCAAAAATAATACAAAAATCTCGAGATCAGCAAAAAACCCGTTAAGCTACACGCATTTTATCTAGCAAACGAAAGTGTCTCGTAAAGTAAGCAAAATACAGCGAAAAGGCAGTGCAATATATACCGACACAGCAATAATAAAGCGACTAAACGGTAAATAATAATGTCACCATTTACAAGCGATTTGAACGGCAGCAGCAACAACATGAACATGATGAGCTATGCAGACAGCATGCCACTCATGGCACGCGGCAATGCCAGCGACAATGCCAACCGCAACAATAGCAACATGAACAACAACAATAGCAACAACAACGAAAGTGACAACAGCAACGGATGTGACAATATGTCGTTGCTGAGTCGCTGCCGTCGCAACATCAGCATGGGCGCTAGCAATTTGATGAGCTACCAGAATATGCTCGTTATGCTAACGGTATTGGTGTGCAGCCTTGCCACTGTTAACGGGCTCAAGTGCCACATGTGCGGCCAGTATAACGAGGGCGTCGGCTCGATTACGCCCTGTCTCAACTATTCGGATCAATATGCACATCTCTACTTGAAGGAATGTTCGAAGAAAAGCGAGAAATACTGTGTGGTAAGTGAAACCTCAATACACACATATAAATATTTACATATGCAGAGGGTATTTACTTATGTATATGTGTGCAGTGTGTTTTTGTGACCTTGTCGCACCCACCCGTTGCGTTGCGTTCGCTTCAGAACAGCGCTAGACAAGTCCCTCAATGCCTCATATGCTCGATGTTAATGCATACATATTTACATATGTTTATTTGCACTGCAATTGTTATTGTTATGTCGGCTGTAGTTTTTTTTTTTGTACTTCTACTTTTATGTGTGCAATTTACGAGGCTTTCAAGCTCTCATTTGTGACAATGTGTGTGTTTTTTCTTTGTATATACAGTTTCGGCGCGGCTGTGTTGTGGTGCGTTGCTATATTTAGTCGCACATAAACCTATTGAGTTGTGGCTATGTACCATGAGATTATAAGATTAAGATCAGCAATGAGTAGTAATCACATTTGTCGCTGTAAAATATGATAATATTTTTTCTTTGATCCTTTAATGGTGGATTTAAATGCAGTTGTCTAATAACTACTGGGTTTCTTCTACTTTTGGGCTATAATTTGTCTGATTGAGTATCAGAAAATTTTGAGCAGATTTTTGCCGACTTTTTGTACTGCAAGGGCTGAAAATAGTGAGTTGCAAAGGAATATTTGCATATTTGAATATTTAGAATATCAAAAAAACTCTAAAATGAATTTAAAATAATAAAAAACGGTTACTTTGACTGCACCGAAGCTAATATACCCTTCGCAGGTGAATTTTTTTTAGTAACTATGTGTTTAGTTTGTATGGAAGCTCTATGCTATAGTAATCCGATCTAAACAATTTTTTCGGAGATTACAATATTATCTTAGAAAATAACCTGTGCCAACTTTTGTGAAGATACATTGTCAAATTCATTGTGCATTTTTTCATGTCAAATAAAAAAGTTTTCTATAAAAAAACTTGGTTTTTTCAAACTTATTTTGTTTACTGGATCTGCTTTTTCTTAAAGCCTAACAATAAGTAATAAAATCTTAAATCTATTTAAAAACTAGACAAGCTCAAGCAAGTGATTGAGATGTTTTGGTGATACGTCGCTCTTTAATACGCAGGCATATCTCTTCTTTTAAGTCGTGTTTGATCGCAGGAATATACCAAAGCATTAGCCAAAGGATTTGGGTGATCTCGGAGTTTAGATATATTTTTATTTCTGCTATCTTCTACTTCTTTCCTTACCATAGGAATACCAAGATCTTTATGAATATTTTCGTTACGCATATACCATGGTGAACTCTTGATTGTTCTAAGCATTTTTGATTGGAACCTATGTATTAGATCAACATTAGTTGCACAGGTCGTACCCCACAGTTGAATGCCACACATCCAAATCGGCTTTATGACCGCATTATATAAAAGCACTTTGTTGTCTAGGCTAAGCTTGGAGTTTTTATTTAAAAGAAAATTTAAATTTGCAGCTCTAATCTTCAAACATGCTATTTTACTAGAGATGTGTTTTCACCACGTGAGCCTTCTATCTAGGTGAATATTAAGATATGTTACTTCGTTCGCTTGGGATACTAAAATATTGTTTATTTTTACTGCCGGGCACATCTTTGGTCTTAGCGAAAATGTAATATGCTTACACTTTTGTCGATTCAGCCATTCTTCCGTAGTATTATTGATGCTAAAATTTGGCATTTGTTACGGCTCACTATAGCTGTGCCGTCCGCAAAAGTTGAAGTTAATATATTATTAGTTGTTGGAAGATCTGCTGTATATATGATGTACGAGTATAGTGTTGGGCCTAAAACACTGCCCTGGTGTACACCAGCCCTTATATGTCGTTCATCAGATTTGAAATCTCCCACTTTTACCATAAATTTTATATTTTTTAAATAAGACTCCAATGTTTTATACAATTGTAAAGGTAGAATTTTTTAATCTTATATAAAAAAACTTGAGTCTGATAGATCAGTTTGTATAGGAGTTGGACGCTATATTGGTTCGATATGGAAAATATATTCGATAATTATGGCTTTTAATCTGTGTAAACTTTCTTGGATATATCTTGTCCAGTTAATATCGAAAATGTGTTAAATACAATTGTATGCTTGTATTATTTACTCAATTCTACTAAGTAAATAAATTAAATATAAACTATACATATTATACATTGTGACAAAAAAATACCCGAAAATTGAAAATAAAACTCAAAATATTTAATTATTCATAAATATTTAGTTTGTCGCTTTCAAATTATTCCTCACCAGATACTTAAACAGTTATGACAATGATTTTTCCAGTCATCGAAACACTTTTATTTTGTTTTATCTCTTCAAGCGACTGAAAAAGGGTTCCATTCCGATGATTGTTGACTTGTTTGTATGTTTCATCGGCAGTCAAAATGCTCTCCATGAGTGTCGTATTCAAAGAGACCTATTTACGGTACTCATTTTGGAAAAAAAAAATCAACTTTATCGGAACGAGTCGCGCAAGAACGCCTCTTCACACCCAAAATATCCATCAAAATCATTCAAGTGGACTCGCTAGAGATGTCGAGCTCTCTTGCCATCTCTCTAACACGCGGCTGACGATAATCAAGCACCATATTCTTCATTTTTTAACATTTTCATCGGTAGGTAGAAGGTTGTCTAGAACGAGGCATGTCTTTAACGATCTCTCGAACACTTTGAAGACTTTGTTCCACTTGTAGGCTTCTGTTTTTAAATCACCGTGAGCCTTTCTAACATTCGCTACGATTCTGCACACGAAATTTGGTTAGAAATATAAAATTTGCCTCTATTTTATAAGCGCTGACGTATTTACCGTTCGTGTGATGAGTTCTCTAAAAATTTATATGTTTCATGTACCTTATTCAATACTTTGTGCTTAGTTCCAAGTCATTAGTTTTACCACGAACCTTCCTTACCTACCCGAAATTTTAGATTTCTGTGCACCCAATAAACCAATTTATTTCCAGAGTTGTCATCGTACACAATTTTGTAGCAAAATATTAAAGTAGTTTAAGTTATCTTAAGCCCAAGCTGTTTTTGCGGTTTCTTATAAAAAGTTCGACATATCGTTGATCACTATTTTATTAAGATATAAACATTCTGTACGAAACTGCGACAAGTAATTTTCTCTTGCAGCCAACTTTTCTCCATTAAGGGAGTTCTGCATTGATCAAAACAAATGGAAGTCCGATAGTGCACGGTCAGGGCTATATGGTGGATGCATCAAAACTTTCCAGACAAGCTTTGCCAGTTTTTGCCGAGTCATCGAAGATGTGTGTGATCTAGAGTTGTTCTGATGGAAGACGAAGCCCTTTCTGTTGATCGATGATGGCCGTTTTTTTCGATTGCTTGCTTCATTCTTATTAGTTGTTGACAGTAAAATGTAGAATTAATCGTTCGACCAGGCTGGAGCAGCTCATAGTGGATGATTTCATTCCAATTCCAAAAAACACTCGGCATAACCTTTCGAGGCGTCAATCCCGGCTTTGGGAACATTTTTTTAACTTTACCACGCTTGGACCATGATCTTTTCCATATATTATTCTCGTGTTTGATCCACTTTTTGTCTTGTATTACCATTCATTTCAGAAATGGTTCGATCTCATTTCGTTTCTGCAAAGAATCACAGATGTTAATTCGGTACATTAAATTTTTCATAGACAATTCATTTGGTACCCAAACATCGAGCTACTTTTTGTAGCCAGCCTGTTTTAAATGGTTCAAAACCATTTGATAATGAGTGTTAAGTTCCTTAGCGATGTCATGGCTGCTTATGTGACGGCCCTGGTCATTCTTATCCATAATTTCATCAACTTTTGCAATGATAGGTCGACCAGAGCAAGGTGCATCTCTCACATTGAAATTTGCAGAATAGAAGTGAGCGAACCATTGTTGTGCTAAACGAACTGATACAGCAGCGCCTCCGTAAACTTCACAAATTTAATTGGTGGCTTGCGTGAATTATTTCTTCTCTTTTTTATATAAAAATTTTTCGAAACATAGCAAGTTTTTTCATTATTTTCACTCATATTTGAACAGCTGTAACTTTTTTTCAGCTTCCCCGAATTTAGTTTTTTTGGTTAAATAAAGCTCAAAATCTCACCGTTCCAAC